>CM055274.1:25436551-25596257 GCA_029237695.1 Conchocele bisecta
TAAACCATTACCCATGTATTTATTGGCGATATTACACATTTTATATGAGACGTACATTTTGCACACTGATGTCAGGGGCGATAACCGTGTTTTCTTAAAATGTTAAAGAACATTACTGTTTATCTTTATAAAAAAACAGCATGCCTCATTTGCATATGAAAATAGCTTGATACCACCGCGAGTCACTATCAGTTAAATAAATATTACTGAATTATTATATATGTATAGAGGGCACTCGTAATACAAATTATTATACACTTATGTACTTCCTAGAAAGAAAATATTGTGCCTACTAAGTGGGTAAATACTATGTACCTTTAACACAGTACAATAAAAATCATACCACACCAGTGTAATAAATACGTAATAAGTTAGCTCGTTACAGAAAGCAGGTTCGGTGACCAGTACAGCTTCAATATATGATGATTGACTTATGCATTAAATATAATCTAACAGTTGTGATGATTTAATATGGACTGCATTAAACTGACTACTTTCATGAGAAACTCGGGATAGCTCCGTTTCTTATTAAATCAATAAACTCGTTTAATAAATATCATATTCAATCATCGCTCGTGTAAGATCCTCTTATTGCAACTTCCAACATCCGGGTGACAGCTGATTCAAAAATAGGCTCGCAGAAGTTTTAAATGTCGAACAGCGTCATATGTGGCTGCGACTGGAGAAATGGGGCTTATGGGATGTGTGACCAGTGTAGCTCCTGGTCGAATAGCACACACCCGTAACCCGATAACAATACATAGTAATTGCTAAAGGACGATGGATGTGACATTGATGAAATGGCGAACAGTGCAGATCTTGATCAGAACGTGCCGTTGCACAGGCTGATCTGGATCTACACTGGTCGCAAAACCTATAAGCTTCACTTCACAAGTCGCATATGAAATTACCGAAGACTTCACTGCCATGACGCACCGTGAATAAGACTGCGTTGTTTTCCACGCGAACTATGTTATGACTGTCATCATCAACATAAAACATTACCTGATAAATACCCAGCTGGTGTCTTTTGTACGGCGGCCCGCAGGGGACACGGATTATTTTTATTTAACAATTCGTTCCCTCAATTTAACAACTCGCTCCCTCGAATTAACAATTCATTCCCTCGAATTAACAATTCGTTCCCACAAATTGTTAATTGTTAATTAGAGGGAACTAATTGTTATTTCTTGGGAACGAATTGCTAAATTGAGTGAACGAAATGTTAATTCATGGTACATGTAATGAATTGCTAAATTGAGGGAACGAATTGTTAAATTGAGGGAACGAATTGTTAATTCGTGGGAACGAATTGTTAAGTTGAGAGAACGAATTGTTATTTCGTGGGAACGAATTGTTATTTCGTGGGAACGAATTAATAAAAGTAATCCATGTCTCCCGTGGGGCTCCGTACTGTCATTATCAACATGATAGACCTTGAACCAGCAATAATCCCCTCCCCCCCCCCAATGTGGGATTTTCGGTGAGTATAATTTTCGGATTCAGTAGCCTCCCAGCAAACACACGACGTCGGTACAACGTTGTATATATGTTGTATCTAGGTCGCGACGTCGGCGACTCAAATTCAACGTCAATCCGACGTCGAAATCCCCACCCCGACGTTGAAACGACGTCGTAAATACGACGTCCGTACGACGTTGTTTGCTAGTCATAGTTCGTCGCGACACAAATACAACGTCGGGTTGATGTCAGAAGTACGACCTCGGAACAACGTCCGTTTGCGATGTCGAATAAACGTCTGGTACCGGCTAAAAGGCGACTCATTGTCAGCAGATCTATTTATCTATGTCAACATATAGATACGCCATTGATGAACGAGCTGCAGACCTGGATTTCATACCAACATAATTTAGTGTAAACTTTAGTAGGCTGGTTCCATGTTTATGCCATGTAAAGTAATAATTGTATATCATAGACGATTACTTATGCATGTTATGTTGGGCTTGGCGTACATACATAGTAGTCCACTGCAGTACTGGTGCAAATTATCTCCTGTGATCGCAGGAGATTTTATTAGCGTGCATGTCAGATGTCATAGGAACTGGTTCCCGCGCCAATGCATACCGGTGAGGAAGACGCCGGTATCCAGCCAAATGACTCATTCAAATCATTCGGAACCATCTCGGAGCTTTTCGCCAAAGGTTATATTTAATTATTATTGCGCCATTTCTCTTTATCTTCGAAGCGAAATCGAGCGGTTTCAATATTAGACAAAGGATCTGGATATCATCGATTATCATGTAAGTATATTGTTGTATGCGTGTCTCCTAATACGTTTTCACTAACATTTGTAATTCAAATATGCATGACAAACGTTTTTTAATATATCTGCATGGCATGAATTATCAGGTTCCGGGGTCATCTCGTCGTACCCAGTCCATGTCGTAACCCAGTCCATGTCGTACCCGGTTTTGGTCATCTCGTACCCATAGGTACGAAAAAAATAAGTAATCTCGTACCCAGTCCAAATAACATATATAAAAAGAAATTGCTTTTTATGCATATTTAGACTTGAAATTTGATCTTAACCATTGCATTCTGAGGTACACTATTAGTAAGAAGAAAATTTTGAATAATTTTCATATTTATGCTTTTATGTATATGTTGTGACCACCATTTGAACCGTCTCGTCGAGACGGTTCAAATGAGTGGTCACAACATACTTTAGATGGAAAATAAAAAAAATATATTAAAAAAAGTTTGAATTTTACATAACTCCTAAAAGCGTATTCCAATGCAATGGGTTAATGCCATTGTTATATAATAATTGAATAGTAGGCCTACGTCGATTGGTTTGGCCAAAAGTTGATGTATATATACGTATTAAAGGGTCATCTCGTACCCAGTCCAAACTTTGTGATCCCGGGAACACTTAAAAATAAAACCTAATAAGTGCCATTTGCTTGTGTCGAATTGCTCGTAAATTCCAACATATATTCACTGTTTTCATGGTAAAATAATTGCTGAAAATAGTTCAAATATGTGCAGCAGATGACACTTATTTAATTTGAGTATTTCTGTCTTAAAACTATTAAAATATGTGGTGCAATTTCATTGGAATGGCATCGTTACGATACGTGGCTATTATTTTCGCCTCTAGAACCAATTCACACCCTTAAATATAAGACTTCGTTCATATTAAATAATATATGCATTGTTTTAAATGATAAAACAGTACCTGGAATGAAATAAAATTAAAGAAAAATAAATTAAACATATACAAAATTACTATGGGTGCGAGATGGTAGGGTATGGGTACGAGATGGACCAAGATGTGGGTACTAGATGACCAAACCGGGTGCGACATGGACTGGGTACGACATGGACTGGGTACGAGTTGACCAGCTACCAATGATCACAGGTGGCCTGTAATTTCATAACAAAGTTCTGTCTATTTTCGTCATTTTTATCATATTTATTATCACTAAAACAAGTTTTGGCATACACTAAGAATCGTCTCGACTGGAGACTCTTATGTTCTGCCAACGTATGATTTAGTTCAGATCTATTTAAAATTAATATTTATACCACAGCAATCTTTTCAGTGACATAGCATGATAGCTATTTATAGATGTTCGGGTCAAAACGTAACCAAGTCAAAACGTACACTAGAATAGAAAGTCAAATCTTTATATCGTCAATGTCCCAAACTGAAACTCCATTATGCTTAACCTACCATAGGAAAATTGTGAATTACAAATTATTTAGATGTCCCATTATGTTTTATTCTGATGCAAACACAATTGAATTTAAAGATATTTTGCTGAAATGTATTACATGTTTTTGATTAAAGCCGTTATACAACTAGAGTGATTTGAACATTTGTGGGGGAAAAAAATCATTTTTTTTTTCATTTCTTCTCAAAAGGATATGTTGTTACTACTCATTTGAACTGTCTCGACTTGAGGGTTCTAGTGAGTGGTAACTAACATATACTGGGAAACAAGAAAATAATTATAATTTTCCAACAAAAAATGATCCTTGGGGGTTGGTCGTCCTGCTGTTCATTTTTATTTTCAATAATTCTGAGCAAAAACCTTTTTTTTTTTCATGCGCTGCCAAAACATGTTTTATTACAATATAACTGGCGAAAGTTAATTATTTGTTTTATATATGGAAATCTTCCTGGGAATCCACAAGCAGTGATAATATTGATGAAATTTTAAATCGCAGCAAAGTGTTTATTTTAATATATATATATATACAGTATATATGTAGGTCACATATTTTAACGTGTTTGTATACATGTATAATGTGTTTATTATTAATGGTCATCGCAGTTTCAAAGAGATTTAATTGAGTTTGACTAAGATTTAGCAATTGCAACATTTATCAATTTACGTGAATATTTATTTAAATGTATGATCATGTTCTCCATCACCCGAAATTATAAGGTGAGGGAATTTTGAAAATATCTAAAATTAATGTGCAAAATTACTGAAACGAAATTGCTAATTTCTTCATTAACCCGTAGCATTCTGAGGATACACAGTACACTTATTAAACACTATTTCTCAGGAGAAAATTTTGAATAGTTTTCATATTCATGTTTTCATGTATATGCCGTGACCACGATTTGAACCGCCTCATCGAGAAGGTTCAAATGAGTGGTCACATCATATACATTGATGGAAAATGGAGAAAAGTATGTGTGAAATTACATCACCCTAAAAAGTGTATTCCGAATGCAATGGGTTAATAGTGGGAATACAAAAAATAATGGTTTTAAAAGTGATCTTATTGTCTCCACCCCCAGACTATAGTCGGGGATACTATGTATTTGACGTTGTCACGCCACGTCCTCCGACGCAGATACTTTCGTGTTCAGGCTATAAGTCTGAAACCGTATGAAATATTTTAGCGAATCTTCATTCATGCATAGATAACGAGTCAACGACATGTCATGCAGAAGAACCATAACTCTCGGGTCGCTAATTTTGGAGTTACTCCCCCCCTTTTTTTTCTGACATGGCGGCAAGGGGGATACAATGCGGTCGTGGGTGACTGTCGTTCTAGGTGAACATATATGTTGATGAATTCAATGCCAGACGTTGATTTGGAAGATGATTGCTATTTAATATAAATGCACATCAAATTTGAGTTTGAAATTATAATGTGGGTGCCTCAGGACAAGGTGGGGACACCACCTTTATATAAGTGGCCGTGGACAAACACTGCATGTACGTGTATATATTATGTGTTTCGTAACTAAACAACTTTCTGAAATTCACATTGACACAGCAAATATGGTCTGATCAGACTGATCTGGGTCTACTATGGTAAAATCAATTGGCATGAGGTATACTTTTTCTACAGGTTCATTCATACTGCATGGTTAGTTTAGTCTCTGACAAAGGTAAATCCAATGCATGTACTCAGTGGCTATGGCTGCATACTTGATTTTTGTTTGCAAACAAAATTCAGCAGTGCTTATTAGCTGTGAAAACGTAACTGCTGCGTAACACTACGTAACATAACACTTCTTACTGCAGCATTGGGTGGTTGGACAGCAGGGGCCGACACTAACAGTGTCCCGGGATCCCGAGGATACCTGTTTTGTGGGAGGAACCCCTGCAATTTCTGAAAACCCCATTCATTTACAATGCCACGGATCCCAAAAGTTCAATTTTCAGACTGCGGGCTCCCTGGCCAAATGTTAGTGTCAAACCATGGTGACTGGTTGGGGAGTAGCAAAGGGTAGTTTAAACTAATCGGTATTCATCCTTTCCGGAATGCCGACTTACATGGTTTGGCCTTCATTTACTGACCCCCTGTACTAGAGAGCTAAATCCTGTTATCAAGGTGTGTAATCACGTGGTCACGACTACAACAACAACAAGAAAAATCGCCTCCGCTTCGATTTGTATTCTTTTATATTTTCCTTATTATACGGATTACGATTGTCTATGTATGGAGCACCAAATCGCGTATTGTTAATCTGCGTTTGGTGGTATTCTTACATTTGCCCAAACATCTACCGTTGCTGTGAAAAATAATAAACAAATCAAGTGTACGGTATCACTGGAACTTCCGTCAACTCCGATACGGTAACTGATTTTCCACAGCAACCGTAGATGTTTGGGCAAATGTAAGAATACCACGTTCGTCCCGCCCCTCTAAGCCCAGGGTCAAGGTCACAGACTTAGTGTGTTCAAAACCTTAACGCTGGGTAAATGCCTTATAATTTCTGTTTCCTTCCTCCGATCTGCTTCACATTTCACACACGCATTCCTCCAATAGTCCTCTACCGCCCTGTGGCAAATCCACGTTCGCCCCGCCCTAGCCAGGGCCAAGGTCACAGACTTGGTGCATTCAAAACCTTAACGCCTGGTAAATGGCTTATAATTTCTGTTTCTTTGCTCGGATCTGCTTCACATTTCACACACGCATTCCTCCAATGGTCCTCTACCGCCCTGTGACAAGTCCACATTCGTCCCGCCCCCGCTTAGCCCAGGGTCAAGGTCACAGACTTTGTGCATTCGAAACCTTAACGCCGGGTAAATGGCTTATAAATTATGTTTCCTTGATCGGATCTGCTTCACATTTTACACACACATTCCTCCAATGGTCCTCTACCGCCCTGTGACAAATCCACATTCGTCCCGCCCCCGCTAAGCCCAGGGTCAAGGTCACAGACTTGGTGCGTTCGAAACCTTAACGCCGGGTAAATGGTTCTAATTTCTGTTTCCTTGCTCGGATCTGCTTCACATTTGCACACACGCATTCCTCCAATGGTCCTCTACTGCCCTGTAATCCACATTCGTCCCACCCCCGCTAACTTAATACATATTTTCACACACACATGGCTGCCAGCGGGGGCATTCGTGTGCCGACAGGCCACATTTCTAGTGATGTTTGCTATGTAATTTAAAAGCATTTTTGTACTCATTTGAATTATTAGTTCCGCCGTCTCACACTGTAATAGCATTATTTAATCATTGCATTTGTTGATTTTCCAGATTCAACAACTTTTCAAATATTGGAGGAGTGACTCGAGGGGACAACATTGGAAGCAAATGAACAAGTAAGTACTGCTATGATGATAATTTACTCAATGACTATGTAGCTGACTTATAGTTGGCTGGTACATGGGAAATGTACATACACACACAGCTTGAGGGTACAAACAGTTTCCGAGTGCATAGAAAACACTGTTAATACATTTCTATAGAATAATATATCTGAATAGTTAAGTACAGGATCACTGCTTGTTCTACCCAGTCACCTTCGGTACTATATGTTTGGGTGGTGGCTGGGAGCACGCAAAGGGTAATTTAACGATTGGTATTCATCCTTTCCGGAATGCCGACTTCCATGGTTTGGCCTTCTGTACTTGAGGGCTAAATCCTGTTGTGCTCCATTAAGAAGTAATAAGCTTATAGCTAATCATATTACGTTGGGGCAGAGTTAAGTGACTGGTGTGGCATGGACCTTGCACCAGGTCAGGATATTCTGATTTCAGGACTGAATATTTAGTGCTGTAAATATGGAGTTCTGATTTTGGGAATTTCTCTCATAGACAGGTTGAATGAGGGATAGTCCAACCCGTTGGCCCGGCCTTATATGATCATAGCTGTTGATATGCCGTTAAACACCAATAATCAATCAAATGTACTAGATGTGAGACGTTTATTTGCTGCTTTTTTTTACCAGGGTGATGACGAATGATCTGATGGCCAAATACAACCTGAAAGGCAACAAAGGCAAGCTGGCCTTTGAGAAAACAGCCCTCTACCAGGTTATTCAAGGTAAGATTGGGTGGAATATTCATTATTGTATCCCCCGACGACGAAAGTCGGGGGATACTATGGATTTGACGTTGTCACGCCGCCGCATCCGCCGGCGCCGCAGACACTTTCTCGTTCGGAGTATAACTCTGAAACCGTATGGAATATTTTAACGAAACTTCATCCATGCATAGATAACGAGACAACGACGTGTCGCGCACAAGAACCACAACTCTCGGGTCGCTAATTCTGGAGTTATTCCCCTTTGTTCGTTTTTGGTTCAATTTCGTGTTCGGAGTATAACTCCAATACCGTATAGAATATTTTGACGAAACATCACACATGCATAGGTATCGACTCAAAAGTGTGTCGCGCACAAGAACCACGACTCTTGCGACGCTAATTTTTCAGTTATTGCCCTTTGTTCGTTTTTGGTCCAATTTCGTGTTCGGAGTATAACTCCAATACCATATAGACATTTTTACGAAACTTCACACATGCATAGGTATCGACCCAAAGGTGTGTCGCGCACAAGAACCACGACTCTCGCGATGCTAATTTTTCAGTTATTGCCCTTTGTTCGTTTTTGTCAATTTCGTGTTCGGAGTATAACTCCAATACCGTATAGAATCTTTTGACGAAACTTCACACATGCATAGGTATCGACCCAATGGTGTGTCGCGCACAAGAACCACGACTCTCGCGATGCTAATTTTCAGTTATTGCCCTTTGTTTGTTGTTTTATTTTTGATTATTATTATGCCATTATATACATTTCTTATCTGGAGTATATCTCCAATACCGTTTGAATAAATATTGATGTATATGTACCAGAATGTCGCTGACAATGAGGACAGGCCTCGCCCCTACCTGACCATTAACTATACACTTGGCTATATTTTACACCTGACCCCACCCTACAAATGACAGAGGATGGCGGTGGTGGCAGGGGGATACAATGCTGTCGTGGACGACTGTCGTTCTAGTTTGCCATAAAGTAAATAAGAGTTACAAAGATATATTTCAATTACATTACAAAGGAATGTGTGTTTGACCATGAAGGCACATTCATACAACTGTAATAGCAAGGGAGGAGGGTTAAAATTTTATGAATAAGATGTGTCCAACAAATGAACACTGAATGGCCAACCGGGCAGACACCGAAGCGGATTTGGATATGCACGCATATTGTTCTGGGTTCTCAACTGTTGGCAAAGCTAATATATACTTTTTTTCATGGTTCATATTCTTCCTGTAGAAGAATAAGGACACAGGGTTCATCTTTCGGAACAGAAGTGCTGGGCAGCTATAATTGTATCCCCCTGACGATAGTCAGGGATACTATGTATCTGACGTCGTCACGCCGTTCCAGCCGCAGACACTTTGAGTCCGGTCTAAAATAATCTGAAACCAAACCGCATGGAATAATTTGAACAAAACTTCATTCATGCATAGATAACGAGTCAACAACGATGTCGCGCACAAGAACCACAAAACTCTCGGGTCGCCTGAATTTTGGAGTTATTCCCCTTTGTTGAATATTTTCTGACATGGCGGCAAGGGGGATACAATGCGGTCGTGTGCGACTGTCGTTCTAGTTATAATAATGTTATGCAGCAAGTATTCTACATAGTGCCAGAGCCGGTGTGGCTCAGTGGATATAGCCACGAGTTATATTTTAGTGAAGGACAAAACACCCTCGGACAAACAGCCTCAGCACAAAAATGACTACATGGACGAAACCCGCTCCATGTTGTAATTTTTAGGTTGAGGGTGTTTTGTCCGAGGGGGTTCTGTCCGGATACCGTTCTTTTTGTGTGCAATACACTTGCATGATAGCCTAACTAACTTTGCCAAACATATACTGTGCCCCCCCCCCCCCCCCCCCTCTCTACCAATGAGTGTCCCCCACCCCATCCATTCTTCCGTCAAAACTGAATTGGCCCTTAAGTGACATCAAAATCACTCCCAATTAGTTCATGTTCATTTCAGCAAGTGCCCAGAAGTCCTTTCCAGGCACAGAGCATGCCAAGAAACTGGAAATTGGGTCGGTTTTGAAGTACGCACCAGACAGAAGAGGTGGTGGCGGAAAAGAAGGCTGATCAGTGATCACCTGTAATGAAAGTTCCTGCCATGAACAACCTTTTGCTGTTTGATAAGGAAAAAAATAAAGAATTAAATTGTTCTTCGTTTGTCTTTGAGTGTTGTTGCCCAGCTCAAAGGTTTGGGAATAGTATATACAAGAGCTTCAGATACATGTTGGGTTTTTAGATCGTTATTTTGAAAATGAAGTGTTATTCTTGTCATTCAAACCTTTTTTCTCAATTCATATGTTATACCAACCCATTGAAATAAGTTAATTTCAATTTTTTACAATTGTCTTTTACGGAAGACTGACACTTATTTGAAGCTCTATAATCAATCCCTCTTGTGATTTCTATCCAGATTAACAGGTTACAAAACACTAGATGTGCTTCTGTGTGTATGCGACCCAAATGACAAAAGTTAGACATTCATATGAGCCGTAAAATATCAATAATCCATCAAACGTGTGAATACAAGGCTGGGCTTGTGTTGTGACTTGTTTACAAACGTTGTTTGTTAATGCCACATTGTTTGACAGTCGTTGCAGGATTAGGATGATTTTGGTGCTACTTCAACGTTAGGCTTGGGTGGTTGGTTGGGAGCAGCGAAGGGTAGTTTAACGATCGGTATTCATCCTTTCCGGAATGCCGACTTACATGGTTTAGCCCTCCTTTACATGCCCCCTGTACTTGAGAGCTAAATCCTGTTATGCTCCATTAAGAAGTAATAAGCTTTAATATAGCTAACCCTATTACTTTGGGGCTGAGCTAAGTGACTCTGGTGCGGTATGGACCTGGCACCAGGTCAGGATATTCTAATTTCAGGACTGAATATATTGTTATGTAAATATTGAGTTCTGATTTTGGAAATTTCCCTCATTGTGGACAGGTTGAATACGGGAAAATCCATCCTGTTGGCCCGGCCTTAAATGACCTTAGCTGTTGATAGGCCGTTAAACACCAATAATCAATCAATCACTCAACGTTAGGTTACGTGGTTTCAACGTCGGTTTGTGACGTTGTTTCAACGTCTGTATGTAACGTTGTTACAACGTCTGGTTTATGACGTTGTTTTGACGTCATTGTGACGTTGTTTCAACGTCAGTTCAAAGTTGCTTAGACGTCATGTTGACGACGTTGTAACAACGTTGTGAAAATGACGTTGATACAACGCTGTGAAAATGACGTCATTTCAACGTCATCTTCATGACGTCTAAACAATTTGCAAATTCAACTACTTTTCAACGTCTATCCAACGTCAGAAAAAGACATCTAAACAACGTCCCTTAGACGTCAATTGCCCACTGGGCTATTGTCTATAAAACCTGGTTGTCCGCGCTCAAAATGCCGCTGGATGAGAAAATGGCGGCCATTTTTCAAGATGGCAGCCAAATTATTATTTTGTTTTATTAAGGACTGTAAACTTTCAGTCTGATAAATATTAACCGTGTAAATTGCTATAATTAAGTCACAATTTGAATGTAAAATTATTTAGAATACATCTTCCATTTAATTACATCCGTAAATGGCAATATATTTCAAAATGGCTGCCGAAATAGACTGTTTTACAACATTTTTCTATAAGTCGTGTGCTGCTACTACCAACTACAGACATTCATAAAGTTGAAACACATATACATGGCCTTCCCTCGCAAATAAATGGAAAATACAGGAGATAGTGGTGCAATATCCTTCCACAATTCTGAGAAAATTAAAAATGGCCGCCAAAATGTTCTTGCTTTGTTCTATTATTTACTGTATGGAGTTTTTATAAACAGCATTTCATGCACCTATGACATGTATACATGCCAGTTTGAGGTACATAAATAAAATGCATATAAATCAAATCATTTGATAACATATACACATCCAGTTATAAAATGATAGAATTATGTATTCAAAATGGCCGCCAAAATGATCAGTGTGATATTCTGCTTATTTTCAAAGACACATACGGATGTATTTCAATGAGTTTGAGTATTGAAGAACTGTTTCAAAGTGTTTCCAAAATGGATTGACTGCTGGCAAGGAATATAATAGTATTGGTAACGTGCATACTTATCACAATTAAGTGGTCATTGGCCAAGGCAGTATGTAGTATGGTATGATTAATGGCATGGGTATGCTTATTGCAAATATTCATGACTTTCCCCCACATTAAGCATCCGGCATATGTCTTCGCATGTGACAATAATTTAAATTAATCCTAGGTCGTGAGTAGCAAACATTGGGAAATAAATACAATACATATGTAATTCATGCAGTCACTGGTGTAATCAGTTGTACATTAACCACTACATGTGCTGTATTTAGTTTTATAATTAAATATCATTGAACCTAATACACCAAAAGCCTAATCATATACAGTGTCACCATGACTGTCAGTTTCAATATGACCATCAACATGGTCGCTTTTGCAATTAGGAGATGTGATATTTACGGATCTATATGTACAAAATAGTTGATAAATACCTTTAGCCCTGGGAGGTCCCACATCTTGCGATGACACCAAAATGCGCTAGCCCATGACATTTACTCGAATACATGTCTCTGGATGTTGTAGTAATGGAATATGATTGTCCATCAGCGGTGTAATAAATTGGAAAGACAACCAGAGGATTCAATGCCACATGGGGTATATGGAGGCAAATAAATGTATGTTAGCTACAAACTACGTGTGGTATATATGTGCTAAACAGGTTGAATGTAAATAAATGTCTGCATTCAGTAAATAAATGTACACATGGTACATGATTATAGAGTATTTTTATCATTATAATTGCATTACCGGTTGTCAAATAGAGAAATATATATTCCGATGACACCAACAAGCTAGCAACATACACAACTGTGATACAATGCAGCATAAAACACCTTAAACAAATCTGAATGCCAAGTAGACAATAGTTCAATTGCATAGTAAAATCTAAAATTGAATGTGTCTCGATAGAGGCTTTGTGGTATTGTTTATATGAACATTTTGATACATTGCATAATATGTTGTGGATATACGTGATCATCAATTGTGATTTAAAAGTATATTGGTGGTCCTATGAGTGTGTGTGGCAGATGTGCATACTTCTTAAACTGGACTAGATTGATGTTTGAATACCCCGGAATGGCTTTTTCAGACTACACACATACTAATATTCGCTTGCATATATAGTTATATAATTATATACATGAGCTTGAAGGACATACTTACGCTTAGCCACATTAGTCAAATATTTATTTCGGCACAGTATGAAATGTAAAGACTACATTTAAACGTTGTTTTTAATTTTAATTGTGTGCAGTATTGATTGCACAGATAAGTTAGACCCAAGTGCATTTTACAGGTGAGTTGCATAGTTACCAAATACTGGTAGTGGATCTCACATACAGTGGTATTGGGGCTTTATGTGAATAGTTCACTGGGCATCCATGTGTGGTCATTGCTTAGAGAGATCTGATTGTAGAAATACATATCAGTGCTTTGTGTGGAGAACGTTGGCCAATTTTAGACCTGTATATGTGAGCTAGATTTCGTTTTACCCGATGTTTAACCAAGGTGGAGTTTGTGAATTGTAATGCAATTTTAGCCATTTAAATCGCGTGGAATTTTGTGAATTATGTTCAAAGAACACTGGTAGTTAGTGATAATAAAGACTTAATTGCAGGTGGCTTATGTTGATGAGGCGATTCCTGGGTGTCCATCCTCTGGGGTATTCCTTTCCATTCGACGGTCATTGCCATTCATGAGCAGCATATGGCGGGTCCAGACTGACATTTACATATATGGAAATAACAGTGAATGACATTAGGCGATGTCATTTGTGTGAAAGAGAGATATTATTTCCTTTGGAAATGAACTGGTGTAATTGGCTTTATTCCAAAAGAGGAAATTATACTAATATGTCTCTTTTTCGGAGACAGATTTGCATTTTGTAATGCTATATTTGTTCCATTTCTGGACCCCCAGGGTGGAAATTTCCACCCATATGTAGTGATTTTATCAACACAAAAAATACACTTTTAGATATAAGGAAGGGAGGGGGGATATTGCCCCCCCCCCCCCCAAGCTCAACCAATACATCCGCATTCATTCGGGATAACGTGCAGAATTGAAAGAAAAAAAGTGAAATGTAAAATCATTTAATTTCATAAATATATTAATATGGATCAATATATAATGCACAAACACGAAATATCAAATGTTCACATAATATACATACAATCAACGACAAAAAGTAGCAGAAAACCAACCAGAGGAGGGGGGTGGGGAATTCCCCCCCCCCCTCCCCCCACCCCCCCCCCCCCCCCCCCCACCCCCCCCCCCCCCCCCCCCCCCCCCCCCCCCCCCCTGTGAGAAACATATCACAATTGTTATGGTTTACACATAATATTCACATTCACATAACATACAATCGACGACAAAAAGTAGCAGAAACCAACCAGTGGAGTGGGGGGGGGGGGGGGGGGGGGGGGGGGGGGGTGGGATCCCCCCCCCCCTGTGAGAAACATATCACAATGTTGATGCTTTTTCACATCACATTCAACGACAAAAAGTAGCAAAAACCAACCAGTGGAGGGGGGAAATTTACCCCCCTGTGAGAAACATATCACAATTTTTTTATTGTTCACATAATATTCACACAACATACAATCAACGACAACAGTAGCAAAAACCGGGGGGGGGGGTTAAATTCCGCACCCTCCCCCCCCCCCCTGTGAGAAACATATCACAATTTTGATACTTTTCACCCAATATTCACAAAGTATACAATCAACGACAAAAAGTAGCAGAAGCAAACCAGAGGAGGGGGGGGGGGCTGGGTAATTGCCACCCCTGTGAGAATCGTATAACAATGTTGATGCTTTTCACATAATATTCACATAGTATACAATCAACGACACAAAGTAGCAGAAACCAACCAGCGGAGAGGGGGGGGGGGGGCAACCCCCTGTGAGAAACATATCACAATTGTGATGTTTTTCACATAATATTCACACAATATACAATCAACGACAAAACGTAACAGAAACCAACCAGAGGAGGGGGAAAATTGCCACCTCTGCCAGAAACATATGCATATTTGTCTTACAAACAAGGTGAACAGAATTCCTCAGCGACCTTGACCTTGGGCAGTTGGCGTGGGTCATTTGCAAAATAAATCACCATCCATAGACACACATTGTGGTCAAATACATGTATTATCAAATTGGTGAAGCGGTTATTGAAAAATGAAAGATATTACTAATATATGTAGACAGGCACGTACGCATATGCACTAACGCTATGTCCCTCTTGCCTATCGACGAGTGGATAACAAGATGACCATTTCTTCAAGGAGAGGGAGGTAACTAACGGATCAAGGGGTATTCAACATTTAGATGTACATCCAAAATAATTGACTCAAGGGTTCAGGTCACCAAGCTGAAAGACAAGGTCACCCGAATGATCGATAGCTATCAATGTGAGGAAACTATTGATGAAGTTCGGCAATGGTCCGACTAACGGATCAAGAGATATGCAAAATTGATTTGGACTGTGCAAACGTCCAACAAAGGTTAAGGTTACCGTCTTAAATACTAAATATATGAAAGAAATGCGTTACAATATGCATTGTGCCGTAACATAGCATGCTAGTAGGCTACGCATTGTATGTATTTCATTCACACATAGCGCAAGAGTTGCAATGAGTAGGCCACATTTACACTATGTCTGAGTAGGCGGGGTCATTACCCGATAATAATGGTCACCTGTTACGGAATACTGTGTTCATTGAGTGGCGTTGTAAATGTGCTGTGTTTGAAATGTGGTTTTGGAGTTTTATAATGCACAATCAAGGTTTATTAGTCGTCTATTTTCCCAATTTCCCGAGGCCTATGTAGTGCTAACTTGGGAATAGCGGTCGCCATTTTAGAAATCGAGTCGGTGAACATGACGTAATTTTTATCGAGACATGCAACGTCACAATGGTATTTTTGACGTCACGTTGTTCGCTAAAGAACAAGAAGATATAGGGTTTCCCAAGGAGATCAACCAAACACATACTTATGTATCATAATTATAAATATCATATACAGCACATGTATACCGGTGGTTGCAGAGACAGCAGCCAAGCATATGTCAACCGGCGGTGCCCAGCCACCAACAGTGGCGTAGCTAGAGCTTGAAAAACACCATGGTCCAGTGAACGAGCATCTTTCGTTCGTCGACCAAGTGGATCGAGGTAGACCGGTAGGAGGTCCGGTGGCCGCGTAAAAGTTTTGAAATATGCATAGCATTTCATGCATTCTGGCGTATTTTAGAGCCGTGAATATGTTCGAAAACATATTTTGCTCTTTATAGGAAACTTTTTGAAATCATAGAGAATTGCAGAATAATTGATGATATATGCTACCGGGGGCTTGTTCCCCGTAGCGGGGGAGGAACCTGTCAGAATCGTGCACTTCGTGACACCTTTTTCAAATTTGGCATGGTGTTAGGGCAGGCC
Source organism: Conchocele bisecta (assembly GCA_029237695.1). NCBI lineage: Eukaryota > Metazoa > Mollusca > Bivalvia > Lucinida > Thyasiridae > Conchocele > Conchocele bisecta. The sequence goes on from CM055274.1 coordinate 25,452,863, forward strand.
ATGAGGTTTTCAAAAACCACCGGCTACAAGTTGACGCACACCTTTGGTGACCTGTAGCTGCGAAATTCAAAATGGCCGCCGACGGACACGATATGCACCATTTCTCGGCTTCTACTGATCGTATCTTCAAGTATAATACCACTTTCCTGATGTTTTTGAGTATGAGGAATTATATTATCTAGTCTATTTTGGTTTTAATGTTAATCTAAGGGTCATAGAGCCAAAATTAGTGTAAATTACGTGAAATAAACCTGGTTTAAGTGTCATTTATCTTAATATGTGAATTCGATGAACATGAACATACAAATGAAAACAGAACGCAGAACTGTCTTTAAATATAAGCAAAAGTAACATTATGGTATTCAAACCTAAACGATTGGGTATGTATGACGATATTGTGCTAATTATTAATATTGCACAAATTAAAAAGTATCATGTCTGAAATTTTGGAAATTGAATACAATTTAACACGGAAAAATGTGCTAAAAAAAGTCGTACCTATTGGTAGATTAGGAATATCAAAAATACTATGCCATATAGGGCTAAGCATGACAAAACAGTTAGTATTTTTGAAAATACCTCATATAATGCTCATACGTACCTTTATTTGACGAACATAAATTAACGAAAAGTATTGATACATGTATGATATTCCTTGAACTAGCAACATAATTATATGATAAAAGCCTACCAACACTACTTCTAAATTTGTTTCAATCAAATTACAACAATCATTCTCACAATGAAAGAAACGGTAATGCACAATTATACCACAGCATAATTATAACTAAACAGAAACTGTAGAAAGGTTATTGGTATCAATGATATTGTCATCCTGACTCACGCTGACATCATAGCTATTTTCCTGCTAGATAACATCACTCAGTGTTGTTGCAGCAACCACCTTGACACTTGCACAGTGGTGTGCACCTCAATCCAGCTTTAAAACATTTACAATTCCCTTTGCAAGCTTTGACACAGGTGCAGTGAAGCATAAGTGCGCAGGCAGCACTAGCATCTCCCAAATCTGTCCAATACGGTACCCATGTCTTGGTGCGTCCATTCCATTCCCAACCATACTGTGCAGGATCTGGCAGACACAATTGTTTCTCCAAAGCTTGATGCCAAACAAAAGCTGACACAAGAATAGTTATTTTGACATGCTGGTACAAGGCTGCTTTCGTAGGTGGAATGCTCTCTAGAGAGCTAAGACTGTGAGTGAATATAAGGCGTCGTGCTTCATTTGCAGTAACACTGGAACTGTTCTTACTGTACATGAGCACTGTAAGTTGCTCAATGCACTGCATTTGGAGAGAATCATCTGTCAGCCCTTTTGGATTTTCGATTAAGGTTATCATCGTTTCAGTTACGTTTGGAAAGTTCATCCAAGCATTCCATCCTGTCTTCTTCCCAATGCCTAGCATGCTAGATGTTACGTCGCAACCTGTAAATGCATGACAAATGGTAGTGCCTTACACTTAGCAGGTCCAAGCTGCAAATATACTTCATGACTGGGGATATCTGTGTACGCTTTTCCACTTCCGAATCCAACCCACAACTCTGTAAGCTCCAGAGTTGTGAATGTTGTGAAGAGGTGAACAGACAATACGATGACATTAGAATCAACTGTCCGGAGAAAACCTTTCCTATGACCGTCCATGACAGCATGACGGAGGTGCAGCATCATACGAGTGTCTGCCTCCTCATGGTCAGATGGAGTGATGTCAGATAGGTCGACTGCCTTGTTGGACAACACAATTTCCCCTTTTGTTGTCAATAAGCCTTTTGTTGTTGACAAGCTCATCAGAAAGAATTTGAAGAGTTCATCTTTGTTCTCACTGACTTTCATTCAGGAATGCCTGCCAAACTTTCCCTTTCGGGATGGGGACCTTTTCCGAAACTCTTGTCCGTCGAGCAGCTGTCTCGCCAAGACGTTTCACGCGTGTTTGATTTTTTAGACTATCCCGAGGATAACGATCCCATACTGCATCTATTCTAGTGGTACACGTGTTCATCTGATTCTCCATGAACGGCAGAAGGTGCATTTCAGCATATTCGCATTGGCTCGCTGTGGTTGAATGATATGAATTACAGCAGGCATGTCTAAGATGACTACTGAAGCTTGTTTGACTGTTGGATTCCTTCCACGTGCAGGTATACCAGGCAAACATCCAATAATTTGAGATTTAGTGCCAGCTCACAGCTTGCCTTTATTGGATAATCATGATGGATCTCTCGAATGTTCATGCATGAAAAACTCACCCATATTTTCATCAGGGCGTGCTTGAAGCGAAACGAACATATGTGTGACGATTGCTGCAGAAGCTTTGCATGAAGCCAGTTTGTCTGCGCCTTTGTCTAAGTTCACTGGGGGTGGATGGAGGAAGGTATATATCTTTGCCTTGGGGATGACATCAGAGACTGGTGTGGTACAGTCCTCAATTCTCTCCTTTACAAATTTTGAATACATAGTTTTTCCGATTGTCGGCAACTCCTGAAGACACTTGCTGACCTCAGGGTCCATATATTCACCGGTATCCAATGTCACCAGTTGATTGCCTGTTTCTCCATAAGGATTGATAATGATTTCCTGGTCCACAAGGTCAAGGAGAGATTTAAGTTGGTTGAGGAACCTTTGCTGCTCAGATACAGAGCTTTCCGGATGTTCAATGCTGTCTGATTGCGTTGTATGGATGCTCGCATTTTCAAACTCCTCAATGACACGAAGAACTTCTGCCTTTGAGAGCTCAATAACCGCTTTATCTTCAGTCTGTCCATAAAGACCTTTGGGGCCACTGTCTGCTTTAAGCATCTTAATGCTGTGCTCCTGGCTTTGGTCCAGACCCATGAGACTGAACTTCTTCTCACTTCGCTGGACCACAAAGTGGCCCTCCATGAAATTGGCATGGACTGCAGGATGTCGCTGAGGTAGTTGAGCCATGTCCCTCAGAAATACGGGGACCCACCGATAATAATTAGTGTGTCCTAAAGCGAAGAAGTACGGACACAAATCATCAATAGCGTCCAGTGTACCCGGCCAGTTACCAATGCGCTGGTTGCGAACGAAACTGCAGCTTGTCAAAAGAAAGTTCCGGACAATTTTGCCCCGATAACATGCTGTTGGAGATGTCGAAAGAAGCCGTAGCTCCCACATATCAAGTGACTCATGGGGTCCATGTTGTTGACAGTATTTGTCATATGCATGTCTTCTCAATATTTCGAGCCAAGCCAATGTGAGAAGGTATGCCTGGCGCGTCCTTTTCACATGTTTTCCACCAAGCAGCGATGCTGCCACTCCAGGTGTAAATATATTTGCTAGGTGGAACATTCGCTCCCAGCCTGAACCTCCCATCAACTTGCCTCCGGCTTCTTGTGTGCACATTTCGAGATGCAGAAAGCCGATCATGCAGACCATTTGTTGTTCACCTATCTCCTGTGGGAAAAGTAACTGACATCTTTTCTGGCGGGCATACAATGGGCAGTCACCTTCAATAACAGGTATTTGGCCAGGATTTACAAAAGCAATGGCTTTCTTGGCAACAAGCATGGCATGTTTCTGCATACTCAGTGTGTCTGTCTTTTCTTCGCTAAATACAGGGAATACTCCAATAACTGCACGGGGGTTGACATCTTCTCGCTCCTGCCTCTTTGAAAAGAAGCCTGCAAAGGTGACAGGTACCTCATCCAGCTGCCACTTGTCGTCATCCTTAACCTTCGTGCTTATGCTCGATACATGGGTCAACCACGCTTCCTCTTCTACACCCACATTCTCAGTTCTAGTTGCCCGTCTACCACCTTCTTGGATAGATGCAAAACTGATATCTCCCCCAAGATCTTCAACAAAAGGAACGACTACAAATTCATCAGCTAGTTCAATTGGAGTGTCTTCTGAAACATCCAGTGTCAGCGGTAGAGGATCGGTACCTATATTGTCCTTACTAAGATGACCAATCAGAGTGATGGATGTACCATGCATGTCAGTCCTGCCGGAAACATCAATATTGTCGATAGTCGCTGTTGAGAAAACTCCGCGTTTGCAGTTAGTTGGTACTACAACACAAATCTAGTAGTATATAAGAGTCAAAATGATACCACCACCCTCTGGAAGCCACCGGCTACACGTGGTGCCTCCCACCAGGTGGTGCTATAATTAATGACTCTTATATACTACTCAGATTTTCCTCCATTTTTATGAGAATATTTATGAGAATGGGAGTAATTTTAATTTTTCAAAACACGAAGGGGGGAGTAGGCATAATTTTAATTTTTCCAAACACAAAGGGGGGAGTAAGCATAATTTTTTTAAAAACACACCTACTGTTCGGCGGGTATGTATGAGAACATATTTTTCATCAACCGCGAGACCATATATTTATGACATGAGAAGATACACCCTATTAGAGATAAGAATCCCTATGTTATACTCAGTATATTACAGCAATCTGTCATACATTTATTACAAATAAACTTACACCCTATTGAAGATAAAAATCTATTGGTTATACTCAGTATTATAGGAGCGCAAAATTCCCGCCAGCAACCACGTTTTAGGCAACCACAAAATAGAGAAAAACCAAAGCAAGCGTTTCTGCAACCAAATTCTAGCTATTTGTAGTACTTTTTTCTCGCATGGGAGGGTTTGGAAGATTCTATCGAAACAACTTCCCACCAACATCGAAATATTCTAGAACAACCAATTGAACATATGTTGTTGTATATGTATTCGGCAACAAAGTTTGAAAAAAAATGACATATACGACAACTTTCCAAGAGATGGGTATCCGAGCAGCGAAAAGTGTTTCCAAGCATTTGCTCTTGGAGAACGCATTCGAAAACAATCTTGTGTCCGACATTCGAGGGGTAGACTACCTCGAAAGCCACGAGGGACAAACAAATTTGCAACCTCTAGAAGGTTTGCCAGCATTTGTAGACGATTTGTACGTGTTTGGCTATCTAGATAGAGAAGAATGTGTAGTAGTAGGAAACAAGCATCTTGCACAACAGGGGAAAAGGGGTCTGCGAAAAATTGCGTGGGTAGGATAGCAATTGCATCTAGAGAAACAATTGGAAAGGATAGCAAACCACTGCACACTACAATCGTGCACACAATTCGACGCGGGGAAGAGTTTGGAAATAGTTCCATTCGAAATATCTGTGGAACGTATAGAAGAAGCTAGTGGAACCATAGCGAAAAGAAGTTGGGTAGAAATACACCAAGGGGCAAACCCCTTCGCATTGTTTGTTGCAAAAATAGCAGTGTCCGAAATAGCAATAGAAATTCTAGAAGAGCAGTTGCAATCTCTGCAAACTAGACTGCGAGCAGCTGGAATGGAAATCTACTGTGTGGACTACACGAAAGACTTTTCCGGTACACTAGATAGACAGGCTTTGGTAGAACATCTAGAGAAAGAGAAATACTTTGCGATGCAAGGGAAAAATAGAGGATGGGGAGGAATCGGAGAAAGTGCTGGAACAATTCTAGACAACACAGGTACAGTAGGGAACCACGTTTGCACTTGGATACAAACCAGAGACAACAGAACCACTAGAACAAAATTGTACAACAAGGTAGTTTCCAATTTCGAGGCAGGAGAAGTACGAACAAGCATTGGTGGGCATCTAGCAGACTACGCAGATTGCACAAATGACCATCTTCGGAAAACATTCCAACATGCGGATGTACAACGAAGAGGTTGCACTAGAATCGAGGTTTCGGTCTACGGTTCTCCAGATATTTCCAAAGAGACAGCACTAGAGGTGCTTGCAGAAGCAGAAGAGAAAGTGTCGGTGGCAAATCTATTCGTCGTACAACCTCCGTACAAACAATGGGAAAGTCTAGCAAAATCCATCGATAGATGTTTTGTACTAGGAGACAAACCATGTGGAGAGATCTTTGTAGCATGGTATGTGCACACAGGTACAGGTAGGATTTCTGGATTCCCAGGGGGCTCGGGCTCTCCATTTCTAGCCAACAAGGATAGCAAAAATAGAAATTCTGGGAAGCAAACTGAGCACCCTGGAGAGCCCGAGCCCCCTGGGAATCGCGAGCAGGCATTTCGACCTTCCCGAGCGGACTGGATTTCCTGGCGAGCAATCCGAGCAATTTGGCGAGCAAACCGAGCACACTGGTGCGCAATCCGAGCAATCCGAGCACCGCGAACAAGTATTTCGACCATTTCGAACGATTTGGGAATTCCATGTTGGACAAATGCCCCCCTCTAGATAGAAACGTTTGCAAACATGCCAAAAACCTACTTGTCTCCGGAAAATATTCGAGAAATTATTTCCGCCCGTGGAAAGTCGACAGCCGACGAAACAAAAAAGAAGTACGGAATCGGCAGTGCCAGACTTCGAAAAATCTGGGACGATGTCGATGCGGAACGTAGTACAAAAGCCGAAGAAGAAGAAGAAACCCCCGTAGTACAAAGGGCGACCGCGCTTGGTCCCACCGAGTTCCCTCGGGATCTACTCGAAGATGTACGAAACACAAGCTCGTTCGAAGAATCGACGCGCCTGTCCGATATGGAGAGACGTTTGGAGAACCGGTTGGAGAGCCGGTTGGAGAGTCGTTTGGAGAGCCTGTTGGAGAACCGATTGGATGCGCTGGAACGCAGTCTGTTGGATGCGATTTCCAGAGAGTCCGAGTGCCAAGAGGAAGACGAGCTGGAGGTGCACGACATCTGGAAAACCGTAGAGAATGCGAAGTGGGGGCTGGGTGGATTGGTGGTGGGATACACGGTCTGCAAACTGCTGTTTCCAGTCGTCGTACGAGAGATCCGTCGACTCTGGAAGAACAAAACAGATCCCGACACACAGTTCGTCCACCTCCCCAAACACACTAGTGTACCGAAGGGAAACCCCTATCCTCGCGACGTTTTCGACATGGAGTAGCCCTTTGGAAAAAAGTAGCCTAGATCTTGGTAGCCTCGACCAAAAATCCGCTTTCTATATTCTTTTTTCTTTTTTTTTCTAGCAATTCTTTCCATCTATTGGGCACACTACAAATGTTCTAGATTTCTTCTTGTTGGGTGTAGTGCGAGGTTCCCCCATTCTACACCGAAGTGGATTCTGTAGTTCCCGAAGAGGTACAACCAATGCTATCTATTTCTTTCTGTAGGAAAAATCCGTAGGTAGGAATTTCCACTCCTGTGGTTGGATAGTACCATCTTCGTTTGTGGCTACTAGAAATAGAATTGTTCTTTTGCATCCTCTGTACATTGTGTCGCAGTACCTACTACAATCGTACAAACCTGCTTCTACGTCTATGTCTCTGTAGGTTTCCATTTTCTTTTGCAAGAAAGTCTCCTCTACACACAATCTCTCTGTAGAATCGTACTCTTCTGTGTCTCTAGCCAATTTTTGTACTCTCTCCAACTCTCTTGGATCTGGGGTTTCTACAACTTCTATGGGGTTCCATCGAATGGTCCTACCTTGGCTCCGGAACTCCTGCCCAGCACGTACTAGAATTCGAAGAGAAACACGCGGTGGTAGCCAGAATGTTTCCCTCTCTAGATGCTCTTCGCTCTCCATTTCGAATGCATCCTTGCAACTGTCTAGAACTTTGGAAATTCCTCTGGTTGTCCAAACACAAAGATGTTTTGTGCCAGTTTTGCGTATGGAATCTCCCCACAAAACTCACTCTAGTACTGTCTCCAAACCTACCAGGTCTACTACGGAAACCTAGAATGTGCCACACTTCGGTTTTCGTCTGGTAGTTCCGATATTTTGCATGTTCTTTTGTCTCCTAGCATTTTTCGAACATCTAGACGGAGTTCTTCCTTTTTGCGAACGTGTTCTGTATGTTCCTTGGTAGATTCTGCAAGCTTTTCTAGCTCGATGGCTCTTCTATTGTACTCTTCTCTAGAGTAGTTTTCTAGCTCTTTTGCAAGAGTTGTCCTTCTCCAAATTTCTGCTTCCTCTGCATCTTGCAATTGTACCAATCTCTGTGCTCTATTGCATGGAGAGATTGTAGAAAACAGACCTAGTAGCTGCTATTGCTGGAACTTCTAGAATTGCGAACTTGGATTTCTCCACTCCTATAGCGTGGCATTTTGTGGTTCTCCACTTCCAACATACGTAGTCCGTAGGTGGTAGTACCTCTACAAGATCTACTTCCACACCTCTAGCACGAACTTCGCACGGATGCTTGCTGCCACACAGTATTGTCGAAGAATCTTTTGCTTTTGTGTAGCAACGCAGCGGAGATATTTCTATTTCTCCATTTTCCGCAGACAGAATCTCTGCTAGAAAGATCGGACATGCTCGGAAACCAAAATCTGCAGCTGCCACTCCATTGCTCTACTCCATCTAGAAGGATCTGCAAGAGTGGCAGCAGTTGGATGTACACGAACTCCAGAAATCCTACCTGTACCTGTGTGCACATACCATGCTACAAAGATCTCTCCACATGGTTTGTCTCCTAGTACAAAACATCTATCGATGGATTTTGCTAGACTTTCCCATTGTTTGTACGGAGGTTGTACGACGAATAGATTTGCCCCCGACACTTTCTCTTCTGCTTCTGCAAGCACCTCTAGTGCTGTCTCTTTGGAAATATCTGGAGAACCGTAGACCGAAACCTCGATTCTAGTGCAACCTCTTCGTTGTACATCCGCATGTTGGAATGTTTTCCGAAGATGGTCGTTTGTGCAATCTGCGTAGTCTGCTAGATGCCCACCAATGCTTGCTCGTACTTCTCCCGCCTCGAAATTGGAAACTACCTTGTTGTACAATTTTGTTCTAGTGGTTCTGTTGTCTCTGGTTTGTATCCAAGTGCAAACGTGGTTCCCTACTGTACCTGTGTTGTCTAGAATTGTTCCAGCACTTTCTCCGATTCCTCCCCATCCTCTATTTTTCCCTTGCATCGCAAAGTATTTCTCTTTCTCTAGATGTTCTACCAAAGCCTGTCTATCTAGTGTACCGGAAAAGTCTTTCGTGTAGTCCACACAGTAGATTTCCATTCCAGCTGCTCGCAGTCTAGTTTGCAGAGATTGCAGCTGCTCTTCTAGCATTTCTATTGCTATTTCGGACACTGCTATTTTTGCAACAAACAATGCGAAGGGGTTTGCCCTTGGTGTATTTCTACCCAACTTCTTTTCGCTATGGTTCCACTAGCTTCTTCTATACGTTCCACAGTATTTCGAATGGAACTATTTCCAAACTCTTCCCCGCGTCGAATTGTGTGCACGATTGTAGTGTGCAGTGGTTTGCTATCCTTTCCAATTGTTTCTCTAGATGCAATTGCTATCCTACCCACGCAATTTTTCGCAGACCCCTTTTCCCCTGTTGTGCAAGATGCTTTGTTTCCTACTACTACACATTCTTCTCTATCTAGATAGCCAAACACGTACAAATCGTCTACAAATGCTGGCAAACCTTCTAGAGGTTGCAAATTTGTTTGTCCCTCGTGGCTTTCGAGGTAGTCTACCCCTCGAATGTCGGACACAAGATTGTTTTCGAATGCGTTCTCCAAGAGCAAATGCTTGGAAACACTTTTCGCTGCTCGGATACCCATCTCTTGGAAAGTTGTCGTATATGTCATTTTTTTTCAAACTTTGTTGCCGAATACATATACAACAACATATGTTCAATTGGTTGTTCTAGAATATTTCGATGTTGGTGGGAAGTTGTTTCGATAGAATCTTCCAAACCCTCCCATGCGAGAAAAAAGTACTACAAATAGCTAGAATTTGGTTGCAGAAACGCTTGCTTTGGTTTTTCTCTATTTTGTGGTTGCCTAAAACGTGGTTGCTGGCGGGAATTTTGCGCTCCTATAATGAAAAATATGTTCTCATACATACCCGCCGAACAGTAGGTGTGTTTTTAAAAAAATTATGCTTACTCCCCCCTTTGTGTTTGGAAAAATTAAAATTATGCCTACTCCCCCCTTCGTGTTTTGAAAAATTAAAATTACTCCCATTCTCATAAATATTCTCATAAAAATGGAGGAAAATCTGAGTAGTAGTAATAAGAGTCATTAATTATAGCACCACCTGGGGGTGGGAGGCACCACGTGTAGCCGGTGGCTTCCAGAGGGTGGTGGTATCATTTTGACTCTTATATACTACTAATCTAGAGGATTATCACTCATTTTCAAAGACATTAGTATTAAACAGAAATGGGATTATTATCGTGGTAGCTAATAAATTAACCATTCGTATTTGACAAAAACCATGGCGGTGTTGCAAGATTATTTCCCAATCGCGTAATACATACACACTGGGCACCTGGGATACAACCTGTCACTGGAGCATTTAGATAAACATGTCAATGAAGGAAAAACATCGTATTTACCGTATATTATCGGCACTATGTTGTGTGACTTATGCGACCAGTGTAGACCCAGATCAGCATACGCTTCCGCTCAGTCAGGATCTGCACCAGTGTAGACCCAGATCAGACTGCGATTTCATGCAGTCAAACAGTTAATAAAAACACGGTCATAGTAATAACGTGCTGAAATAAGTTACACGGAAGCATACCAGAAAGGAAGCTGTCTAGGGACGGTCAGTGAATACAAATATGCCTTATCATCTGGTTAGATTGGCAATGCAAATATATCCAGCGAAAATGTACGAATGCGAATGTGTAAAGGCAGGTGGAGGGTGGGGGCAATATGTCGATTGACAACAAGCGCCACCCTAACTGATCGGAAATAGTCACATAATTATTAATTCCGATTGGCGAGATTTTCGTTGTCATTTTCTCTGTCAAGTTTTCAATATGTTGCACGCTTCCTCGACCCACTACCCTCCAAACATCTACAGGAGCGGGAAGACTGTGATCAAAATATTCAACATTAAATTAAAATATCTATTGATATACCCATGTTTTCACCGTCCTGGTTGGGTGAGTGGTAGAGTTGGTAAATATAGAAATTCAAATCCTCAGAGGGAGGCAGCAGCGTTTCCCTATAGAGCGATGTGGAGGTTTAATATCCCCAGCGGCGATTATGCTGACTATCTAATTGAACACTCATTCCACGTGTATGATCGCCGCAGCAGCCACCAACCCCACTCGTCCAACCACGGGTGGAAAAGATATGGTATGTGCATACTAGTTAACAATGAAACATATCACAACTTACAATAAACAGTAAATACTGTTTCACATTTAATAGATATATGGAATGATTTGGAAGACAATTTTGTGAAATTTACGTGCATGGAACGAGCCTGCATATTTATTACCAACATATCATTTACGTGAAGTGTGTGACTACGTGCAGCACTCAACTGGCTAGCATTCCGAGGAGCGATTTCCTCGCTCAAATAAACAAGTCGAGCCCCTGACAATGGTAAAACTTGTTGGCACTCAGAGGCTCACAGTTGCCCCGCGGTAGGTACATATCTTTCGGCTCGGACTGGCGGGCGTAATGGCGACAATGAACAACATTGTTTTCATTGAACAAGTCAAGAGTTTGTTTGTTTATTGGTGTTTAACGGCCTATCAACAGCTAATGTCATTTTCGGCCGGGAAACAAGTCAAGTGTTGCGTCACGTGTAAGGTACTCTCCCATTAGGCGAGCACGGTCTTGCAACTGCCAGAGGGTGTATTCGCCGGTGAGTATGAGAAAGACAAGTGCTGAGACATGAGGCCAGCACTTAACGTGAATTGTCTGTCTGTAACGCAAGGCGACTTAAGTAAATTGACCTGCGGTACAGACAGAACATTCTCTTTTTGTTTTGGCAACTGTCAGCAGGTGTACTCGCCGGCGAGTATGAGCGAGTAGATTTTACTCGCAAGCCTGGCAACACGTCTTCGCACTATGCGGGGTATTGGCGCCAAGCCACACTTGATAACTACGAACTCGTCGGTGGTAGAAGAAGGTGCAAATTAATAATATCAGTCACGTACATGAATGTATGTCTGTCCGTCTGTATGTCTGGTTATGACACTCGTATCTAGGATAACAATATGTCCTACTAAAACGTTAGCAACCAATTAAGTTCTGCATCGCTCTCAAAGTTATATGCCTAATTGATAAATGATCGTTTCAGTTTTAAACCTTCGTTATATTAGACTTCAATGCTGAGTGCCAGGGTAAGCCATACTGATCTTCACTTTTCGTTAACATTTCGTCTACGTATAGCGAGGTTACAGGTATGTATATGTAACAGCACGCTATGTATTGCTATATCACTGGTGTCATTTGTATTGTCGTCTAGCAACATTTACTTACAATGATAAACACATGTTTGGAAAAGAGCAATTCACGCGTTCGTGCATCTACATTTTGGAATACGCACACATGTACTACATGTAATAACATGTAAACGCCATACATCTGTTACTTGGTCGAGTGTACATGTGTAAGGTGGATGTGTTCTCTCAAATGTTGTTGTTGTTTTTATTTACATTACGAAGAAACAATGCGATACGTATACATGTGCATACACGACTTATTGAGACAGCACACATTTTTGTAACAGCGTAAATTTATCCACCTGCTTCAATGATGATTATACACGGGAGTACACAGAATACAGTTAGAACATATACATGCAGTTGCGACATTGCTCAGTATGTACTAGTATGGGCTTTACTCCACCGTCAATATTCCAGTAAAAGACACATTACGCCAATACTAGACACCATGTACGGTAATTGTAAATTTCGCATTTCGACGTTTTTTTTAATTTCTAATACGAATGAATGTATTATATTTGTGGTTTATTGACCCTTGCTGACTAAGATCACTCCTTCAACTCCCCTTTCTTAGATGCGAACATGTATAATATTGCATTAATATATTGACGATACGTGTAATACACTGGATTAATTAATTACTCATATTTACAAGTTGGTGTGAAAAATATCGGCCATAGAGAAACCTTTCCCCAAATACACTCGAATTCAATATATATTTCTCCGTGTAAATTTGCTACTTCAGTGCTCGGTACAAGATCCATATGTCTTCTGTTGTCTAAATAGAAATTACTGCCGATTGTAAATCATTTGCGCTTCGATTGGCGTCGTTAAGTTTTGAACGACGTCATGAAAAGAGGGCGTTAGTAAACAATAATTGGGCCGCGCCATGACAACGTCATGAAAAGCGGTTAACGACGTCGGCAAAATGACGTTTGCAGCGTCGCTGTAAAAGTTCACATGTTGCCCTCCCATTTACGTTTACTTGTGTCAGATAACATTAAGTGTGAACAGAAAACGGAAAATTATAACTTACTGAAACTTTCACTAATATGAGACGCAATGCCTTGCACCTTAGTACACATATTATGACGTCATGACTTGACGTCACGTACTTGTGACGTCACTGAACGTGAATACATGTTTGACGTTATGGCCATGGTATCGTGACAAAATATTATAGCAAGGATACTTGCACGTGTTCCTCGCAGCATCAATGACTTAGAAATGCTTCAGGCGCTGTGCATTGTCGCCTAACTGTCGTTCTTTGACATTGTCACTCTTTTTCGTCGGTTATCCTTATGAATTTAAAATGGTGAACGCATAATTTAACTGGCTACATATCAGCGAAGTATTCGCTTACACTGCACCTTGAATCCTAAATAATCTTAAATATGAACAACCTAGTGTATGCCAACGATATTACCATCTATTTTCTTGGTAAATGGAGACACTTTTGAACAATTCTATCCAGTACTTAGCGAATGATATTCCATTTAATGAAACTCATTTTATCATAAACTGAGGTTGACACGCATCTGTATAATGACATATATATCCAGGGTTTGTTTTGAATTTGGCAAAACAAATGCATACAAATATCTCTAATAGATTCAGAATCAGTGATTTCAATGCAACTCCTTCATTGTGTGTGTATAAGCAATACATAATGCACAAAACACACAGTGAGGTCGGTGGAGTTTTCTAAAAGTCTTGAAATTAATTGGACATTTGTTGGTCATAAACTTGCTTTTCGCACGATTTGTAGTATCAAATCATCAGTTTATCACCTGACTGCATAATAATGCATGTCTGAATCAGGCGATTGTAATGCGATCCTCAAGAAAGACACCTGGCAACAATTATAAGGTATTACGCTACCAAATCTGCCCGACGTCGTGTTTTGTTACAAAGTTAATGTTATAATTAGACTACTTCCTACTTTAAAATATGTCGTCGCATACGAAATGTTAAATAATGTCGCTATTATTCCTCAAAATGATTTCAGACAGCAGCAAACAACAAGGAAACGCCAACACTCTGCCTTATTTGAAAATTATTCATACGGAATTACGTTACTTGGGCCGCAATCCAAAACATGACGTTACATTAATAGCAACTGCAATAAACATTAGTTTCATACTTTGTCTTGGCCTAATGGGAAACACTTGGAAAGGCTACGAGATATCCAAATTTGGCTGACATGCGATAAAAGATGACAAATCTATACGCCGTTGATAAAAACGTCGTAATTTCAACGTCAATGATCTAAAACGTCATATAAGTTTTTATCACGCGTCATAAAAAATACTTCTAAAATGAAAAATAATTGGGATACATTGATCATTTTGGCGGCATATGGCTTTTAAAAGATGTACAATTCAGAATACGCTAAAAAGTAAAAACTGAAAATTTTGTCAGTAAGCCCGGTTTTCGCATGGCGCGGCTCATATGTAAAAAGTGACGTCATTTTGACGTAACGTCGACAGTTGGCAAATTTGAATAATACGTTTGACAGCGAAAGGGTTAATAGCCAAAGGTTCGTCGGCACAAAAAAGTGGAACAGACAGTAAGTAGGTAACATAATTGCTAACCATATTTTTTGCAAGCAAAGATCTATCACGCGGCAGAAAATATACATACAGTCTGACCGTAATGGGAAGTTACAAATTACCTGTGAGCAACTTTAAAGCATCACCTAGGCTAGCCAAAAACGGTGGAAAGGGGTGTGACTAACTAGCGCAATGGCTCAATTTCGGCGCACTTGCAATGATAAACTGTTATATTTACATAATTGCTTGTGTTACAACACGGTACAGTAAATGAGCATATTTTGTATGTGTAGTCGAGCACTTTATCGTCATGGAGAAATAAAATATTACTTTAAATTCGTCACATGAGAAAAAACACGTAGCCTATCACGTTCTATAACCTTACTATGATATAAACATTTTTGCACGGTACTACTGTGTGTTCCACGTTTTTCTGCCGACGAACAAAAAATTCAACCTCCTCAAATGATTTTATTTCATAAAATTCCATCAAATATTGATTATATTGCGAACAAAATGGAAATTGATTCCGAACTTATCGTGGAAATGAGGTAACTAATAAAACACAAGTTAGATTGTGAAACATCGGTAAACAAATATATTTATATTTTTCAAAATCTATGTTTAGGCCCCATGTTAAAATCCCATAGATAGTTTTTTCGCAATAAAATCAATATTTGATGGAATTTCAAGAACTGCATTTTTTTGAGGAGAGTGACTTTTTTTTGGTTATTGATGAAAAACTACTAACATTTACATATTTCTTGGATTAAATGTGTTTAATAACCAAAAGTTTCTCGGCAGAAAAACGTGGAACACACTTTATATCATAGTAAGAACATACACGACTTGAAAAACAGAACTGAACATCTCAAACAAACACATTTCTAGTAAAAAATCCGCCCTCCCGCGTCACATTCCGCAAACCCCTTGTCTGAGAATCAACGTACTTATTTTGTAAGGCCTTAAGTTATTAGGTGATATGTCATGTATATAGATACAATTGACTTCGATGATACTTTCTTCATAAGAGTGATGAGATATATGAATATTGTCTTGTTACTGCATGTATAATATATGGAACATTGAGTTGCCATCTCCGCCAACTTCGTATGTACAAGCCATCGTAAAGTTTCACCAGTTCGTTCGTTTGACACATACAGCAAATAATGTGACAGTACACCGAATCAAATTTGGTGCAATACATAATGGACAGATGTGAGAACGGTAAGCTATAAATATGATGCCAGAAAACCATACAAAATACGAGATATCTGAGAATTACTCCCATCAATCTGAAAATAAATTGCAACTTGTAAACTTTCCAATCTGATGCACAACCTATGTTAGTATACACGTTAGCCATAGGTAAATACATATTTACTCGTATAGTAGGTGAGTAGACACCATGGACAATACACTCAGGTAACTGCGTACATGTCACTGAATTTGATAGCTAATAACAGTACAGTAGTGGGTATATATGGTATGTGTTGTGTAGTTTGTCAGGTAAAAGTGATACACTGTGCGATTTTATTTGTATGAAGCTATTTATAATGGTAGTTCATCTTGTTACAAACACAGGTACAAACCTGTCCAGAAAACTGACATATTTTACAGTTTGGTGCAATATAATTGATAGGAGTCCGTTCTATTGGCTTTTCTACATGTGATAAGCTACATTATATCATATTTTCTACTTCACATTTTGTCAAACGACAGAACAGGTGCAACTGGCTGATGGCTGGCACACACAAAGATGGCCGAATTGGCCACTCCATGTGCCGTATAGGACACAGTAAAAATGCGGTGTTCACATATATGGTATACATATGTTCCATCACATTTATGAAGCGATTATCTTTGAAACGAATGTCTGGTATATAGTTGGTCCTTAATACATCATAGCAAAGAATCAAATAGGAAAAACAAGTGAAGGAACGTCATTATTCATATTGCCAGAGGTGGAGGAGGGAGTGGCCAGCTGGATACTAAATGGTACAGCCACTGCATATTAACATTAAAACATTATTTGAAGCTGATTTCATCGCCTACAGTGCAGACCCTTATCGGACTGCACGGTTGAGCAAACCTAAGTCTAAACTGATTGCATTGTGAACTTGAGCCCAATTTCTCCATATCACAGCCGGATCCCGGACAATTACATCTGTAATAAAAGCTGGTATGCACTGAACTGGAAAATACACAATACCCTAATCCGGTTGCGTGCCAACATGTTAGGAGCTAACAGCATATTTGATCATGCAAGTTAAACGAGGCACGTCATTTGGGGGCAGTTCTACCAAATAGGAAAATATTTGAAATTTGTCTAATACAGCTGTACAGTATGTACAATCAAATAAATATTTAACGCAAATGTATGTATGACTTGTTTTTATTGCAATGGTATGAGAACGAAATGACCAAGTATTGCAATAAATTATTGTATAGCATGTGCTGCAATACGATTTACTACTGTAACAACAATTAGATAACTTTGTAGACCCTGAATATGTTTGGGCCGCGCCATAGGAAAACCGGGTTTAATGACAACGTCATGAAATGCGTTAAACGACGTCGGAAAAACGAAGATTCAAATTGTCTAACGTCTCCGTAAAATTTTACATTTTCCTCTCCCATTTACGTTTATTGGTGTAAGTTAACACATTAAATGTGAACAGAAAACGGAAAATGATAACTTTCACTAATATAAGACGCGATGACTCAGTACACACATTATGACGTCATGACGTAACTTCACGTAATTGTGACGTCACTGAACGTGAATCCATGTTTGACGTTACGGCCATGGTGTCGTGACAAAATATTATAGCAAGGATACTTGCACGAGTTCCTCGCTCGTTCGTTCGTTTCCTTACGTTTAACGGCCGCACTGTCTCTATGGACATGCACGCACTGTCTCTATGGACTTGCACGCCGTCCGCAAAAGGCGGAATACAAATTTGGGCCGAATGGGATTTTGTGTCTGTGCATGCTGGGTAGAACCAGTTTGCGGGCTTAAGCCCCAGAGGCAAAATGTGCATTTTGCTATTTTGAGGTGATATGTCCGAACACAGTATCATATTACAAGACTGAATTAAATGATATCAAAATCTACACCAGTTTCATGACAATATAGTTCATGCGCCAATGAAGTTTTTGGGAATGTGATTGAATGTAAGAAAAACATAACAGATAAATGGAGATAATGGATAATGAAGACAGATAAATGGAGTCATGTATTTTGTTTGAATCATAGTTGTAGGTAGAATATAGTGATGTTACTTACAACGCCAGTATATTCTTCAAGCAGATCAGAGTTGTACGATTAAATATTTCTAAAAGTTCTAAAAGTTCCTGAATCTCAGGGTAATTGCACCATTGTAACTTAAGTCTATGGTTCTTAAAAAAGGTGTGTTAATGACTATGTAATAATGTACTGATAGTATTAGATAGTTAACATAACATAATTCCATTTTTGGTTGAATATATTCATTTTATTCTTCATAAAGGCAATTGTTTCTTCTATTTTACTTGTGTTTGTGATATATAATTTAAAATATTGGATTAGTGGTAGAGATGTGTTACATTTACATTTGAAAATAAAGTATTTTGCCAAAATAATAATAAACGCAATAATTGGTATTTTATTCTTACATGTGTCCCGAATAATACAGAATTAAATGGTTTCATGTGTAAAAGTATTTTTTTCTGTTATCAAATATATTTTTAATGAACATTATTCCTTTGCTAAACCAATCATTATAAAATATGGTATTTCCGTCTGAATTCTTTATATTTGAATTATTCCATATACTTTTATTTGATTTATGCGAATCTTCAGATAACATTTTAAAGTTGATTTTACTCCATGGAATAATTAGTTCATTTACAAAAGTATATATTATACACATATTTTTTGCATCGTACTGATTAATGTTGCATTTAAAGAGTAATTCTCCGCCGTATTTATTTAGTTCGGCCTTATAAGCTTTGCTCCAATTACTGTATGATTCTTGAATACGCTTTATCCAGGAGGCTTTTATTGAATGAACAAATGAGTGTATATCAATAATTTTTAAACCGTAATCCTTGTAGTCTTGAATAATAGTTTTTCTTGATATTTTGTCTGGTTTTTCATCTCATGAACAATCGAATATTATGTTATTTATTTCGGATATTGTTTTGTCTGGAGGTTGTGTGACGACTGTTAAAGGATATACAAGATTTGGGAAAGCGGAAGTTTTAAGAACTGCTATTTTTCCGATTAGTGTAAGGTTCCATTTTTTCCAGTTCTTTAACACATGTTGGAACGATTTTATTTTTTTATCTAAATTTAGTTCATGCAGATCTGATTTTGATGTCCATGTGTAGTGTTTACTGTTGCACCACACATTTGCGTTATTTTTAAGGGATCCCATTTTTAGTATTGTGCATTTTTATTTATTTAGTTTTAGGCCGGATATAACTGCAAAAGAATCTAAGGTGTTTACGTCATCTGCGTCATCTGCAAAAGGTGCTTGTTTTATATGGCTGCCACCAAGATTTCGTCTTTCAATATTTTCGTTATTATCGATCTTTCGAGATAGTATTTCTATGCATAAAATAAAAATATATAATGAAATAGGACAGCCTTGTCTTACACCTCTTTTAATTTTGAAAAAATCTGAAAAATTGCCGTTATTTGAAATGCAACTTGTTGCGTCTTTATATGGAAGAGATACCCTTTGGATAAAAGAATCTCCGAAGTTGAAGTACTTTAATAGACATTTCATTATAAATTTATGACCAATGCTATCAAAAGCTTTTTGAAAATCTGCGAAAAATATAAGACCTGGTGTATTACTATCGTTAGCATCATCAATTATTTCTAATAGAGTTCTTACATTTTCTCCGATAAATCTACCTTTTAAAAAAAACAGTTTGATTTGGATTTATTAGAGAATATAATTATTTCTTCATTCTCTTTGCTAGTACTTTAGTTGCTATCTTATAATCTACATTTGAAAGTGAAATAGGTCTCCAGTTGTTAATGGAGAGCGTATCTTTTTCTTTCTTTGGTATAAGTGTTATAATTCCTTGAGTTTGTAGTACTGTTAGTGAGCCATGTTCATACGAGTAGTTAATATATTCAATATATTATTATTTTATGTTATTCCAGTATAATTTGTAAACTTCTGCAGTAAGTCCGTCTGAGCCCGGGCTTTTCATGTTTTTCATATCTTTTAACGCTGTTTTACATTCACATTCGGTAATAATACCTTCGCATGAGTCTTTGTTTCGCTGTTGTTATCCGATACAAGTTTCTCAACTGTTTTGAAAAAGGTAATATCATCTGTGTTAGGTCCATAAATGTTTATTAATATGGGCCGCGTCATGCGAAAACCGGGCTTAATGACAAACATTTCATTTTTCACTTTTTTGCATATTCTGAATAGCGCATCTTTTAAAAGTGATATACCACAAAACATATCAATGTATCTCAATTATTGTTCATGTTACATGTATTTTTGTAACACGTGGTACAAGCGCAAACGACGTTTTAGCTCAATGACGTCGCAATTACGACGTTAACATTAACGGGTGACTTCAACGTCAATAAGAACGTTTAAGCGTAATGGAGTAGTAAACGAATAGGCCTGCCATGTAGGTTGATTTTAAGAAGTGTGTGTAATTGTATAAGTTTATACTATTAGTGAATAATTGAAAAAACGACACGTAACCTTGGGCAAAGTCAACATTATCTTGTGTGTACTTTTTGCACAACTACGAACGCCAACAATATATGAGCCGCGCCGTGCGAAAACCGGGCTTAATGACAACATTTTCAGTTTTTACTTTTTCGCGTATTCTGAATTGTACATCTTTTAAAAGCCATATGCCACAAAAATTATCAATGTATCCCAATTATGTTTCATTTTAGAAGTAGTTTTATGAAGCGTAGTAAAAACTTATATGACGTCTTAGATCAATGACGTCGAAATTACGACGTTTTTATCAACGGCGTATACAAGGGGTGTTGATCCGGACAAGTCCTATAGATTTGTCATCTTTGATCGCATGTCAACCAAATTTGGATGTCTCGTAGCCTGGCCAAGTGTATCCCATTAGGCCAAGACAAAGTATGAAAATAATGTTTATGGCTCGTGTTGCAGTTGCTAATGTAACTTTATGTTTTGGATCGCGGCCCAAGTAACTTAATTTCGTACGAGTCATTTTCAAATAAGGCAGAGTGAGGCGTTTCCCTGTTGTTTGCTGCTGTCTGAAATAATTTTGGGGAATAATAGCGACATCATTTAACATTTCGTATGCGACGACATATTTTAAAGTAGGCAGTAGGCCGCTTATAACATTAACTTTGTGACAAAACACGATACCGGGCAGATTTGGTAGCGTGATACCTTATAATTGTCGCCGTGTGTCTTTCTTGAGGATCGCATTACCATCGCCTGATCTAAATTATTATGCAGTCAAGTGATAAATCTGATGATTTGATACTACACAAGCACTTTCGACTACAAAAGCAAGTTTATGACCATCACATTTCCAATTAATATGTTGATGTATTTATTTTAAATTCAATACAAACCCCGGATATTTATGTCATGTGATAGCTGGGTGTCTACCTCCATTTATGATAAAATGAGTGGCATTAAATGGCATATCATTCGCTAAGTACTGGATATAATTGTTCAAAAGTCTCAATTTACCAAGATAATAGATGGTAATATCGTTGGCATACACTAGGTTGTTCATATTTAAGATTATTTAGGAATCAAAGTGCAGTGTAAGCGAAGACTTCGCTGATATGTAGCCAGTTAAATTATGCGTTCACCATTTTGAATTCATAAGGACAACGACGAAAAAGAGTAAAAATGTCAAAGAACGACAGTTAGGCGACAATGTACAGCGCCTGAAGCATTTGTAAGTCATTGATGCTGCGAGGAACTCGAGCAAGTATCCTTGCTATAATAGTTTGTCACGACACCATGGCCATAACGTCAAACATATATTCACGTTCAATGACGTCACAAGTACGTGACGTCAAGTCATGACGTCATAATATGTGTACCGAGGTACAAGGTATCGCGTCTCATATTAGTGAAAGTTTCAGTAAGTTATCATTTTCCGTTTTCTGTTCACACTTAATGTTAACTGACACCAGTAAACGTAAATGGGAGGGCAAACTGTGAACTTTCACGGCGACGCTAGACAATTTGAAACGTCGTTTTTCCGACGTCGTTTACCGCTTTTCATGACGTTGTCATTAAGCCCGGGTTTCGTATGGCGCGGCCCATATATATTCCGAGTCTGAAACTTTTATTTTAAGCATTTGAAGTCGCCCAGAAATTATTTTTTATAATCTATGATTTCGTATATTGCTGATGCATTTATAAATATACCAATTTCTGTGCCATTTGAGCTATTTTCACTAAGCAATATTTCATTGCCCCACTGGCTTTTCCAATGATCATAGTTTGCATGGGTGTAATGTAATTCGTGCAGAAGAAATACAGAGAACATGTTTTGTTTTAACCAACAGAAAACCATTTCGCGCTTGATTTTGTGACGCCCGTTTACATTAAAAGTAAAAAAAATTTAGATCCATAGGTTTTGGTGAAATTCGTGTATTTTCTCATTTCACGTGAAATTCAGTTTAGATATAATAGTATTAATAATAGGTGCATGTATAATTTTAGACTTTCTGTAATGGAAATGTTAATGCGGGAGAACAGCTTCAGATAGTTGATATGCGGTACCGTGTTTCTGTGATGACAAAATCTATTCGATGAGTCATATTGATCGCTATTCAGTTGTAAAATAACCGATGATTAAATTTACAGGTACATTTGCGCATAAATACAGTATACATGTATATAGCAATAAGCATGGGGGCGTGGTTTGGGAACAGTTCTTAAGTAGATGGTTTACTATTATATTTCTAAATCAGCAATAAATACCTACCTCCGAATAAGAGTCGGTTATGTTGTTAAAAACGGATATATTTTACTTACTGATGGTGGACAGTGTGAACAGACCAGACTGCGCCCAATGTGCAGGCAGATCTGGTTCATGCTGCCCATGATGATAAGCCCTGTTTCCACAAACCGCCTCCTACAGTGCATGGCATTGAGTAGTAAATATGTGTTTACTCGGTAAACAATATGATACATGATAAATAAACAGTGTAGATCCTTAATCAGTCAGCGTAATAAATGAATCTGTGTAGATCCTTAATCAGTCAGCGTAATATGTATTCAACAGCGTGCAGATATCTCTGTATGTACATCAAATAGTGTATCAACAATATTTTTTACCGAGATGCATTTGTCTACGTAGCGTACATGCAAGCCACTTTGTATTGCATGGGCATACTTACATTATATACATGTTCTTATAAAAGCGATACGCTTTAATTTACACGACCATGAGTAGGAGCATCTCAAACAGTGTATAATAATTATATAAATAAATTATTTGTGATACATTAATTAATCGATACTGTATAAGCTAGATCGGAATGAGACGGTTTACATTCACGTGCTCATCTGGGTCTACACCCGTTTTCACTGGTATACAATACATGTATTGTCTGCCCTCGGTATGCGTTGCATTTGCAGTCAGGTTTTTACATTATGTTACAATGTACGTGATGCGTCAGAGTAAGGACGGATCCAGGTGAGTTAAAACCAGTATAGGTTTCTGTCTGCCAGAGATGTATGACTGAATATTCATTGCAAGATATACAATCGTTTATTTATCAAAAACTTGCGTTATAGGTAATGGGTAAGCGGCTTAAATGTGTGTGCGTTCCTCAGATCGCAATATACAACGGGCGCCGTTTTTATTATATGTATATATATATATACGCGTAGTCTTCATTATGTGGGTGGGGTATCGACCTACGAACATTTCCGCTGACACAGTCGCCAGGAAATAACAATAATATTTGTATATCAACTTGATAATTATTGTTTGGAGGTATTTTTATACTGGATCTAACATTATGGATGTTTGTTAATGGTATCTATTTTCTTGAACAAGAGTTTAATGACTAATATAATAAACGAGGCTAAGCCGAGTGCTTTTATGAAATCAGTAAATATCATATTAAATTTAAGCCATCACTCACTATGCCCCCTGCATATGTTGAGGGGTAGACCATTTTTGGATTTTATCATGAATGATGTTTTCGTTATGTTGATATAAGCGTGGTATTTAACATTTTCATAAAATTGTGTGTGGAGAACCGCAGCAAAAACTATCTCCCTCTGACAGCTGTGATAGCATGTAAATATCGGAAATTGCGGTTTGTTTACCTGTAATGTAACCCGGATGAAAGATTACAGCGGAACTGTAACTGTAATGAAGAAAGGGCTCATCATTACTCTACACAGAGGTGGTAAAAAACGCAAATTCGACCCAGACAATTATCGCGCCATCACACTGTCGTCTGTGTTGTTGAAAATCTACGAACGGTTGCTACTAAATCGTCAAACCGCCTCTACAGGTGAGAACGTCCCCACTACAAGGAGGTTTTCAGGAAGAAATGAGCTGCCAGATAACTTCATTCCTTTTGCGTGAAAGTGTGTACTATGCAAGAAAAAATGCAAGTACATTATAAGTGTGTTTCCTAGATGCCCGAAATGCTTTTGGTATAGTGTGGCAAACTGGATTATTTTGCAAACTATTTATGCTAGGAACGAACAAGCTTGTACTTAAATCGTTTATAAATATGTACAACGGCATGAAAAGTCAGGTAGTACACCAAGGTCACACATCTAATTGGTTTAATATAGCACAAGGACACGTCAAGGTGGGGTCAGTTCCCCACGCATGTACATTTCTTGCAACTTCTGTAATCTAATGACGCGTCACCAACATCTGGACGTGTTATGTACGGTGTAAATTGCAGCTGCCCCACTGTAGCAGACGACATGGTACTCGTGTCATTATCACGAAATGGACTCCTGGAATGGCGTTATAAATACAATGCTGAAAAATGTAAGGTGATTGTCTTCAATGAACCGAAAACAGACTATGTCACTAGCAATCGCACCTGTAAGTTGGGAGATGAAGCAGTACGCGAAAATGAACAGTATACACATCTTGGAATTACTTGTGATAGATATATGAACTTGGAGTGCTATAGTACAGAAGCCAGCAACAGATTGAGAGGAACATGTTTGAGTCTAACAAACAGTGAAATTAATCAATATGATTTCAATCCTTTGACAGCTAAACGAATATTTCAGTTAATAGTGTTACCTAGGGCGCTTTACGGGTGTGAACTCTGGAACTGATTATTGACAAAAGACATTTTGAAACGGGAACGGGCGCATATATGTTGTATCAAATACATACAAGACATACCGCGGCGTACAAGAACAGACATTGCCTTAAACACAATCGGATGTCTCTCATTGGAAACTGAAATAGACAGAAGTAAATTCTTTGGTCAATTATGTACAGTGAAATGTGATAAGCGTTTTAATTTGGTGTTCTTGAACAGGTTGACGGCGTACCTTGCGAATCCTACAACATTGGAAGGGTTTATACCCGACATATGTCGACTTCTGCAAAAGTACTCCCTGAGACAAGTCCTCAATTAAATTTTTGAAACTGGACAATTTACAGCTAAATCTATGTGGAAGGAACTGGTACAAACTGCTATTGTTGAACACGAAAAGCGCGCGATACAAACTCGCATATGTACAGGCGAGCCGCTACTTAATTTAGGAAATGCTGCAGAACCGCTGACTCCCTGTATGCTATGGCAGGTTAGCGCGTTCAATGGACACATCCTTCGCCAGTGTAAATCAGCGGTAGTATTAATGTGTAAGATGTTTTCCGAGACCTATCGTCAGTATTGTCCCAAGTATTGCATCATAACCGAGAACAGAGTCATCCATTGTATGTTTGAGTGTATGTATTCTGAGAATGAACGGAATGTTCTGTGGCGTAATATCATTCATTAATGTGGACTTGATATTTGCTCAGTATTAATTACCATGTCACCGGAATATCAGGCGTGAGTTTTGTTTGGCTACATCCCGGACACATTGGGTATTTATACAGATGCTGAATCAATGGGTGATGGCATCACTATGGTTCTTACATCGAGTTACTCTACTATTTAACTTGTAGTCATTGGTTTAATGTCACATCAAAGAGTGTTGTTTTACGAACAATTGAACTTTGACTCACACTGATGTGCCATGAACACGTAGACCTGTACATGTAAATTATTTAAGTAAACGCAAGCGGCAACCGAGTATGACGGTAGTCATGGCAGGTGGATAAGACAGTATATGGCTAACATTACGGACGGGCATATATTTGTAATGGGCCAATGGCTGACAAACGTGACCTTCTGACGGTTGGCTACGAAAGTAGTCCCAGATCTTTTACGGTGATCAGATCGCCATACAGGCACATATTATTAGCAAACGCACGTATCATAAGTATACCGACCGAATGTGCAATATGACCATAACTTCAACTTCCGTGGGACCTTTTCTCAGCCATCAGCCAACATTGGTACAGTCAACTGAAAAGCATTGCCACAACATCCGATGTGACGGTCATCCTTACATGTACGATGACTAGAAGACAACTGATGACTACTTGTCATGGGTTGTCTCCCTTCTGGTAGTTTCGTTGCTGTATTTTGCCTCTGTCAACGGCGCATGGGTTTGGTTGCGTGTTTTCCGATTGTTTCTCATCTGACATTTGTTCAAGATATCTGGCAAATATTCCAACATGTATAACCTCTAAAACTGAATTGCACAAACTGTATTACAGGCCCACTTCATGTGCAAACGATGTATATGTCCTTACTGCACTGATGCTATACTTGTATATATGTTGTTGCACATATTGGAGGAAATAAAGATAGACTACTGTATTGAAGACTCCACCGTTTTTTGGCTAGCCTAGGTGATGCTTTAAAATGGCTCATAGGTAATTGGTCACTTATATTTATTTATCTTCCCTTTATGGTATAGCCTGATAGATCTTTGCTTACAAAAAAAATGGTTAGAAATTATGTTACCTAATTTCGGACAGATGTGTATTCGGGTGGCACGATTTACCCAAATCTACCCAAATCTTACCAAAATCTACCCAAATATAGCTATACACATCGTAATAACGATGTTTGGACTGTACTTACATAATATATGTCATTAATGTGCTCATACCAGGGTCCATTTTTTTTTTGGTGCAAATTTGAAATATTTGTATGAAATAAAGGGAGAGTACCGCGATTACCTTATACTAGGAAACCAAGGAAGATAATTGTTTCATGTAATATCAGTGATATAATTCAGGAACTTATAGCACTGCCGGATTGGGATTTGTATTCACAAGTAGCTGCGGGGGTTCCTGTTGACTCGGAACACGACTCATACCATGCCTTCACTTATTGTTTTCTTTGAATCATGTGTGGTTATCCGTCAACCATATCATGTTGTCTTGCCCACGTGTTTATGAACTCCAAACGTCCCACTTTATTCATGCTTTTTTTAGGATTTCGCCCGTTCATGTGCTCGTTCACTGTACCTTTCCGATGACTGTTCTCTATCGCTGGGATCCTTCTGTGGCACATGGCGCACTGCAGGTTGTTAACGTATAGGTTGCAATGAATATTGACATAATGACGCACCGTGTGCGTATCGGCGGTTTCTACGGCAGAAGTTTAAGGTTTCCCGGTGTGAGGCATCTGAGCTGCTTTAAACTTCTTAGTTGGCTTTCAGTTCTCCGATTGCATATATCCGGCGATATAGAAACGAACCCTGGACAAAAAGGTATGCACGCCGATATTTCGGCTGACGACTCGTCAAATTTTGTTATGTGTCTCTATTCCGGCACAATCTGTCAGTTGTACATTACAACGTACATTACAAGATTTCTTCCAAGAAAGGACCAGTCATACGCTGAACTATCACACTTTGATTTTGTCACATTCTCTGAAACTTGGATCCCACCGGACACAGGAAGTAGCGATATACTGTTCCCAAACTTCCATGCTCCTTTCCGTAATGACAGGAGCGGAGAAATTTACGGTGGTGTCATCGTATACAGTTGTTTCTGTCAAAATGTTCCGGGTTTATACGTGTACAAAGTGTTGTGCGTTGCGTATCCGTGGAGTTTCCGTTAGTTGCGTTTCAAACCGTGTGTCGTCTACGTGTAATACGTTTTCGGCCATGCGTTGCGTTTCCCCACTCTTGCGCATGCGCGAAAGTCGAGCAAACCGTGTTCAACGCATTGAGTTTCAAAAGTGTGTAATCCGTGTACAACGGTTGTAAACGTATACAACGGTTGTAAACAACGCATTGAGTTTCAAAAGCGTGTAATCCGTGCACAACGGTTGTAAACGTATACAACGGTTGTAAACGTATACAACGCTAAGGTAAACCGTTTTAAACGATTTAACGCTTTCTTTGACGAACGGTTACACGCTTCTACATGTACACAGCACCGTACAGATGAAACCGTGTTATACGTATAAACACGTTTCCACGGGTTTTAACGCATTACACGTTTTGGTATGCCAACCGTGTATCGCGTAGAATGCGCAGCATGCTCAGATCGTTGTTCGTGTGTGTACATGTATATATACTTCTAGACTGCAGGGCTTCTAAAATTTTCAGTTTTCCGGTTCTGGACCGATTTTTGAACTCTCAGACCGATTGAGATTTGAAAACTAGTCTTAAAAATCGGTCCGAGAAAAATTGCCAGTCGGCTGCTATTTCGCTATAAACCTTGTAAATTTACCGGTTTTGACCAAGTCATTTATGACACATATCCGCGGGCCATATCCCTGTTAAACCAGTGTGCAGCTCGCTGTGTATTCAGTTTCTCCATATATCGATTTTTCTTAACACACGCGTGGGACAGGTGTATAGCGGATTATTGACTGAAATAGACTGGCTTCAGCGTAAAGATACGAGAGTTCCTAGATTCGCCATTTCTGAGGTCTACAAATACATTAAATATGCCTAAAAGCATCAATGAATGAAGAAACAAAATTAATTTTTATATGGAGGGTGTAAAATAAAATAAAATGTTATTTTTTTCTTCATTAATTGAAGATTTTAGGCATATTTAATGTATTTATAGACCTCGGTCCGTTACTTCAACCTGTGATATTACACAGACGAGATTTGTGTGTCGCTTTGTGCAAAAAAATCGATAACACTAAGCCCTGGCAACTAACAGGTGCTTATTGTATGACATCATCAGCACGAGAAATGCGTCGTGACCACTCCTTTAGGCTATGTTTTGAAATGTTACTGATTGGTCAACACGCCCTTTTTTGATGTTCCGCAGACGTCGCGAACGTGTGACTCATGGGGCAATCATGCAGTAACCCCATTTCATGCTGAGGATACGATTATGTTTGCGGGAAAATATTTTCCTTCTATGCACTCAGAAGTATATGCCGCGAGCACCATTTAAACCGTCTCGTCGAGACGGTTCAAATTAGTGGTCACAACGAATACTTTCATTGAGAAATAACAAAAATAAAAATAAATTATTTAATAATTTCATACATAAATGTGTATTCCGAAAGGAATGGATTACAAAAAAAACACTGGATTATACGCAGATCTGTCGCCATGTTTCGCCGATATTGATTTCGAAAATATTTTCCGTAAATGGTGTTGAAAAGTTGACACAAAATTCAGAGTTCATGCGGAATTTCGGTGGGATTATGCACGTATCAACAGCTAATCGTCCGGATGAATAGGCAGGACACGTGACCATTATTTATTAACAATTAATCCTTTTAAGCGCCTGTTGATCGCTAGCATTATACATTGTAATAAGCGTCTGTCTATCGCGAGCACTATACAACGTACCCCGACCATCGCGTTATAATGGAGCTGCAATGTATTGTTGTTTACACCCGTATAATTCATTTTCCATATCAGGGGCGAAATGAGTCTGCCTTACAATAATTCGCATGTGCGGAATGGTGGTACATGTAGGTGCGAAACGATCCGCCTGTAAACAAGATCCAGCCGAACAGGTACATGTATTCGCGATATTTTAAAGGGACGAAACAAGGCCGCCTCGAAGCGATCGGGGCCGAACAGGTATTCGCGTTAAAACGTGTAACCGTTGTACACGTTTCAACGCTTTCATATATATAGCTACACGCTTCCAGGTAAAGCGTTGTACACGTTTCGACGCTTTCACCTCGCTACATATGTATACGCCAAAGCGTGTTATACGCCTTGAAGCTAAACGTATTACACGCTTTAAAACGGTTTGACAATGTGTATTACACGTGTACGAACCGTATTATACGTTTAAACAACGTATACAACGCTTTAAACTAAACGGTTTGACAATGTGTATTACACGTGTACGAACCGTATTATACGTTTAAACAACGTATACAACGCTTTTAAACTAAACGGTTTGACAATGTGTATTACACGTGTACGAACCGTATTATACGTTTTAAACAACGTATACAACGCTTTTAAACTAAACGGTTTGACAATGTGTATTACACGTGTACGAAACGTATTATACGTTTAAACAACGTATACAACGCTACAGCAAACCGTTGCGTTCGCGTTGCGTTCGCGTTGAGTTTGCAAGTGTTGTCTACGGTGGAACAAAAACGCAGACTGCACTGTATGTGAAGAACTCCATACCTGCAATCCGTAGGACTGACCTTGAGCCACTTGGACTGGAATGTGTATGGGTTGAACTTCGGTTAAATGGCAAACGTCTTCTCATTTGGGTGTTTTATAGACCTCCGAACTCAACTCAGGATGTCTTTCGAGATATAGAACGATCCATCGACCTTGCTGTTGACACAGATCGATAATATCGTCGTCACGGGTGATCTAAATCGCATCTCTATGGCTGTCACTACGCGGCGTAAGTTGGACTCTCTGTTTCTTCCCTATGGATTCCAACAGGTTGTTTCTGAACCAACACACTAGTAGACACTACACGGAACACTCTCATTCTTTGATTGATATAATGTATGTAAGGAATATTGACTCCGTTGTTCATAGAAGAATAGATTAATCTTTCTTAGACCTTCCAGTAAGATACCACTGTCCTGTATACACCATATTAACTACAGGAAACCGAAAGTGGGCACAAATACATGGCGGGTGTGGAGGTTTGATGATGGCAACTATGATGGTTTTCGAGATACATTCACTCACACAGATTGGTCAGTAGTATTGCATGAAGACGTAAACACATATGCTAATAATGTCTCTGACTTCATTGCAAAACTCGCAGACGAATACATTCCAAATAAAATTGTAAGAGTAAGACTAACAGATCCAAACTGGTTCCACAACGAATTATGCAAATTAAAACGCAAACGTAAACGAGCACACTGTAAAGCGAAATTTACAAACTCCCTACTCATTGGACTGTATATAGGAAAATTAGAAATGAAATAACAAATGCACTACGTAGCGCAAAAAAAACACAGTGCTTTCGTAAACTTAGTCAGCGACTAAAATCTGGTGAACTTACTAATAAGGATCTGTGGAAAACCCTCAGACTTTTCGATAATGATAACCCATCTTCAATCCCACCTCTGTTTCACAACAACACTCTCATCACATGCGAAGGAGACACTGCTAACCTGTTCAACACACACTTCCTTCAAGCTACTCTACATGATGAAACAAATGCATATCTACCACCAATACAGACGCCACATGCACAGCAACCCACACTAAGTAGCATTGTCCTAACTCCAGACAAACTTAGCTCTACCCTTCTTAGCTTAAAAACTGGAAAGGCATCGGGACCAGATGGAATCAACAACCGGCTACTTAGAATTAGCTGTACCTTTATCTAAACCTCTGTGTCTTTTTTTAACTATTCAATTTATTCTGGTACTGTTCCTTCAGCTTGGAAAGAAGCGAACGTAACTCCTGTTTATAAAAAGGATGACCCCACTAAAGTTATACACTATCGGCCTATCTCTCTCTTAAGCACTATTGGAAACTCCCTTGAAAAGATTATTCACAAGCATGTGTACAACTTCTATCTCGACTGTCAAACTATTACTCCATTGCAATCAGGTTTTAGACGAGGCGATTCGACAGTCAACCAACGTGTAGACATATATAACACTTTCTGTAAGGCATTGGACGAAGGTAAAAAGGTTAGAACTATATTTTGCGACATATCGAAGGCGTTCAATAGGGTCTGGCACGCAGGTTTGCTGTACAAACTCAAGATGTCTGGAATTTCTGGCATACTACTTAAATGGTTTCAACACTATCTCTCTGGCCGACAACAGCATGTGGTTTTGACTGGTAGCTGTTCCACTTGGGTTTATATAAGGGCGGGCGTTCCGTAGGGCTCTATCTTAGGACCACTATTATTTCTTGTCTTTATAAATGATATTGTAGATGATCTTGGTGTAACTGTAATACTTTTTGCCGATGATACAAGCCTTTACATCGTAGTGGACAATCCTCAAACGGTGGCCAACATGCTACATGACGATCTAGGCAAAATACGTCATTGGGCACAATCTTGGCTTGTCACTTTTAATCCCGATACAACTGAAACTCTCCTCTTAACTCGTAAACGAAACCCATGCAGGCTTTACACGAATCATGTCCATATTAAAGAGGTAACTGAGCACAAACACTTGGGCATGCACTTTTCTAAAATTGAAAATTGGCAAACACACACAGACTACATTGGCTCTAAAGCGATCAAGCGGATCAATCTTCTTCGTAGACACAAATTCTATCTAAATAGGAAGTCTCTGGAATTGATGTACTTCATCTTTATTCGGCCTGTTCTTGAGTATACGGATATCGTCTGGGACAACTGCACTCTGCGGGAGAAAGAAGAACTTGGGAAAATCCAACTAGAAGCAGCCAGAATCGTTACAGGTGCCACAAAGCTGGTCTCGCTCGATGCCCTCTATAAGGAAACTGGCTGGTTCCCATCCAGGTGGCGAAAACATAAACTTGTTACCTTCTATAAGATGTACAATCAACTATCTCCTGATTATCTGACTGGTCTTGTTCCTAATATAGTTGGTGATAATTCCCGCTATGATCTGCGTAATGCTGACAATGTGCAAACGATCCAGTTTCATTCAATTCTCTATAAGGAATCCTTCCTACCTTCTGCTATTAGTGAATGGAATATTCTCCCACTTGAGGCCCGTAATATCACTTCTCTTGAAGCCTTCAAGAAGTACCTAGACACCAATCATGTCAAACCAATGCCATACTTCTACTTTGGCAACATACTTGAGCAAATTTATCACACACGGTTATGCACGAAGTCTAGCGGTTTGCACCAGCACTTATTCACGAAACACATTGCAGGTAGTCCACTCTGTGCATGTGGCGAAGTCGAAGACAATGAGCATTTTCTCCTCAAATGTCCGAGATCTGATTTGATCAGACAACAATTGGTTGACGTCGTTAACATATGCTTTGGTAACATCATTACATCTCTCTTATTGAATGGTAATCCCTTGCTTCCTGTAGGTGTTAATAAAGAAGTCAATGCCGCGGTTCAGACATACTTATTGGTGTCAGAACGTTTTCTCGTTCACCGATCAGAGAACTAACTGGTGACAGTGGTTCGGATGTGGCATTCGATCGGTCGGGGCAGTGCGAGCATGTGCAACGGAACAACCCTACTCATATAGTTATACTCCCACCGCCACCCCCACCACCTTACTTCTACCCGTGCATTTTCTTTCTCCCTCTCTTCATATATATTGTTAAATACTGATGCTTGTATATTTTGTTTTCATAAATTGCATACAAAATTGGTTTATAATAGTAATATGAAGTATCACAATAATATGCCATGCCATGTACGCAAGATTCATTTTGTCACGTGATCTGGGAGACGAATTCATATAAGTCATATGGCTTGTTTTCGAATCCCACCTTTCTTGTATTGTAATGTATATTGTTATTTGTAATTCACAAATAAATATTGTTTAAACCAAGGAAGATACTCCACTTTATAATGGCTAAATGAGAAAAATAGTAGAAAAAGTTAAAGTGAATAGGTTTATCGTCCCACCAACAGCTAGACCTCTAATGTTGACATCCAAGGAGACAGTGTGTGAAAACTATTTTATTTCTTTTCAGGTTTGAAAACATTTATTTTCCCCGTAATAGGTTTGTGGTGGGTCGGGGCCATCCCCCACAAAATCGTACATAATATACATGTGATAGTCAGATACAAATACAAAATATACAATTACAGATATTCACCCTCTTTTGCGCTTGCAGTACTGGGTAGAAATCACTGTTCTAGTAAGACTTCATGGTTAAGTGGTACATTACAATCGTCATTAATGAGATACCTGAATTTTCAATTACAAACTTGTACGTGTTATTAAAAAAAGACAGTAATACTTATAATAAACCCGCAGATGACAATGTCACTCTCCAGCGCTGCAAGAGCCAAAGTTTGATTTAGCATATGTAATACATGTAATTGATTATATGTTATCATTCATATTACCCATGATCCAACTGAACCAGCCCTACTCTGTAAAATGTGATGTTCAATCCTACAGTGCATCTACATGTCTAAATCGTGTGTTAACCCTTTCAACACTACAGCCATTTATATTTATATAGGTGTTTTAAACAGTGTAGATCCAGACGAGCCGGCTCATGATGAGCTGTATCATCAGGATCTGCACTCTTTGCAAGTAATTTTTATATTTGTTAAACAAAAATAAAAATTATAAATCGATTATTAGAAAAGTATTTTGTGTTGAATGGAATAGACTGAAAATTAACATATTATAATCCATTCCAGTTATTTAGGGCTGAAAGGGTTAAATGCTAAAGTTGTTGCTAACATTATGTATTGACAAGCCAATATACAATCTGTTCCGATCCCCACATTGGTTATAAAACAAAACGCGGCTGGTTCCGTCAGATCATGGTCTTTGCTTGAACCTGTATTACTCTGTGTATCTTGTATTGTTCTACTAGATTCATATTTATAATGTCTTTATTTCCCAAACCTATAATATGAGGTGGAATGAGGGGGGTGGGGTGGGGAGGGGGGTGGGGAGGGGATGGGGAAGGGGTTAAAACAAAGAAAGAAAGAAAAAACACACAATAGCAGAGATTTAATATAGCACCGGCAACTAGCTCAGCTGAAGATGAAATTTTATTTTGGTATTTTGTTACATGAATTCAACTTGTGAAATGATAAAGTCTTCCCAAATTTTTGTAAAGTTTTCAAGTGTGTTTTCCATTATTGCTGCCTTCCTGGATGTTTCATGCAATACTTGAATTCGATGCTTCAGTACGCTGAGACTTGGAACTACTTTTGAACACCGGCAATAAAAGAGATAGTATTTAGTTTATAATAGTATTACTTGTTTGAATATACTTATTGTTTTTTCGGAAATCCCAAAGATGAATGATTTTTCGTTAATTGTAATAGTTATATTTTGTGTCGCTAAACATTCTTGAAGTTCCCTAAATATCTTTTTTGTAACCTTACAATCCGAAAACAAATGTTTCATTGTTTCCGAAAACATACAGAATGTACATAATGGACTACTGATAACTTTAATCTTATTTAGGAAATCATTTGTGGCCAGAATATTGTGGTTTATTCGGTACTGGAACCATTTTCGAGTTGTGTCTTTTGTTATGATATGCGGCCATAAATATATTTTCTTCCATGTTTCTTTGTTAAAATTATAGACGGAGTTCCATTTAATTTTACCAGCTGGAGTTTCAGAATTGGAGTTTAATGCGAGATACATATCTTTTGTCCCGGCTTTGTTTTTTAGGTATATTTTTAGTTTATATTGAGTAAATGGAATTTCTAACTTTGTTTTGATATTGTTAAATTTAAAACTTTTACCCAATCTTTTATTGCTTTGGCAATGCCATAATATTGAAGAAAGTTTATATTTATGTTGGAATTGTCTTTAAATTCATTTTGAGGCAAAAATTGTTATTCGTCATGTTTTTCAGTGCAAAGGCTAGTTCATTTTTTGTGATTCTAATTCGTTTAATTTTGGTACATGCGCTTTTTCCAAAAAATCATCCGAATCTAAATTATTATAAGTACCTGTGTCTTTATTGCTATACAGTTTGGTGTAAAATAGTTCTGTTTCTTTTAATATCTCTGACTGACTTGTAATTATTTTGCCATTTTCTGTTTCAAGTTTTGGTATTGTTTTACTTATAAAGTTATGAGATTCGAGTGCGCATAAATATGGTGTTGGTTTTTCTTCTTCATTTATATTTAGAGCCCTTGATCAAATAACTGAACCATTTTGTTTAATTTTCCGAATTTCCTGGAGTTCTAATTATAAAATTTAAATGTTATTCATATCTTCTTTCTTTAATTGTTTTTCCATTTGTTTTATTTGTTCTGTTAATGATTTTTCTTTTTGATTGGTTTATTTTTTTATAAATGAAGAATATGAAATAGATTTTCCACGTAGTTCCATCATAAGTGTTTACAGAAAAAGTTGATCGTTAATAGTGAATTGCAATTCTTTGTTTGATATTTCATGCAAGTTTTCTCGGTTATATATTGGAATAGCATATTGATTTTTTATTTCTTCTATTTTTTCATTAATCATGTTTATTTAATTTATGTCTTTCAGCATTGAATTGTTGCGTTTCCATAGTGGTTTTCCCTTTATAAAATTGTTGAAACATAAACTTAACAATACAGGTGAATGGTCAGATCTGTAGCTTTTTTCAATGATGCAGTTTTTAATTGAAGGTAAATATTTTCAGAGATTAGGAAGAAATCTAGTCTTGCTTGCTGAAAAGGCTGCATTACGCAAACACGTCTTATTTGGAATTAATAAATCACTGAACTACTTTCGGCAAGGGACATAATCAATATCACGCGAACTATTTTCATACGAGCCAAGCGGATTGTTCATTTATGATTAGTATATATAGTTTTAAGCTATCTCCTGTGATATATAATGATACATTACTTTGTTATGTTATGGGTACTAATACATGTTGTTTCAATAGCGTATCTCTGTAACGGTATCGTTGTAGATGGAGTTGCAAATAATTTAATAATTATTACGTTCAAATGGTTGCGTAATACTGATAGCACTTCTGTATAACTGTGATTGTCGTAAATGTCGCAATAGTCGTGAGGTTAAGGTCGCCGACTTCAATGATTTAATTACCGATTCCCGAAAGGGTCGGGAGTTCAAACCTCGACGTGGTATACTTTTTTTTCTCCATATATATTATTTTTGTGATTTTAATATTTTCACAATTTTATGATTTTAATAAAAAATACCTATAAATTGATAGAAACTTAACAACAATGAAAGTGTCTGTCTTTAAGTAATATATACACAGACAGTTTGTTACTGTTTTTTTTAAGTTTAAGTAATATATACACGAACAGTTTGTTACTGTTTTTTTAAGTATGAGGTACTGTCTATACCATATAATGTTTTACTGTCCCAAAATCTATTTTTTTGGCTGTCACAATTAATTTATTTTCGGACAGGAAACATTTTTTTATGAATTTGAAATAATTATTGTCCTCCATTTGCTCACAACACTATTCGAACTGCGCCTGTGGCTACCACGACCAGAATTCACTGGCCGCAAACACAGTAGCCATCGGCGTCTATTTATTAAATTATTATTTTTTATTTTATTTGAATTCCGCGTGAACGCTGCATTTTGTGTCAACACCATTTACAGAAAATATTGGTGATTTTCTAAACGAATATCGGAGAAATGCGGCCATATATTTTGTCAATTTTCAACACCATTTACGGAAAATAATTACTGATTTTTTAAAACAATATCGGCACAACTAAATACGGTGATAGAATTTTTGTCAACTTTTCAACACCATTTACGGAAAATATTACCGATTTTCTAAAAACAATATCGTCGAAGGTGTACTGAACTACTATTTATTTTAAATAACCAGCCGTCTAATAGGTCTGTGAATAATCGAGAGTATATCGTTAATTGTCATGTTGTCTCCGACAGTGAGGTGTTGCGGCACACATCAAAACGACACGTCAATTTCAAAACATTGCCTAAGGGTCACAGCTGTGTGGTGTCATCAGATCAACACCTCGTCACACACAACTACGCATTATCGATTTTTTTTCCCCACACAAAGCGACGTGTATTTACAACTAAATCTGTGTAATGTGTCGGGTGTAGCCAAAGACCATAGATAAATTCGTAATTAGTCACAGGGGAAAATAATATCATGATTAGCACACCGTTTCACTAAGCAGCGGCTACTCCGGGAATGGGATCACACGGTCTATTGTTTACACTGGATTAATGGCGGCCCCCATGAGGTCTCGGATAAATCTTATTTTTAAATAATACGACTGTGGTTTCTTCCTTTTAGTGATGACCATGTTGCAGCCGTTAACACTTATTTAGCAGCAATATTTATGTAGTTAGTCTGAACATTCTGCAGAGAAATTTGAATAGGACGGAATCGAGCGTTGTTTAAACTTAGTCCTGTTCATATGCACAGGTCAAAATATGAACTGAAAATGGCGCTTTGTGTGACAGAAATCCGTACGCGGACGAATAAAAAAATGATTTTGTTATAAATATCACATATAGCGAAACAGCGATAGCATATACTGTTTTAATAATATGCATACATATTGTAATTAATGTTTAATAGTGATATACTGATGAATAATATACGATACTATGGTTTATACTCCAGCACTATGTTTTAAGGCTGTGTGATTTGCCTCAATATAAGCTGGATTAATTAATACTTATATTCATGCGCTTCATGAGAACATCAATACATTTAAAATATATATATATTAAAGGGGGTTAAAGGGGTATCGATATGATACATTTTTAATACTATTAAATATTGAAAATACACATTACAATCGCTTACAACATAAGTTATTGATCGAAAATAGTCACTGCATCGTGACCTATTTGACCGCATTACATATTGCGCGGCTACCTCATCATACCCCTGTTTACATAGGTAACTGGGGGTATAGTGAGGTATGCTCGCTAATACAATGTTTGCGTAATGTGTCGCCGTCTCCATGTGAACCTTCTAATTAGGGGTCGTAATTTTCTCTAAAAGTGTCTATTAAGTATTGTTCTTGAATAATTTCTAATACTTTTTCTCTAGATTTTTTATTATTTATATTTTTATAGTTATGATAGTCTAAATCCGGGTCCAAAACAAGGTTAAAATCTCCGCATAAAATATATTTATCGTTATTCATTTCATCGATTTATTTTGATATATTCTGAAAAAAAGGAGATCATCTGAGTTTGGTCCATACAGGCATACAAGTGTAAATTTATTATTTTCAATAGTGATGTCTAGTAGGATGAAGTTACCATTGGGATCACTTTTTGACTTGTGTACTTTATAGTCTAATTTGCCATTGAATAATATTGCTCGTACAAATTGTTCGTCTTCCCCTGGAGTGAAATGGGTATCTTGCAAACAGTATATGTGATATTTTTTTATATTTTAAGTATTGAAGTTACCATTGAATACTATTGCTACTCCCCTTGCATTAGATCGAAATGAACTGAAATAACAATCATTACCCTACCTAGTCCGTACACATTTTTCGTCTTCCCCTGGAGTGAAATGGGTATCTTGAAAACAGTATATGTGATATGTTTTATCAGTGCGTTTGGGAAGTTGACCCCTTCCTTGACAATTTAATGACAGTATTTTGATTTCACTCATTGCCTATTTAGGGTGTTTTTGGGGGGAATGCAAAAAGGTGTGAACAAACTAATGCTGTGCATATCTAATCTACTTAGGGAGGGGTGCTTTAAATGTACTAGAAGTTGATATTTCTTTATACTATGGAGAATAAACTTGTATTTTTGAGTAGGTCTACTGACAATTTGAAGACCAGAAAGAAAATTTAAAATAAATTATGTTGATAATGAAACTGATCTGCTGAAACACAAACATAACTTCATCATGGACTAAGGGGGACCACCTGAACACTTTCAATACACGTATAGTGGTATTTGCAAACAGTGTAGATCCAGATGCGCCGGCTCGTGACAAGCCGTCTCATCAGGATCCGTACCTTTTGAAAGTAAGTTTCTTATTTTGAGAACAAGAACGAATCTAATAATTGGATTGGTCCTTAAAATAACATCTCACAGTCCATTCCAGTTACTTGGAGTTGAAAGGGTTAACATGTATAACAGACAGAATAACCACCCGTGTGCCACATTCTCTTGTTACAGCTAGTCAGGAAGGTATTTTCTTTCTACATGTACTGACATACAGTAAACAATTATCATTTGTGTTGGTCAATCGGTGACAACTGCTATGAACAATGGAAAATACAAAACAAACAGCAGACGAAAAATCTAATACAGCATTGTAAGTGTTAACATTTGATAGGCGGGAACCGAGTGTTGTCGTTTGCTGATTTTCAGTTCTGTACTACATAATTTGACAACAAACATGTTACTGACAGCAAATGAGAACCGCCTCCAATGGATACAATTCCCATGTGCTGCCAGGGCACCGAAAATCAAAAATAGACTGTGCAGATTTGTAAGGCTTACGAAGCTGACAAAATGTTATTCCGACGGCCAAATGAACAACTGATGTGTGGCATTCACTATATCCCCGGACTGATTTGTTTGAGGACAAACATAAATTAATTCCATCATATCATACAAAAGGCGAGGATATAGTGAAATATGTTCATAGTAGACTTCTAATATCGCGCACGAGAGTCCCTTACCGACTGGTAACAGTTGTCATCTCGGGTCGGGCATGTAAATGCAATTATCTGTTTCCTTGCCCGAAAGCGAAATATAGCAAGGATAACAGTTTGCATGATGTCAAGAAATGTTTGAATTGGGTGCCCTGCAATGTTTAACGTATCATATTTATTCTGACAGTCGCCCCCTCTAATAGTAATGTCTGTCCTATAGTCTCAGTCAATTTCTTCATTTTCCCATAGTAGTCATTCAAGAATGAAATGTTGGTGTTTTTATGCAAGTAGTATGCCAAACAGTGTGAAAACTGTTCTGCCATCTAGTATAATTTATATATATATATATATATATATGTATGGGCCGCGCCATACGAAAACCGGGCTTAATGACAACGTCATGACCAGCGGTAAACGACTTCGGAAAAACGACGATTAAAATTGTCTAACGTCGCCGTAAAATTGTCGCCTTAAAAAAAATGTGTATACAGTTAGATACAGTTAGAGGCTGTATATGTTCAGTTTTATTTAAAAATATCAAATGCCAATAAACAAATAGCATCCATCACAAACCAACTTGATTGGGTCGGTGATGTTCTCGACTATGACTTCACATGCGTGTTTCCAATGTCACATGTGTGTCTGCTAATACTGCGCATCTGGTAGTGTAAATAGAATGATGAACAGCATACTGGATCAGCAAAGCAACATTGATATTAAACTTAAGCAGAACTATCCAGTGACATCATGTCACAGGTTAGTTTCGTAGTTGACCAGTTAATTTAGTAAATAAGACAGCTATTCCATCAGCAGGGTCTGAGGATTTACATATTTTGACTGTAACCGGCATAACTTTTTACCAATTAACTATCTGAATGTGATAACATTGTGCCACAGAGTAACAATTAATCAGCTTGTTTATTCCGAAATCCACATATTTTATTATGACGTACGCAAGGGTAAATTTACGTGAATTGCTCAATAGCCGATGCACAGAATTAGCCGAAATGACAGTACCGTCCGTAGCCAGAGTTACGATTCCGCTCATAGAATTCCTCTACAGAATAGCGAATAGTTGTCTGATTCACACTTTAGCAGTTATTTGTGACATATTTGAGATATTTTTATCTGAACAAAAATAATATTGGTATTATAAAAGTAATACAAACTAATAATTATGTTTTGCCTTTACAGAAAATGGACCCCATTTTAATTTTTACTTGTTAAATGTGGCAGCCAATTGTTTATTCTAGCTTAACTTTTCTGTTTCCGGTCATTTACATATGTAAATTAATGTCATAATTACTTAAATATGTTATTTTCATAATAGTAGCATTCATTTCCGTCCAAAAAATATAGAAACTCTTTCACAATTTGAATTAACTGCTAAGGTGCGAATCAGATCTGATTCCAGGGCCATATAACCAGAGGTAAAAACCAGACGAGGCGCACCAAGTCCAGATGTGGGGCACCGTTCAGGGAGCATTCCCCCCTCCCCCCGCCGCCGCCTCCCCACCACCCCGGGAATTTGTTTAATTCTCAGCAACAACAGGTGCATTCTAGTACATGAGACACTCCATGTGATTTACATGTAGTACCTACGGACATCTGCAATATTTCACGAAATATAGTTACAGGAAATGTGATAGTTTCCGTAAAAGACTTCAGAAGTTGACACAAATTTCGCATATACTCTGAAAATGTTGTCAACTGTTGACTATATTTATGGAAAATTTGTTAAATTTTGAAAATATATTTCATGATATATAATGCAGTTGTCAGAAGGCACAAAATCACATGGCGTGTCTCATATAAGAAACAGTACTCATTTAACTCAGTAAGATATCACACATCATCAAATAATTTACTAAATTATTCACATGTATTATTCATGTTAATACTCTGCTGTGACTACATGTACATACCCACATTTATTACATGCAAATAGTTTGGAAATGAGGTAACTAAGAAAACAAGTTAGATTGTGCAAAGTGGTCCACAAATAATGTTTTTCGCAATAAAATCAATATTTGATGGAATTTCATATTTTTTTTGAGGAGGGTGAATTTTTTGTTATTGATGAACAACTACTTACATTTAAATATTTTTTACGTTTAATACGTTTACATGTAATAGCAAAAATTGTGTGAACAGAAAAACGTGGAACAGACAGTAGTTCGGCAAAATGACAGACGAGCGATGCGCATCGTCTGCCTCATCCTGGTTACGGCACTGGATTCGCTATTCTGCAGAGAAAGCCTATAAGTGGAATCGTAACTCTGGCTACGGACGGTACGGGAGTAAATTGCAAGAGTTACTGTTAGTGTTCGCAACTATACATAAGCGTTGTGATAGCTGCACGTTTTCCGCTTTATATGCAACCGGTTGTATTATATCGCTACACCATGCTACACAGTAAAAATGTGCGTAATATCATTTACACTTCGCACACTAAAATATAGAAAAAATTTGCATGGCATTGACGTTCATACATCGCTATATTGTTATTGAGAGACAATTCTACAATACATGTATGACACAAACATATTACCATAAACTTACATAATAAGTGTGTATTAGCAAAGTTCTTAGGTCACTCTCCACAAAGTAAAAAGTAAACAAAGAACGCTTCAACCGCACCTTTGGAAAGACTACTCCCGTCATAACGATTATGTAATGCAGTGTAATGGAATTTAATTAGAGTTATATACTCTGAACGTGCGCTATGACAGTAGTCTTTCCAAATGTGCGCTTGAAGCGTTATTCAGGGTTTAAGCTAGCCCTTCAAAATAGGGAGAACTTTTCACAAAAATATTGATAAAATATACCATTTTCCCCCAAATGTCTGTTTTATATAGTGAAAAACTTCTCCCTCAACTCAAAATAGGGAGAAGTCAAACAATTTAGGGAGATAATTTCGCCCATTTCCCCTGTGAACTGATCCCTGGTTCTTTGTTATGCCTCACTACGATAGTGGAGGGGGCATTTAGTGTTACCCTTGTCCGTCCCGTCAGTCACCCTTGTTACTTGTAAAACTTGTAAAACATTTAAAGCTGAAACTTGGTATGTAGCTTCCTTATGCATGTTATGATGAGCAGATGTGCAAAGTATATTTTCATTTTGATTATCTCCCCGTTTATTACTTAGAATTTTGCAATTTTGCCTTGTAACTCGTAAACGTTCTAAACCGTAATAGTTACATACCTGAAACTTGGAATCTAGCTTCCTTATGATGAGTAGATCGGCAAAGTTTATTTCAATTTTGTATTCGACCACCGAGGCATGGATTATATCCCCTTTTTCAACATGTGCTACTTTACTTTCTACTTCATTGAGAGTGACAAGTATAGCTGGACATATTTGTGTATGTCTGTTCAGTTAATAAGTTTATGAATAATTTTGGTTTTCATTAAGTACTGCAGCTCAAGTTGGTGGTGAGATCACAGGTGCCCCATCTTGGATGGTCAAGTAAGAGTGTATTTGATTTTAAGAAGTCAATTTAGGTTAGCTTGATGTGCATTGGTACAGTTTACACTCAAACTCTTTGATATTAATGTTAATGTATTAGCAAAGTTCTGTAAAATTAATGCCGACCAACTCGCCCTAAACAGCAGTTTCGAAACGCTGTTACACATTGTATAGGTGAAGGCGAAGCGGACGTTAAACGATTTTGTCGGATTTTCGTACAACGGTGGCAAATACGAGTTCAATACCTTATATACATGTAGTTATGTATAGCCCATACGTGGACACATTTGACCTGTTTTGTACATTGTTTAGAAAGGTGTTACATCAAACTTCCATGTATACAAACAATAATTGACG
The DNA here is from genome assembly GCA_029237695.1 of Conchocele bisecta. Lineage (NCBI taxonomy): Eukaryota > Metazoa > Mollusca > Bivalvia > Lucinida > Thyasiridae > Conchocele > Conchocele bisecta. The sequence goes on from CM055274.1 coordinate 25,497,122, forward strand.
ATGAAAGACACACTAGAAGCACCTGTGGGTGAAATACTCATTGAAAATGTATCATTAGCATTGACAAATATTAGACCTGTGGTAAAATACACTTTACGGCTAAACATTATCTGGATCTGTGTGATCATTAGTGTCTTGTTGAGGGTGCTGGTATCAATTAAAGGCAAAGAGCCTCAGATCATGTGCATGGAGTCTTGAAACAGAATAAGAAGAAAATATTTAGTTGTAGTTTTACTTTGTAACATATTTCTGAACCCAAATGTACCTATAATTCACCTTTAAACAATATCTGGGGATTGGTTAAAATGCTTCTATTGTCATCTTTGGTTTTCTGATATCAACGCGTCAAAAAATGATCCTGTGTCACATTATCTGTGAGATCCTGCATCACATCACTTGTGACATCCGGTACCACATACCTTGCGAGAACCTGCATTACATCACTAGGCTAGATATTGAGATCCTGTGTCACATCACTTGCGAGATGTTGAGATCACGTGTCACATCACTTGCGAGATATTGAGATCCTGCGTTATATCACTTGTGAGATACAGAGATGCTGCGTTACATCACTTGCGAGATGTTGAGATCACGTGTCACATCACTTGTGAGAGATTGAGATCCTGCGATACATCACTTGTGATATATATATATATCCTGCTACATCACTGCGTCACATCACTTGTTAAGTTGTACCTACTGGTAGTCACATTTGGCTACACACACTTTCAAAAATTATTTGAAGAAGTACATAGTTTTTTCAAATATTGGAGCAAATGTATTCATTTTCTTTGTGTTATCAGCATGAGATATAGCGGTGATAATTCCAGCGGTGTCGTCGTCAACAATTTGGGACGTAACTTGGACGTAGCCAATTTCCCCATATCTCTTTATGTCGGATATTACCTAACTTTATCCATAGCTTCATCACATTGATAGCTATCCATCCAGTGCCATTCGGGTGACATTGACCTTCACCTTGGTGACCTTAACATGTTTCATGTTTGTGGGACGTTTGCACCCTGTCCAAATTTCGCCTATCTCTTGATCCGTTTGTCGGATCATTGCCAAACTTCATAAACAGCTTCCTCACATTGATAGCTATCAATCCAGTGTCATTCGGGTGACATTGACCTTCACCTTGGTGACCTTAACCGTTCTGCCAATTATTTTGGATTTACGTCCAAATGTTGAATACCTCCTCATCCATTCGTTAGATCATTACCGAACGTCCCCGATAGCTTCCTCACATTGATGGGTGATTGTGCCCTAGGGGTTAGAACACCTGACTTCCAATCCGGAGGTTGTGGCTTAAAACCTCCTTGCCTTGGCATCAGAAATAGTTTCATAGTATTTCCATCCCACTGGTCTGTGGGATGAGACTTTAAACTGTGGTCCCGTCATTATATGACCTTAGCTGTTGTTGGGACGTTAAACCCATTCACTTTCACTTTTTACCTTTAAATCAATAGCTTAATCTCATTGTTGACTCACCTTTCCTCGGACCACCAGTATTGGATTTTGCACTGGTTCTATCTGGGTGATTTACACTGTTTATGCAGACTTGGATGCTAGCCTAATTTACCTAATAGGTCATTTCTACGTATGACTCAAGTATTTCAGATTAATTCACCAGATATCTCATAATCTAGACTGACTGTTAGAACATTAGTCCACTTACGCAAAATTGTAAGCTAAATGTTGGCACATAGTTTTTACATTGACAGGCAGACTACATGAGGATAGTTGTGCGCTAGGGTGACCATATATATTTGATCTAGCACCATATTATATCAGTCGGACACTCAATTACTCGACTGCTTAAGTCGCCTACTGTGAACTGTCATCATCACGTAGAAACCTGTCCACTGGGTGGGGAGTGCTACATCAACCTGAAAATGAAATTCAACCGCCTCAGCCCAGCCATTTCACTACGCTACCTTTTAGCACACGAAATCCAGTGACAAACGACAAATTTCACGCCAATTCACTGAACTACTATACTATCTATATATACACTTACCAACTTCAGCTTCCACTTTAAATCACCAGTCATCTAATATCCAGCTAGTATCACACTGTAATTATCTGCATTTAACTATCACATATTTGGCACACACTAATACAATAAACAGTTCATTTCTACTCCACTGCCCAGTTCTAACTGACCACCCTGGCTATCCACCAAGTATTCACACGTTTTTGTTCCCCAAACCATTGTTCGGGATTAATCTGAGTACCTACCTGTCCACACATCCCTGGATAAATCATTTACCATACATACCTACCTGAAATGCCGGTCAATTCGTGACACTGGTACAATTGCTTAAACTAAACATTCCATGACAATTTAACGATCCGGGTTGATCGTTACCGAAATTCCGACTGGAGACCTGGTTTGGCCCTCACATACGTCTTTGTCATTTTGTATGTGACAGTTGAATCTGGTTATAATCCTTATATGAGTATTACGATTATTCATAATCCTATGTGTAATTGCTCCAACATGTGTTATTTACTACTTTTTATGCCACCAACATTTTTGTTGTACCCATGTCTGTCGGTCCGACACACATATGTTTGTTTAAGTCTGTAAGTTATATACCACTTGGCATACTTCACATTAACACAAGTATACATTACAACCTAGAGATGTGTCACACGCACGAAAGACGGCTGAATTTTGTACTTTTGGAGTTACCTCCCCTTGAATAAATGGTCATCTTGTTATCCACTCGTCGATAGGCAAGAGGGGACATAACGTTAGTCCATGTACGTACATGCGTACGTGCTTGTCTAGGTATATTAGTAATATATTTCATTTTTTAATAACTTATGAACCGCTTCACCAATTTGGTAATACATGTACATGTATTTGACGACAATGTGTGTCTAGGGATGGTGGTTTATTTTGCAAATGACCCACGTCTGACTGCCCAAGGTCAAGGTCACTGAGGAATATTGTTCACGTTGTTTGTAAGGCAAATAAGTATATGTTTCTGTCAGGGGTGGAAAATTTTCCTCCTCCTCTGGTTGGTTCCTGTTACTTTCTATTGTATAATATGTGAATATTATGTGAAAAGCATCACACTGTTGATGTATATTATGTGAATATTATGTGAAAAGCATTACAATTGTGATGTTTTTCTGACAGCGGTGTAAATCCCCCCCCCCCCTTCTGTGGTTGGTTTCTGCTACTTGTTGTCATTGATTGTATATTATGTGAATATTATGTGAAAAGCATCACAATTTTTATATGTTTCTGACAGGGGTGGAAATTCCCTCCCCCTCTGGTTGATTTCTGCTACTTGTTGTCGTTGATTGTATATTAGGTGATTAGTATGTGAAAAGCATCACAATTTTGATATCTTTCTGACAGGGGTGGAAATTCCCCCCCCCCCCCTTTGGTTGGTGAGTGCAGGTTTTTGTCGTTGATTGTATATTATTTGAATAATACATGTATGTGAAAAGCATAGCAATTTTGATACGTTTCTGACAGAGGTGGAAATCCCCCGCCCCCCTCCTGTGGCTGGTTTGTTCTACTTTTTGTCGTTGATTGAATATTATGTGAAAAAAAATTGTATGTTATGTCAATATTATGTGAAAAGCATTACAATTGTGATACGTGAAAACTCCGCTGGTTGGTTTCTGCTACTTTTTGTCGTTGATTATATGTTATGTCAATATTATGTGAAAAGCATGAACATTGTGATATGTTTCTCACAGTGGGGGACGGGGATTCCCCCCCCCCCCGTCCACTGGTTGGTTTCCGCAACTTTTTGTCGTTGATTGTATACTAAGTGAATAATATGTGAAACGCATACAAATTGTGATATGTTTCTCACAGGGGAGGGGGGGGGGGGAATTCCCCCCTCCTCTGGTTGGCTTCTGTACCTGTTGTCGATGATTGTATGTTATGTAAAAAACATAAACATTTGTGATATGTTTCTCATAGGGGGGGGGACTTGTTATCGTTGATAGTATGTTATTTGAATATTATGTGAAAAGCATCCAAGTTGTGATATGTTTCTCACAGGGGGGAGAAATTTGTTCGTTGATTGTATGTTATTTGAACAGCATCAACATTGTGATATGTTTCTCACAAGGGGGGGGGGGGGGAATCCCCCCTGCGCTGGTTAGTTTCTGCTGCCTTTGATCGTTGATTGTATGTTATGTGAAAAGCATCAAAATTGTGATATATTTCTCACAGGGGTGGGCGGGAATTCACCCGCCCCAACCCCTCCGCTGGTTGGTTTCTGCTTCTTTTTATCGTTGATTGTATGTTATGTGAATATTATGTGAAAAGCATCAACATTGTGATATGTTTCTCACAGGGGGCGGGGGGATGAATCCCCCTTAGCTGGTTGGTTTCTGCTGTTTTTTATTTTATTGAATATTATGTGAAAAGCATCCAAGTTGTGACATGTTTCTCACAGGGGGGGGGGGATTTTGTCGTTGATTGTATGTTATGTGACCAGCATCAACATTGTCATATGTTTCACAAAGGGGGAGGGGGGAATCCCCCCTCCGCTGGTTAGTTTCTGCTGCTTTTGATTGTTGACTGTATATATGTGAATATTATGTGAAAAGCATCAACATTGTGATATGTTTCTCACGGGGGGGGGGGGGGAATCCCCCTCTCCGCTGGTTTGTTTCTGCTGCTTTTTATCGTTGATTGTATGTTATGTGAATATTATGTGAAAATCATCAACCTTGTGATATGTTTCTCACAGGGGCGGGGGCAGTCCCCCCCCCCCCACCACTGGTTGGTTTCTGCTACTTTTTGTCGTTGAGTGTATACTATGTGAATATTATGTGAAAAGTATCAACATTGTGATATATTTCTCACAGGGGGGGGGATTTATCTCCCTCCGCTGCTTGGATTCGGCTAATTTTTGTCGTTGATTGTATGTTATTTGAATATTTTGTGAAAAACATAAAAATTGTGATATGTTTCGTTTCTCACAGGGGGGGGGGGGGTATTCCCCGCCCCCCTCCACTGGTTGGTTTCTGCCACTTGTTGTCGTTTATTATATACTATGTGAATATTATGTTAAAAGCATCAAAATTGTGAAATGTTTCTCACAGGGGGGAATATCATGTGAAAAGCATCAAAATTGTAATATATTTCTCAGAGAGGGGTGGGGGGTGGGGGGTGGGGTGGTCGTTTCAACCCCCCCCCCCCCCCCCCCCGCTGGTTGCTTTCTCCTGCTTGTTATCGTTGATTGTATGTTATGTGAATATTATGTGAAAATCATCAACATTGTGATATGTTTCTCACAGGGGGGGTGGGGGGGTGGGAGGAATTCCAGCCCCTCCACTGTTTGGATACTATGTGAATATTATGTGAACAACATGAAAATTGTGAAAATGTTTCTTACAGGGGGGGGGGGGGTGGGAATATCATGTGAAAAAGAATCAACATTGTGATATATTTCTGAGAGGGAGTGGTGTGTGGAATTTCACTCCCCCCTCCACTGTTTGGTTTCGGCTACTTGTTGTCGTTGATTGTATGTTATGTGAATATGATGTGAAAATAATCAACATTGTGATATGTTCCTCACACGGGTGGGGGGGGGGGGAATTTCGCCGCTCCACTAGTTGGTTTCTGCTTCTTTTTGTTACTATGTGAATACTATGTGAATATTATTTGAAAAGCATCAACATGTCTCAAAGGGAGGGGGGAATTCCCGCCCCCCCCCCACCCCCCCCCTCCTCTGCTGGTTGGTTTCTACTACTTTGTGTCGTTTGTATTGTATGTTATGTGAATATTATGTGAAAAGCATAACAATTGTGATATGTTTCTCACAGGGGTGAGGGATATCCCCCCTCCACTGGTTGGTTTCTGCTACTTTTTTTTTGTAATTGATTGTATATATGAATATTATGTGAAAAGCATCAAAATTGTGATATGTTCTCAGGGGAGGCGGGGGGGGGGAATTCCCTCCTTCTATGCTTGGTTTCTGTTACTGTTGTCGTTGATTGTATGTTATGTGAAAAACATCAAAATTTGTGGGGAGGGGGAGGGGGGGGGGGTTGCGGGGGTTTGTTATCGTTGATTGTATGTCATTTGAATATTATGTGAAAAGTATCCAAGTTGTACTTGTGATATGTTTCTTAACTGGGGGTGGGGGAATTTTGTCGTTGATTGTATGTTATGTCAAAAGCATCAAAATTGTGATATGTTTCTCAAAGGGAGGGGGGTAATACCCCCCCCCCCCCCCCTCCTTCCGCTGGTTGGTTTCTGCTGCTTTTTATCGTTGAGTGTATGCTATGTGAATATAATGTGAACAGCATCAAAATTGTGATATGTTTTTCATAGGGTGGGAAATACCCCAACCCCACATCTCCCCCCCCCCCCCACGCGCCCTCCTCTGGTTGTTTTCTGCTACTTTTTGTCGTTGAATTGTATGTTATTTGAATATTATGTGAAAGCATCGCATCGGGGGGGGTGCAATTTATCTCCCTCCGCTGTTTGGATTCGGCTACTTTTTGTCGTTGATTGTATGTTATGTGAATATTTTGTGAAAAACACATCAAAGTTATGATATGTTTCTCACAGGGGTGGGGGGGGGGGGGGTTGGATTTTTCCCCTCCACTGGTTGGTTTCAATTACTTTTTGTCCTTGATTTTATACTATGTGAATATTATGTGAAAAGCATCTAAAGTGTGATATGTTTTCTGATTGGGGGGGGAGGGGGGGGGGGAATTCGCCCCCCCTCATATTGGTTGGTTTCTGCTTTTTTTGTCGTTTATTGTATGTTATGTTTCTCGTTGATGTATGTTTATTATGTGAACATTTGATATTTTCTGTTTGTACATTATATAGACCCATATTAATATATTTATTAATATAAATGATTTTTCTTTTCACTTTTTGTTTCTTTCAATTATGTACGTTATCTAGAATGAATGCGGATGGATTGGTTGAGGCGGGGGAAATCCACCCCCCCCCCCCCCCCCCCCCCCCCCCCCCCCCACCTCCATCTATATATAAAAGTGTAATTTTTGTGTTGATAAAATATCACAACTATGAGTGGAAATTTCTGCCCTGTGGAGTAGTATATTAGAGTCAAAATGATACCACCTCCCTCTGGAAGCCACCAGCTACGCGCGGTGACTCCCTCAGGGAGGTGGTATCATTATTGACTATCATTTACTAATTGGTTTATCCACCACTGTTCGCACGGTATGGATGAGAACAGTGAAAATATGTTTCAGCAACCACGATACTTCCTCGACTGGATGAGAAGTTGTAAATGAGATTACACCCTATTACAGATAAGAATCCCTGTGTTATACTCAGTATATACAGCAATCTGTCATACCTAGCAACAACTAACACCCAAATTAGAGATAAGAAATCCATAAGTTATAGTCAGTATAATACAGCAATCTGTTATACATATCAACAATTTACACCCTATTAGAGATAAAAATCCATTGGTTATACTCAGTATAATGCCTACCATAAAGCAAATGAGACAGCAAGCTAAGAGTTGGGGAATTTCCCTAAGATGTTTGAGACTCAAGAAAGCTATAGCAGATAGGATAAGTGAAGCGCGAGCCGTCGTTCGCGAGGAGAGGTTGCGGCGTGCGGTCACGGGGGCGAGAGGTGGGTGGCCGGCGATCCGGTCGACGGCTACTGTCACGAGACCAAGACCGTGTTTCAGTTTCCCGGATGCCACTGGCACGGGTGTCCGACGCATTGCATGAGAGGTAGCGCTAGATCGCTGTACAAGAGAACGAAAATCCAAGACGCCAAAATAAGGGAGGCGGGTTACGAGCTGGTGGTGATGTGGGAGTGCGAGTAGTTGAAGGAGGGGAATCCCCGCTATTCAAAACCGCCGCGCGAGGAGGAGACGACTCTGTACCCTCACCAGATAGTCTAAGACTTCGAGGCGTATCTCGACAAGTCGAAAACCACGGTGTCGTTGGGGGATACGATGCACGAGGGGATCACCCATATCTGCGAACGAGATCCCGACTAGCTGGTAGAGAAGTTCGTGACCGAGCTGCAGAGGAGAGGCAAATACATCAGCGAGTGGGTTAGGACAAATTATATGCCGACCGACATAGAGATGCTGTCGAAACCTCAGATCATCTCGAGGATCGATCAAGTCTCGGTGGTGGGGTTCAACTGCAGCAGGTACGACATGAACCTCATCAAGCAGTACCTTGTCGAGAAGTTGGCGACCACCGTGAATAAGGTGATGGTCGGAAGAGGGACCAGCATGACGATGTTTCTGTTTACTCCTGAGTTTAGATTTCTCGACATCATCCATTATCTGGGATCCGGTACCAGTTATGACCGGTGGTTTAAGGCGTACAACTGTAAAACGGTAAAGTCCCACTTCCCGTACGAGTGGTTCGATAGCGCGGACAAGCTCGACCCTCCGGGGCTGCTCGACTATCCCGAGTGGTACTCGAAGTTGAAGGGTGAGTTCCTACTGTCGTTGTCCGAGTGCAAAGAGTGCAAGAAGGTCTTCCGAGAAAAGGGGATGAAGATGTTCCAGGAATGGTTGCGACACTACAGCGACTTGGACGTCGGACCGTTCCTGGAGGCACTGACTAAAATGACGGAGTTCTACAGGGGGAGAGGTGTGGACAAACTCAAGGATGCCGTGTCTCTGCCCGGTGTTTCACTTCAGTACCTGCTCCGCTGGTCGATCGATGGGAAGGCGGACACGCCCGAGCTGTGGTCACCGAAGGGTGAGACTTACGCGTTGATGAAGGAAGGGTTGGTCGGCGGTCCGTCCATAGTGTTCTCCAGATACGCCGAGGCTGGCAGGTCGACGATATTGGGCCAGGTAGGGTGTCGGGAGGAGAAGATGTGCAAGGCGGTGCTGGGGGATGACGCCAATGCGCTGTACCTGTCTACTCGGTCGAAGGACATGCCGTGCGGGGAGGAGACGATATGGACGTGGGACGACCCGGAAAGACAGTCGCGTATATACCTTTTCGTGAGGAGTGTCAGGTGTGATGAGAGGTTCGGATTTGCAGACTTGGATATAGAGGTCCCGGAAACGCTGCGAGACAAGTTCTCGGAAATGTCGCCATTATATGCAAACATAGTTGTCGAGGAAGCAGAAGTCCAGGAACACATGTTAAAATATTTGAAGGACACGGACCGGAAACGAGGAGACGGTAAGAAGCTTGTTGGAGCCCTATCCGCCAAGAAGATGATCATATACGCCCGCTGCTAAAGTGGTATCTGGAGCACGGTTTGGTCGTCAAGGCGGTACATAGGGTAATATACTACACGCCGGGCCAACCGTTCCAATGGTTCGTTAAATAGGTCACAGCGGCTAGACGGACGGGGGACGTCGACGAGAGCAATGAGGTGTTGGCGGAGATATTCAAACTGGTTGGCAACGCGTGTTGTGGCAAGCTCATAGAGGCGCAAAAGAGACACATGAACACCACTTATACGAAGGATGAGAAGACTGTCGACCGGGCACTGAGGTCGGCGTGGTTCGAAGACCTGGAGGAGATTGGAGAGGCTTACGAGATATCGAGCAGGAAGACTCGAGTGGTGATCAACAGACCGTTTCAGTGTGGCATAGCGGTCTACCAATTGGCCAAGCTCCGGATGCTGCAGTTCTACTACGACTTCTTGGACAAGTACGTGGATTGCGGAGATTTCGAACTTATACAGATGGACACTGACAGCATGTACTTCGCGGTGTCGGAAAAGACGCTGGCGAAGGTGGTGAGGAAGAATATGAAGAGAAAGTTCAACAAGGAGAACTGTTCAAGCTGGAATTCGAGGGGGATAGAGCCATCGCGATGTGCAAAAAGTGTTACTAACGATCTGACTTGGTGGAGGTACAAGAGCACTCTCGAAGGGAGAAGGGACATGGCGGAGAATATGGGATTCCGAATGGTTAACGGTGTGATGAAGACGTACAATCAAGAGATGTTTGGGCTGTCGGCGTACTACGACAATAGGAGAGTTATGTAAGACGGGGTACACACCGAGCATATAGATAGGTAAAACAAAAAGAACTCTGAAAAAATGTGAGAATACTAAAGGCTCTGACGAGAGCCTGACCGACTATGACGACGGACGGTCCGGGGGTAGCTGGGTGTCAGAAGGCACTATAAGAAGTTCTTCGCGAACAAACTCGCGCGATGGACCACTGTCGAGGTAGTAGAGCACGGGCTCATCGGATTTGGTAATATATCGATCCAGATCATATACATTGAGAGACCACACGGGATCAGTCGCGCGGCGGCGACCACCTTCGAGCTCTCCCGGTTGATAGAGGTACCGGACGGCAACAACCGATGGAAGCCGTTTCTCCGCTAAACCAACGGGTCGCCCGCGCGAGACGGCAGATGGCTTGTGCGTCACCTTTTTTGCCTTCATGGCATCTACGGGTTTCTTACCGATCAATCTGGTCACCTCGCCGTTCAGTGCAGAAACCACGGAGGGTAGCCTGGTCACCCACTCGGTCGATCGCGTATGAGGGTCTAAAAGCTATTTGGCATATTGGTGACCGAACAGTCTCTCAGCCAGGGTTCGATTGAACCGCTCCACGATCCCCTGGTTTTGGTGGATGTTGACGCGGCCGCGTCTGACAGAAACTTTGTGTTTAGACAATAGATGAGAGACCGCGCCTATGAACTCGCGGCCGGGATCGACCTGGAGGAGATTTGGCCAATTGAGAGGACTCCTCTTATATATTCGGGAAAGAGACTCGGCCACCTCATTAGACTCTTTCGTAGCCAGTGGCTCAGCCCCCTTATAGCGACTCGCTACGTCAACGACTGTCAGTGCGTACTTGTACGTTTTGCGACCGACGCGATCGTGAGGGAGAAACAGGAGATCTGCTTGGTGGATTTCGTTCGGCACCGGCACTTCGAATTTCGGGCGTGGAATATTGTGAGGCGTGGGGAAATAGATCTACCAGATGGCCTGCTTCTTGAGACATTCCTTGGCTGCATTTTCGAAAACCTTGGTCGACTCCGCGAGGTTCTTGATGGCCGCGAGCCCCTTCCAGTAGCCACGGGGGCTGTAGTATGTGTTCGCTAGCTTGCGCGCTAGGCGAACCGATAGTTTGGTATCAAGCTTGCGCGTGTCCATCGTATGCGAGGTATTCTAGTAGGTCGAACAGTCTCCAACATGTCCTCACCAGATCGTCCGGTAACTGCGTCGTCGATACTAAACCTTTTTTGGAAGTTTCGCTGCAGCTGCCGGTTAAGTTCTGGAGGAACTCGGAGGAACCTAACATCCGTTTTGCGAAAAGGGTGGCCGCTTTTTCGTCCTCGCGCCACGTCTCTAGAGAGTCTTGGGCCAGACTGATCAGACCCTTCGCGCCAGCTAAACGGAGTTTAAGGGCGGTGTAGCCTACATCGAGCAGAGCGAAATAAAGCTCGTCAACTAACATCGTTCTATATATATATATATTATTTAAAAAAGCTTTTTAAAACAATCATTGTTTTTTTTTTAAAGTACTGCTTTTGCTTATTGCTTATTGCTTTTGCTTATTGCTTTTGCAATATAGTAGCTGACGAGACCTGTCGCAACCATTCTCACGACGACGAACGCGATCTCGCGGTCTTTTTGGGCCTCTGACGGTACATATAAATCTGAAAGTTGGGGCTCTGGATCCAGCGGCGCGAGACTTTTCTGCGGATATGCCCGCGCGTATTCTTCAACGTACCGGAAAGATTGCACGGCGTGATTTTCGCGGCGAAAATATTCGTTGATCTCGTCCAGACGGGCGGTTCGTTTTTCCGACTTTGCTTCCTTTGCGCTATTAAATTGTTCTACAACTAAATCGTGACGCTTGCGTTCCTCATCCGCGTCCGAGCTTTTCAGTTTCGAGAAGAAAAAGTTGCTACTGCTGAAAGCCAATGCGTTCGACACCGCACCACCTATCATCATTGCTATCGAAACCATTATTTCCATATATTTGCAGGTAGACTTCCAGCTTTAACTAGATAATCTCGGGTCCCAATAGCCGGCCGCTACATCTAAGGTCACGAGACCTACGTCTCTCGCAGTCATGTCCAACTTGGGAGCGGGCCCTCCGAAGGCCATCTTGGATAGTCCAGCAAACCCGATACTGAGGCCCGATATTACCACTGCGTAATAAACCGCATACGCAATCGGATTCATAACTTCCTTCGGAACCGCGGCTGGTTGTCTCGAAAGGCAGTTCCACACCCACACGGTGCCCACAACTGCCAGACCACCACCAACAACCCACGGGATGATCCATGTAGGACCTACAATCTCCGATTGCTTCGCGTGAGATTGAACCGCAGCTGCCTTCGGATGTTTTGCTGTTGTGCAATCGGAGATTGCTGCCCCCAACTGTCGCTCCTGAGCTGGTGCGGTTGGATCTGGACCAAATAACGACTGTTTGGCCTCTCGAAGCTCGGCGAGTATTTTATCTTGTTTAGCTTTTCGGGTGGCAGCCCCTGCCCGCACATCTGCCTGTCTTTTTGGGTTTTTGTGTCGTGCAATCGGGGATAGTTCCTCCAACATGCAGCTCCTGAGCTGGAGCGGAGTTAGAAGTGCAATCGGGGATTGCTATTCCGTCACTCTCGCAAGTGCGTCTAGTGTCATCATTTTCTGAGATTATAGTTCGTGGGCATATAAGTCCAAATTGACAGTGCTTAGCCGTGGTCAACGCGGTTGTCAGCGGAGCTAAGTACATTCCAAACTTGTGATAAATTGAGCAGCAGGCTGTTCTAAGAGTGTGTCCTACAAAAGGATCAGTATATAGATCGCCAATCAACCCCGCGGTGTTTGGTATAGGGAGAAGTATACTAACAGCGGTAGCGTACAAATGAATAGCCGCCGATCCAAGAGTTTTCGTCATCTCCGCACCTAACCTAGATTCGTATCGCGCATAAATTTTATCGACCTACGCATCTGTCATCTTGTCCACCTGACAAACTGAGAGACGCCTACCGAAATAATGCTCCGATTGTCCCCCAGCAACCAGCGCAGCTAGCCGCTCGCGTCGCGTCGTGTTTTCATTTTCTTTCAGGAAAGATACCATATCGGCAGTCGTGCCGACAGTCGTGTCGGCAGTCGTGTCGGCAGTCGTTCCTACAGGTCCAGTCGTGTCGACAGTCTTACCGACAGTCGGCACGACTGTTTATTCCAGTAGCTGATCGAGAAGTTCGTCGTTGTTAATTTTGAGTACTAATCTCACCAGTCTCATTGTTTCAAAAACAACTTGAAATTAGACAGTCAGTAATACCAACTTGTTGCGAGCAATTACGAGTAATTACGAGTAACAAATTCAGTAATAATTCAGTAAGCAGCAACTTGTTGTGGGTAATATTCGGTAATCAGCAACTTGTTGCGAGTAATCAGCAACTTGTTGCGAGTAATCAGCAACTTGTTGCGATCAGCAACTTGTTGCGAGTAATCAGCAACTTGTTGCGAGCAATCAGCAACTTGTTTCGAGTAATCAGAAACTTGTTGCGAGTAATCTGCAACTTGTTGCGAGTAATCAGCAACTTGTTGCGAGTAATTCAGCAACTTGTTGTGGGTTATTTGATGTTTTTAATTTAAAAAATAACTTCATAATCGGTGGGTTGATCAGTCTTTAGCAGAAGCTTGGCGTGCTTAGTTTCCGAAAGCATCTGTCGAACCTCCACGCGCTCCTCGCGCGTTGGGATAACGTCGTTATCTCGAAGACAGTCTTCGAAATGAGTCTCGTTCCTTGCAGTGGAGAGTGCGACCCATTTCGTTTGCTCCGCCGATCCTTGAGGACGGCGTTGTACTTTGAGTGGAGATCCATACGCTTTGCCCCGTTTGCCGGCCCGAAAATGCAAACTCGGATAGAGCATGTCCTTTCCGGTCATCGCGACTTGGCCGAGCAGTCGTCAATCAAGTATAGGATGGACTCACCTGGAAATCTTTGGTATAAACCACGAAGCCAATCGTGAAGCCTGTCGCTGGGTCAACGTACATATAAACTCAGGAGTCGGTCCAACACGGGCGCCGTGTTAAGGTCTCGTTGGTCCGCACTGTGGGGCACAGGATCACAATATGTCGAAAGGCATCCGCGTTAGGACCCCCCTCCAGCAAGTCCAGGATGTAAAGTCCGTTTTTCCGCATCCTGTCTGCCCACATATTATAAGCAGAGTGGCATCAAAACTTTATTTGATGTAAAACCAGAGGGAATTAAATCTTTATATTTAGATTTTAGTATATGCTGACGGATGTATCGACCATACTCGATGTTGAGTTGTGAGTCTGTGATGTTTAGATAAGTACAAGTTCAATGGCCCAGCTCCATCGCCTCTTTGATTATCTGGCTCGGTCACACACTCGCTAGCGTTCTCAAACTTGGCGTCATACGTGCATTTGGTCGTCGTCGCTGGCTCGATGTCTAGCCATAACGCGTATTTGGTAGTCAGGACTGCGCGGAGGGGAGCGGCCGAGAGCTGCAGGTCTTTGGCACCGCGGCAACCTCCGAGAGCGCTTAGAGCCGGGCAGCAAACTGCTTTCTGGGCTTCGTCCCACTGCTGGTGCGCGCGAAGGCCCTGGCTGTAGGAGGTTTTTCTAACCCCGAGCGTGAACCGAACCTCCTCGACAGCATCAGTTACCATTTCATCGAGCGGGCGGGGTACGTTGACATGAATATTTCTACAATGAGTCGCTTTTGTCTTTCTTTTAGTATCTTGCGGTGGCGAAGAACTCGGTCGTTAGGTATGCAACGCGCCCAGCGTACTGGGTCTGATCAATCGTCGCGAGTTAGGGCATCGGACCATGTCGTACTTCAGCGATACATTGTCAGATCGTATACGTCGTTTGCATGTCAGTGGCTATGAGACTCGGCAGTAGTCGTTGAAACGTTAGGTCGTATTAGTGGCGGTCCTCCAACGCACTCTGATAGTAGGGCTTGTGACTCTCCAGCAAACTCAAAGTCGAGGGGATGTAGAAAGCGGTTGACGTAAGCGGCCGCGATCGCGTTTGTCGCTCGCATGTTATCTTACTTGTACCAGCCCCGATTCTAAGTCTGGTTACGTTCTTATTTTTTGCTGGTGTTCAATACCTGATTGACCGCGTTGGGCTTTCGCCGCTCTTCTGTCGTCTTCCACAGGTCCTGGTAACAATGGTTGACGTCGCTGTCGGACGATCGGAACATCACCTCTTTACCAGAAATCATTTTATCATGATCTTCTTCAACGATGGCGCGACCCAGGTTCTCAATGACGGTTCGGGTCCGGTCCGTCGACGTCAGCGAATAGTGAAAGCGAGTCGAAACTGTCCCCGGCACAATGACGTCGCTAGCTACGTGGTTGGGGAAAGTGGGCCAGGTGCTGCTGGTTCTGGTCGATCGTCTCGATGGGTTGTTCGTGATAAACGACGCTGTGTCTCACGCCTTTCGCCCAAAGGGGCTCCATCTGTATGCGTATGGATTGAATTTGCGGGCCGTTTTGATCGAAGAAATTATTTAGTAACGCTATTAAAATAACCGTATGATTTTTTGCTTTAATACTTCGTAATGATGGATGGTTACGATATTGCGCATGGAGAATTCGGCGAGACGATTACCTCGATGATGATGACCTCGATGATTTACTCGTAATGTTGACATCGATGACGATAACGAAACGCCCTTCATAGAGACTCCAGGCGGCGATGAAACAGGTGGCGCTACCAAACCACTAGCACGATGGTGACCCACCGTTACCTCGTCGCGAACTCCGGGGACTCGTTTTGGCTTGCAAACAGTCTCGGGGCGAATTGGTACCATAACCTCTCCAAACTCACGGGCTGGATGAACATCAACCCGCGCTCGAAGAAAGAAAACTGGAGGAATGCCGGGCGATAGAGAATCTACCGAGCAGGTCACCGAAACGCCTACGGTTCGTTGCGGGATGAAGAGAAGCTCGCTTGGAGGCTTGCATCGGCCTTGCCGAGAGGCGATCCGCACCAAATAAGTCGGATTCAGTGAAACAATCTCGAGGGTTCTGCACGAGGGGACGACACTCGGTGAGCGTCTTCGCACTTAGCCGGAAAGGCGGCTGCCGCGCTGCCTGGGCTGATCGGGGGTCTCGTACCCTACTTGTTATCTATATTATAAAAAACGGCCCGATGACTCGCCGGGAATGCTTGGGCTTTAATCGTGGCGATCGCCGGTCTCCTACTATTCCGCGGACCCGAGAGTTCCTAAATCCAAAGCGCGAATAGGTCCGACAAGCCTCGTGGGGCGTCGAACGAGCCATTATTTATCCTCCTCGTGGGCTGTGGCACTAGTTGCGAAGGAATTTTGGTGATCATGTCATTTTGGAACAAACGGTGGAACTTGTTGAGACACTAGTTCCGAAGGGAACTACATTGGGGTGCTTCGTGGTGGGGGTGGATGCTTGCGGTTTTATGAAATCGTTTCCACGCGCGGTGCGCTTGATGATATCCGCGTTCGCGTTCCGTTATGGCCGATTTTTTGGTTGGCGGGTGGCGATTTCGATCTTATTTTTGTACTCGACCGGATAGTATCGTTTATCATATTCCTCGGCGCAATTAAACACCTATTCCATAATTACCATAGTCTACTGGGGTGCGGGATTTCTGCAAAAACGTCTTGATACCGGCTGGATCGCATCAGGGTGTTCCTCGGAGATGAGATGGCGTCCTTCGACATTTGCCAAGAACTGTTTTTTGGCATCAAACGCGTCCCGGACTCATATTATAGAAACTGTGGCGCTTGCGCCTGTGCGCTGAGGATGGAACTGACATATGTGCGAATTGAGTCGTTGAGGCGGAAACCCCAGCCCTGGTGAACCTCCCCCTATCCAAAATGAAAGTCCCAGCCGATATCGGCTTGTTGCTTTGTTTTATGTAGTTCGGACGTGACGTATGACAGATGGAAGGTATTTACAGCCGTCGAAATTACATTGTAATGGTGTAACGCACCGGATGTCATGGTGTTTGAATCGAAACTTCCCCCATTGATGGTTACGATATTGTGTTTAGAAATATATCACCTAACCCACCTTTTAGTAACTGTTTTCTGTTTCCAGTCGGTATTTTTAGAAATCTGAAATTCGTCACATATTCTTTCGTATATCCTCTTGGGGTAGTTGCGCTTCATCTCACTTGTAAGATTCTCCTGATCGTGTAGTAGACGTGAAATGTTAAGCACTTTCGCTGAAAGCCGCTTCATATCCTCCATGTGGTTTATGTAAGACGAACCACACCCGGTTGAGGGCGCACCACCCGGCAAAATTTAACTGGTTCGGCAAAACTGAGAGTGGAGGTTTTCCACGCTTCTGTGGTTTTTCTGGGGTAGTAAATTTTTGGGCAGCCTATAATGTTGGGTTTATTAGCTTTCTTAATTAAGTAGTGGGTTCTACCGTTAATTAGTACACTCCTCCCCCGGTAACTTTGCCTTTGAATTAAAGCTAAATGCTTGGTATCCAACGACATTTGAATCGTAGTTTATTATGTTGCAACTATCACTAATGTTCAAAAATAGAGTTGTGAACTTCAGAAGTCAATCGACAACTGCTGCGGTAAACAGCGGGCCGGCCTCAGATCAATCACCTTCACGGTAGGCTGGTGCAACGCGGGGGAGAATGAAGGGTTCGGCTATCGAAGGACGGCCGCCAAGTAGGTGTAAAGCTGCCCCCGGCCTTTGGAGTTCGAGAGCCCCACAAGGTTTTGCTGCGTCTGAGCTTGACGGACGAGCCAGCCTCACAATCTCGAAATATAGCAACCGGACTAGCGACCTTTACCGTCGAACACACAACCGGGTAGTATCTCCCCGACGTTGGTACGAGACTCGGGTTTAGAGAGACTTACTCCGCGAATAATGATTGTTGTCCCGGTTGAGTACGTCTGTAATAACCCGGGGGGGCACCACCCCCCAACACCACCCACCCCACCCCCCATCCCCCCCCTTGTGGGGGGGGCTGGACCTTCGCCTTAACGAAAACTCTCAGGGTGCACCTGGATCGGGTGAAACATCGTACAACACGTTAGGACGGATCACCCAGCACATTACTGAAAAAGGTGCAGCCAGTGATTGTTTCTTTGGGGAGACTGTGACCTTTGACGTTCCATGATCGAGATGAAGTTTTGGAATCGGGATATACACGAATTTACCCAACTCTTACCGATTTCGTTCGGTCCTAGAAATTTCATATTAATTCAAAGAATTTGACTCACGTTCGTATATTAATTTTTAAACAACCAAACATTATGAGTATATACGGTCCAGGTAGTTCTTCAAATTTATTGACAATTTCGGATATAAAATTCAAAGGGAATCCGAGTAACAATGATGTTCCGACGGGAAACTCCGGATCCAACCCAAAGGTGATTATTCAATACCGGAAAAAACCATTTCACTGATCAATATTAACTATGTCGGCTGCCGTGGACGAGATTCACAAGAGTCTACCAAGATCACAACTTAGACTAGAGGACCTGGCTGTGACTACACAAAGTCGTGAAGAAACACACACAGGAAACTAAACGAACATAGGCGGGAAAATAAACCGAATTTCGGGAAAGGACCATACAGAGTTTATGGAGTTTCCGATAAACTGAAACGTGTTGTAGATACGCTCACACAGCACTTGAGGATAATTCTGAAAAGGTTCGTGCTGAGGCCCATACCTCTATCGAGAAGCTTGCCGCATTGTGGACCACATCTGTTACTAGGCTGTTTAAGTTATTACACGCAGAAAACCCATAATGACAGTTTGGGCAGAGGAGAGGAGGGCGATGGAAACATTGGAGCCTATCAATATTCGTTCGGAGCCAACGCGATCAATAGATTGGGGTGGGTACGTCATGACGCTCCTGTACAATTCTCGAATGGGCGGTCTGCTGGTTAATTTGAAGGGGTAATTTCTGTGGCCGCGGTCACCGTTTAAATCTCGTACTGGATGGGAAGAACGGGCGATTGGTGTCATAAACTCGCTGGAGAGAGTCAGCGATGGTTTTGTTCGCCGTTGACAAATACAATTAGAGTTTCGAAGGTAGTGTTATTAACTTTGTTACGAAAATCGTGACCCAGCGAGTTCTTCCACTGTTGTAAAATTGTTAATTGAACTTGATTTTATGACGGAGTGAACATTTAATACCGTTGAACTCTACAACCAAAACCTGCAGATCCTGTTTCGCAGAGTCGGGGGGATATGAGTTTGACCCCGTCCAAACATCAGGTTGGTAAAACAATCGTTGAGATACAGCAGATCCTAAAACAAGCGGGAGAAACTTGGAGGGTAATGCTTTAAAACATAATAAAAACGAGCTGCAATATAGCGGAGGGGGTGTGCACCTTGCTTTCGTCCGTTTCTTTAATGGGTGTGGCTGGGGTGGAAGCGTGGCCTTGTGTCCACAGTCGTGGCTGTGCCTGTCGCTGGAGCTTTGAGCGGGGTAGCCAACTGTGGCTGGGCCCTTTACTCTGTATGACTGCCAGACTAGTGGGTAGAAATCTAGCACTAAGAGTAGAAAGCACGATCGAATAGCGGTTTCTCGCGAGGTCTCAAGAAAAACAGCATAAACGTTATCGTGTCTAAAGCTTTAGCCGAAAACAATATATCAGACGCTGAATTTGATTGGTAGGTGCGTGGAGATGGGTAGATATCAGGATTTACAAAAAGACTATTCGGACATAAGGCGCGCGGCCTAACAAAGTTGAAACTCTCACAGGACGAAGACGTAAAAAAACTCCGTCACGAGGGCCGTCGAGAGAAAAAAATATCCTCGCCCGCCTTGGGGACCGGTGCTATGCTTATTCGCGTGTTTCCAGCGGCAGCAGGATATCCCATCCACCATATAGTCCAGACATTCCGTCGGAACATAAAACTTTTTCGGGTCCGTTTCCACCACCTTCGATATGTCACCACCGGCCACCTTACTTATCATAAACCGCAAAACTTTCCGTAACCTGGAAGTAATAGTGCTACGTGTGCCGCAGGTCACCTCTCTTATATTAGATCGCCTCGATACTTTGGTGCATATTTTTAAACCAATTCACAAAAACAAATACACCGAGAATTTGTGAACAGATAATGTTTATCTCCAGGTTTATGTTTATACTGTCTTGGTGGTTGTGTGTGTAATTAAGCAGCGTTCCTATCGACCGCCGTAAATATGTTGCATAAATCAAGCCGAATGCCGATATAACGAGCGGTGGTGTAGTGACAATGCCAGACAAATATACCTCGGCAAATAGTCTTACGGGACTTATCAAACACTACACATCCAGAACGGTTCTATCTTTTTAACTGACTTTTGTTTGAAATTATTAATAAAACGATAAATATGAGGGTTTTGAGCTGACGTCATGCAGGGTGTATTTCCTGTTATAAAATTAGCTGGACGTCAGCTTCTTGCTTCGGCGAAGCCATTGTTTCCTGAGGTATTTACATTTGCTCTGTGTGTATTAATTAATTCTTTATTATCGGTATTTACTGACTAATATCTGATGGGGAAAGATGTGTGGTATTTGGGTGTACTAACGGAGATACTGACAAAAATATAGCCTTTAAGCCTGGAACCAAATTTGTTGTCAACTGAATTGGATATTTTATTCTCGCTTCGTCTCAAAATCGTGTTTTGGTAGCACAGCAGAATTATCTCAGCTTGAGATCGATTCTAATGTGCTTCCAAACTTGATTTTAATTAGAAAATTATTTAAAATCTGCAGATGGACAATTTCTTTTTTCAGCGTTCTAAGGGTTAAAAGTTTCGGGCTACGATACAAGTAGTAACAACATGTGTTGGACAAGTGGGAAGCACAGCGTATATAAAGGCATGTTAATGTTGCTATGCTGTTTAATAAAGAATCGAAAACTGTGGATGTCCACACGGTGTCAGTACATGTAACTAAAAGTTGACGTGTCTTGACATATCAACTTTCGCGGCCACCTTACCTGTAGAAAGTCTGCATCAGTAAGCGGCGAGTTTTATATGTATTTACATTTTAAACTTAAATTATTTACTTCTGATGATGTTTCGATCGTGTTTTTTAATATAAAATTTTCGGTCCTTTTAGCTTTAAACATATTTGGTTGTTTTATATGAATATATTAAGCAAAAATTGTGATTTTTCTTCTCGATTTTCGTGGGAAAATGCATAATCTCTTTTATAAGAATAGTGACAAAAAATGCACAGGTATTTTTCAATTAGCTCATTCATTTTTTAATCTTTTTGATATAAAAATTATTGTTTCTTAAGTTAATATTATTTTGAGTTCTTTTTGGATAAATAATAATTGAACACCATCTGTTTTCATTTTCCTGTTAGCGTATCACGGAAATCTTGGCCAAGTTCCGTGAAAATTTCGTTGAAACGGGAACTCTGTTTACGGTGCTTAGCGGCGGTGGGACGATTGTATGTTACCGAGGCATGGACAGTTTTGTCGGTAAAAAGTATTTGTGAAACAAAGTAACCAAATTAGACTTTCATGTTCACGTACTTTGAAGCTAATAATTGGAGACGAGTGGGTTTAATTTTTTTATTTTAAATTGTCACCGAAATATTAATCGCTCATTTTAAACACTGCTGATTATCTAGCAAATTACACCGTTAATCCGAAACTAATGTCATGGTTGCCAATTAAAAGCAGTTAATTTAGTAACTGCCGTGCAAATGCGATTTGTGTTTTTTTAGGATTGCGACAAGACTACCCAATTTAACAAGATGATCGCGAGATGTGAGTCGAAAACGCGCGATTCTATCATATTCAATCTGCTTTTTCGGCAAACCTCGCCCACAGATGAAAGATTCGCGCGTTTTTACTTCGCGATCTGCGTCAACACGCATGAGAAAACTAACCCGAAGTTTCTGTCTGTACACATGGTATTGTCGCCCTGCGCTACCGGCGGTTATTTTCGGGTTTCAGCAAACTATATTTCCAAAAGCGGAAGGCGAGATGGCGAAAACGCGAGACGATCAAGATCTTTTAGGAGGTCGATTGCATGTTTCTCGCAAGACGGAAACATTGCGAAAGACAGCTCAGGGGACGAAATCATATGCGTGATTGTTTTATTTTGGATTGCGGATGGCAGCGTATGTTTGAACCTTATATGGTACAAGAAACGAATATATCACACGTGTGATATATTTCGTGCGAATGCGTCACACATGGTGAATATTCGTAACGGAATACATCACACAATGTGTGACGTTTACGTTTGGCGTCACTATCCCTTGCAACAAAAACGAATGTGTCAATGTTACAATAAACTCGAACAAAAATTAATAAATATTGTACAGACGAATATGTCACATGAAGTCCGAATTTACTAATATCTGCCATATGTCAACTTATGTGCATTAAATGAAGGAGGCATAAGGGCGGTTAATTAACCCTAGGTTCATTCTCCTATCGCACGAAGCCGGTATGTATGACGTGAAAAAGGCTGAGTGTGAGTGCCTTTTTCACTGGTCTATCATAAATAAATTAAGGGGGCCCCATGACTTTTGTTTTTGTATTTACATAAAGCGATTAAGCCATATGTAACTTTTAAAATGATGCCCCGCTTGTGATAGTGATGTTGCATTCCGCAAGGTCACAGTTTAAAGAGGGTTGCATCGGCATTCGAAGGTAACAATATGTATGAAAGTGATGCATAATTATGTGTAATAGTACTACATGCCGTCCACACACCCCCCCTCCCCCTACATCCCTCGCACGCCAACCCCCCCTCTCCGACCCCCCTCCCCCCGAGAAATAGGAGAGATTTAAATAATTATGCTGTTAAATCCAGTAATGTCTCGTAAAATATGCCCCCAGTGCAGGCACTTTGGTTGGTTGAACGTCGCAGCATATTTTGTGTAACAGTTAAAGACCTGTAATGTCACCGCTGTGCGGGACATCATCGGCGGGTAAAGCCCGTTGTATGCCCAGTATGCCCAGATAAAGCCCCGCTATCCCCTGGAGGGGAGTGGTGCTGGAATATACATTGGACTGTTGAATACAATTTGCTTTTAAAATTAAAGCTGATCTCATTTTAATCATCTAAATAGAACACCAATGATTGCTACATTATTATATATGTAAAGTGTATTGACATGTAAATATTTTACAGGCGTGAACTGACCATCGGTTAAAATTTGTACAGTAGCGATTTTCTGACTCCTTAACTATTTGTATTTACTAATATCGTATTTGCATATCGTTATCGTATTAGTATTGGTATATTTAATGAGCACTATCGTATGGATCATATAATATTGGTATGTTTGTACGTATAATCGTATTGTACAAACGTACTATAACATTTGTATACAAAAAAATACGATAATCCGTTCGTAATTTACCAATACTATACGCTACGAATATGGTATGAATATACCATACTCGAGTGTGGTATTCATTCTACTGAAATCACCTCTCCATTTTAAAGAAATTCTCCAATCCAAAGAGGACCATATATTAGGGCGGACCAAATATTAGGGCAAATAGTACACGGCAACACCGTTAATATATCGTATGCATTTACGGTATGTCTGGTACATTTATACCGTACACTATGTGGTATGTTTGTACGATACAAACGTACCAGAATTATAAATCATGTATAAAAATCGTTTAAACGTACGTTTTGAATGGTTTATCTATACGATAGTGTTTGTGGTTTGTTCGGTACATAACATACCGATTAAACGTTTATATTATATGCTTATGTATAGAAAACATATCGTATTGGTATATGTATACGTATAGTATTGGAATAGTACGGTATAGTTGACTGCAGAAAAGCGCTACGTCTATTCTATATACCATCAAACTGTTCTGTCCACCATAGTTGGCTGAAACATAAACATTGAGAGCAATGTAAAAACTGTAGAATGATTATAAAACAAAATAACAAATGTGGGCAGAACAAATATGATAATTTGATAAACGGTATATTTAAACATACAGTCTGAGGACACAAGAAAAAGACGCTTGACATATAATTAATAAACGTTAGTAGGTGGTCATCTTAAAATTTAAGTAATCATCCGATGTCGGAAAAAAATGCTCCAGAGTGATCGTATTGTCGATCCTTTGAGTTGATATATGACTTGACCATACAGGTAAATCTTAAATTTGACACTAACTTGACCCCTCCGGCCCGCCCTTTCTTGTCCCAGGGGGCAGCATTTGAACAAATATGAATACAGGCGATAACTATCGATCATGCCTTCCAAGTGTCATGAAATCCGTTCTGGCGGTTCGTGAGAAGAAGCTTTTTTAAGAATTGACTTACTTTTTGAGGCGGCATTTTGGATTATGTGATGATTTCATTTTAACAAATATGAAAAAGTCTTCACCCACTGTCCATAACTGGGAAAGTTGGTCCAATATCAGCATGGCGGTTCATGAAATAAGTCGTTTGAAATATCTAATCAAATAAGGACCTTTTGACCTTTCGGGGTCATACTTGGGGATTACGTAATGATCAGATTCGACAATAAATGCTCCCAAAGTGATGTCTTGTTGATCATTCGTTTTGATAATGATATGACAATATTCGGTAAAGTTTGAATTTGCAATTGTGTGACATATTCCTTATACAAAAAGTGAAAACTATTTGGGTGAGATTATCGGTTTGTGATGTATTGGCCGAATTCGGCCAGTATTAACCGAAATGTGTGACGCATTCGCACGAATATATCACATGTGATATATTCGTTTCTGTGACATATAGGGTTCATGAATCGCAGATACTGACGATTTTCCCTTTAAATCGACTTGTCATCTTAATGCGGAAAAATATTAAACAGTCAACGAGACAAAATGTAATTGCATGTGGCATTAAATTTGGCTGGAACGCCCCATATTATTAAATGCGCAATGTTGACATTATTGGTAGATGTGACTGGGGGGAAACGGGCCTTATTTGCAGGACTGATCCAGCTTTGCTACCAAAAAAATGCTAAGTGACTGTATAGATGGTGCTTAAGAATTTTGTTGTTATTATTTAGATCATTCTGTGTGACTGGAGAAAATGAGGCTTATGTCATTTGTGGCGTGACTGGGGAAATGGACCTTTTAATATGTCATGTGTGGCCTGTAACTGGAGAAATGAGGCATATGTGATTTGTTAGCAGGGGTTTTCTGATCAAATAGCAAATCTGATGTAGCAGGAAAACTATATCTACTGCTGTTAGAAGCATGTCGGGGTGTTTACGATGTAATGGTGAACAATGTCAGATCCTGCACAGACTGTGCGGATGCACGTCTGTTTTTGGATCTACGCTGGTCGCAAATTCCATAAGCCTCATTTACCCAGTCACAAGCCAGATGTTTGGCACTATTAGCGCCTGCTATGTGGCTGTGATGGACAAATGGGGCTTTATTGACATTTACGGGCCAGACTCGCTCGTGGTCTTCTAGCGCATGCCTGCATCCTATAAATATGGCAAAACCAAATCTACATAAATCAATTACATATTGCTAGCTCTAGTCTCATTATAATATTTAGAGCTAGAATGAGTTTGTTTAGTTTATGTAGATTTGGCTTTCATGGAACGCCAAATCTATCAAAAAACTCAAACAAGTATTACTTAGCTATAAATAATTAGAGCTGCATAATATTTAGAGCTTGCCCCAATTTTTTAAAGAGCTCTTTCAAAATGATTTGGAGCTAGTCTAAATATTTATAGCTAGGCTACTTATTATTTAGAGCTAGCATTAGTTATTTGAGATTATGTAGATTTGGTTTCCATATATAAATGGCTTGCTTGCTAGAAAACATGGCAGATGTTGCACTGAATGAATGTCGAACAGTAATTACATGATCTGACTGGCGCATATGCTCAGGCTGATCTGTATACCATGTCGCATACCGTACGTGCCCATTCTCCGTGACAAACACTTTGAAGAAATCGTGACGACGCCAAAATAGATTAAATTCAAAATTCAATTTAGTGAAGGGAATTTGCAGTTAATTGGCATTGTTAGGTACGCGACACGAAAAATATTCCATGAATTTCCAGCAACGTAGCCCCATTTTGCAGAGCACCCGTAAAATGGTTTAAGGTATGACTACACTATAATGGCGTATATTACCCACGGTGTTGTCCGTATAATGTATTTCGTAATCCAGAGTCTTTGGCATAAACATATTTGGATTGTTTCTTTACGTAAATATATCGCGCATGCTATCTAATTTACGGAGGAGCCCCGCAGGGGACGTAAACAAAAATATTTTTATGTTTTTTAATTCGTTCGTTCGGGAACAAATGTCATTTAGTGGGAACAAATTGTAATTCGAGGTAACGTGAATTGTTTTATCGTGGGAACGATTTGTTAATTCGAGGGATAGAATTGTTAATTGAGGAACCGAATTGTTATTTTGGGGAAACGAATGAATAAAAAAAAGTCCATGATCTTATAGCTGTGTCCATAAAATAGCTGATTGATTCAGTGTGGTTAACATCATTCATGACAAGAACATTTTGGTAAAGACGCAGACGATCTGTATCTGCATAATTGTATGGTTTACTGCAGTATTTGTGTAATTCATGGCATCAAGCTTTAGTTACGTGCTCTGGTGTGTTCATTTGCATATAATAAGTGACGAGTCACGAAAAAAACGGCGTATTGCGTTTTTCACAAGCGACACATAGTACTCCTCAGTAACAACAAACTGCGAACGTTTGTTCTTTGTAAGGAGACACTGTGTGTTTTTTCAAACTCCAGTATATAGGGTATTGTGGAGTTGAAAGGTTGTTAAAGGAATTTTATTACATTTTGACGTGAAATTGAGTTTGTATGCCCCCTATGCGTTAGCTAGTGGTGGCCATATTGCTTTGCTCCTGAAGGCTCCGTCCGTACGTCCGTCCGTACTTCGTCCGTGTACATTTGATTCGAAAAATTTGTCCCCAGTTTCTCCCATCATCTCATATCATAAATTTCACTTGAACGATTCCTTCAATACTTGGACACTTGTTATACCTGGGTCATATGTGACACACTCGTGTACCAGTAAACGACATTGACCTTTGTGACCTTTGAAATGCAGATGAAATATTAGCCATTTTGATAACGTCGAAAAAGTTTGTCCCAGTTTCTCCATCATGTCATATATTCAATTATTCTTGAAGGATTGGCTTTAATATTTGGACAGTTCATTTCCGCTGAACATGTGTGACACACTCACACGAAGAACAATGAAAGAACATATTACAGTCAAAATATTATCGTCTGTATTAATTTTGTCGTCACCATTAAATTCGATGGTGCGATTTTTGTCGCGCTGGCTTGCGGGGGGGGGGACAGCGTCATTAATCGGCACGGGGCGGGCGTACGTCCGTTGCCGCCTCAGCGGGCCGCGACATTGCCGGGCCCCGGCACATCTCGTTCTATTTTGTCCACTCATTGCTCTATGTATATATTATGTTAATTCTGATGAGTCGCTCCACATCAGGGTGTATTGTGGAGGCTTTTTTATTTTTCAACATTTAGATATGTCACGTTAATATACACTCATAGCGTTTGATTGTTATTACATGGTACACTTATTGGCAGTATTTCATTATATTTGTAAGACGGAAATAAAAAATGTTGAGGGCAGGGCGGATAACCGTGTTTTGTTAAAAATATTTAAGAATTTTGACTACTTTTGACGGCGGCCATTTTGATTATGCGATGATCCATTTAACAAATAATTGAAAAGTCTTCACCCACGGACCATTAACTGTGTAACAGCCTTGGGGTTCATTGGAAAATAAGTCAGTTTGAAATCTCTAATAAAATAATGACCTTTTGAACTTTACGGCGGTCATAGGGGATTACGTATGATCAGATTTCGACAATAAATGTTCCAAGTGATTGTCTTGTCGATACATTCGATTTGATTAAAGATATGACATCTTGTCACAGTTTGAAATTTGCGATTGTGTGACATATTCGTTTATACCAAAAAGTGAAAATATTTGGGTGAGATTTTCGGTTGTGATGTATTCGGCCGAATTCGGGCCTGTATTCCCGAATTGTGTGACGCATTCGCACGATACTTCACACGTTTGATATATTCGTTTCTGTGAATATTAGGGTTCAACAGACGGACCTTTGTCCAACTGTAGTCCCGGGGGCCGCAATTCATTTGCAATTTGCATTTGAGATACAGCCCACATGACCTGTGTGAATTACATGTGGTATGTATCTTCCTAAAAATGTAATGATAATTGTATTGCGGTAACCACTCGGAACACCGAGTAGAAATTATCACTAAAAATGAGATGTTGTATGTGAAGACCGTGGGGTAAACTTAGGTTCATAAACAGGGTCTTCTGACGATTATGAGGAAACGTAATACACGATGTCTATTCATTTCCGTATAGTTAAAGCATAATCTGCGAGTTAAACCATCAGATTACCGTCAATCTCGTGTTATTGAAACGCTCAAGTAACAAAACACGCCACGAATACAGATACTATCGATTTATGACGAGGTGGGAACATAATGCATGGTTATTGACCGTGTTCTAGCGTAGGGAATATGTAGAATGACATGATTTACCACGACTTTATTTATTGAAATGATCTGTTTATTTGTAAGATACCATTTTACTACAACTTGTATATGTAATGTATCACATACTGAACATGGAAAGCGAGGACTATTTGGTGTAGGGAGTCTGTTCATAATACGAGAGTTGTCCTATCCGGCACTCCAGCCTTCGTAACCTGGGGAACATTAAAATGTCAAATTAGCTTGATCACCGTGACCATAGCATGGTGTCTACCACGATAATGTCCGATCCAACCAAAATGTGGTTATTCATTTGTATTCATTGTATCGCGCCAACAGACTACACTACACATCATAGTTATATATCTATATTATAATGCAGTGTAGACATGTAGACTGGTAGCAAAACGACGGGGCGTATCTTATCACCATATGACCATAATGAGACTTACAATCACCATATTCACAACCCACGATCAAAGAGCAGGCAAGCAATGACTAACTGTCTTATCGGGACAAGCCCTACATAGTTGTCTTGCAGCAAGCGTAGATAAAACATGGCGCCAAAAAATAATAACTGAAGCACGTTATCCCCGGGAATTACCTGTAAACTTTGAAGGCTTTGCGCAACGCTAATCTACGATGCGCAGCGAAGAAACCTGTTTACACGTATTTGCAAGGTGTTGATATATACTAGAAAACTATACAATCACTTGGAAAAACTTTCAGAGCTTCACAAACCACCTGTAAAATATAGCCTTTATTATACAAAAAGTGCGCGAAATATGCATAAACACGGCAATTTCCGTGCCACTCGTGCCAGTGAATGTCAATACATAGTTACAGTACATACTAATGGAATGCACACACTGGTCTATAGCACGAACCAATACGAATGATGAGTAGAATCTAACTTGAAAACCTGTTTTCAGCGTAAATTTCCATTCAGCCAACATAACTGACACACGTTATTCGCAAAGGGAGATAATTATGCATGACCTGCAAACATATCTCTATCACGTTATCCCGAACATGATTGAAATCAGTTACACCCCTGACTGATTAAGAGACAATTCTTCACACGTCTGTATCTTTATACAGACATACGATCTATGGTAGCAGGCATGGCTTCATCTCTCAGACCACGTTCTAATGTTAGCTACAAAATTCTAAATGAAGGAGATTATGTTGTGGTTGACATTCATCCGGTCTGATCATACTTTAATCTGTACACTAGTAGTACAGACTGTGACAAATGATAGAATATTGAGTCCCAGTACAGACTAAATAACGTACAGTACAAGCCCTGATCAGATTGTACTGGGACACAGTATTGTAACGTCCCTATGTCGTATCTGTCTTCAGCAATACGGTATAAACCATAATATTTCGTGTTCACGCAGGGGGTTGGTAGCGGGCCCTCGTGAATCGGGGTAGGGAAATTTAACGACTATATCTACTTGGCAATGAAAAGACGACAGTGACGAGATTTTAGTAACATCTGATATTTTGATAATAGTTCTAACATGCAGTATTACTCAACGTGTACAATTAAAGAGTGGTGACAAACTATGATAACAACGATGAGGGTGATCGGATTATGGACAGATAATGACTAATATGAGATGTACACATGGCAAGATACAAAAAGCACAACAGGCGACTGTGGGAGTAAGCAGACTCGAGAAAGGATATTAGCACATGTAAACACGGACTAGATTTATGCTAAAATCTGGCGGAAAATCACACTAACGCAAACCCAAGTCATGGTGGGGAAATCACGAAGCTGGGGTTGGGAAATAATGCTGGGTGGGGGAGTCACACAGCGGGGATCACGAAGCTGGGGTGGGAATAATGCTGGGTGGGGGAGTCGCACAGCGGGGATCACGAAGCTGGGGGTGGGAAATAATGCTGGGTGGGGGAGTCACACAGCGGGGATCACGAAGCTGGGGGTGGGAATAATGCTGGGTGGGGGAGTCACACAGCGGGGATCACGAAGCTGGGGGTGGGAAAATAATGCTGGGTGGGGGAGTCACACAGCGGGATCACGAAGCTGGGGTGGGAAATAATGCTGGGTGGGGAAGTCACACAGCGGGGATCACGAAGCTGGGGTGGGAAATAATGCTGGGTGGGGGAGTCACACAGCGGATCACGAAGCTGGGGGTGGAAATAATGCTGGGTGGAAATAATGCTGGGTGGGGGAGTCACACAGCGGGGATCACGAAGCTGGGGGTGGGAATAAATGCTGTGTGTGGGAGTCACACAGCGGGGATCACAAAGCGTGGGGGTGGGAATAATGCTGGGTGGGGGAGTCCACACAGCGGGGATCACGAAGCTGGGGTGGGAAATAATGCTGGGTAGGGGTGGGGGAGTCACACAGCGGGGATCACGAAGTTGGGGTGGGAAAAATAATGCTGGGTAGGGGAATCACACAGCGGGGATCACGAACTGTGGGGGTGGAAATAATGCTGGGTGGAAATAATGCTGGGTGGGGGAGTCACACAGCGGGGATCACGAAGCTGGGGGTGGGAAATAATGCTGGGTGGGGGAGTCACACAGCGGGATCACAAAGCTGGGGGTGGGAATATATGCTGGGTGGGGGAGTCACACAGCGGGGATCACAAAGCTGGGGGTGGGAATAATGCTGGGTGGGGGAGTCACACAGCGGGGATCACGAAGCTGGGTGGGAAATAATGCTGGGTGGGGAAGTCACACAGCGGGGGATCACGAAGCTGGGGTGGGAAATAATGCTGGGTGGGGGAGTCACACAGCGGGGATCACGAAGCTGGGGGTGGAAATAATGCTGGGTGGAAATAATGCTGGGTGGGGGAGTCACACAGCGGGGATCACGAGCTGGGGGTGGGAAATAATGCTGGGTGTGGGAGTCACACAGCGGGGATCACAAAGCTGGGGGTGGGTGGGAATAATGCTGGGTGGGGGAGTCACACAGCGGGGATCACGAAGCTGGGGTGGGAAATAATGCTGGGTGGGGGAGTCACACAGCGGGGATCACGAAGCTGGGGTGGGAAAATAATGCTGGGTAGGGGAATCACACAGCGGGGATCACGAAGCTAGGGGGTGGAAATAATGCTGGGTGGAAATAATGCTGGGTGGGGGAGTCACACAGCGGGGATCACGAAGCTGGGGGTGGGAAATAATGCTGGGTGGGGGAGTCACACAGCGGGGGATCACAAAGCTGGGGGTGGGAATAATGCTGGGTGGGGGAGTCACACAGCGGGGATCACAAAGCTGGGGGTGGGTAATAATGCTGGGTGGGGGAGTCACACAGCGGGGATCACGAAGCTGGGGGCTGGGGGTGGGAATAATGCTGGGTGGGGGAGTCACACAGCGGGGGATCACGAAGCTGGGGTGGGAAACAATGCTGGGTGGGGGAGTCACACAGCGGGGATCACGAAGCTGGGGGTGGGAAAATAATGCTGGGTGGGGGAGTCACACAGCAAGTGGGCACACAGCAGGGGTGAGGAGTCGCACAGCCGGGGGTCACGAAGCTGGGTGGGAATCATGACACTTAGCTGACTGGGGGGGGGGGCACACAACAGCTAGGACGCATGACAATGGAATTTGGGATCACCTAACAGGGGTGGGAGGGGGCTCGAAGTTAGGGTGGGGCGTCAGACAGCAGGGGGGTCATGAAGCTCAAATTGTGAATCGTATCGCAATGGGGAAAAAGTGGGTGGGGTAATGGGATATTGGCATTATTATGGTTCCAGCCAATATTAATAATCAATAATGCCAGACTGACGTTCAAATCATCACATCTCACGACTAACGGACAATTGGTAACATCGTCGGTGAGTAATGTAATGAAGGGGGGGGGGGGTATATTTGGGCCTTGGGAGTTCTGAGACGCGAGTTGCGTCTCGAGTTGCGTCGCTCGGGACAAAGTCGACAACTGACATATTTCACTCCTATTTATAACCTTCGATCCGGACGTTGTCCGCAGATGCAGCCCTTTGATTGGCTCGTAGAGACTCCGAGGACAACATTCGGACAATGAGGACCATATTTGGAATCCGCGGACAACATGTGAAAGTTGTCCCAGATTCCGCACAGTGGATTGGTTGGAATGTGTAATAGGATACGGGACTTTCCCACTTTAACGAAACGTGAAAGTTGTCCCGCATCGTTGATTGGTCGGAGAGGTTTGGCGGAAATTACCGAGCTTAAAACATGGTTTACGCAGTATAAAATGGCGGCCGTTGTTCAACACACACAGGAAATGTCAACAAACTATTGTGAATTGTAACTAACTAAACAAGTTTCCTGGTGTATGAAGACGCCGATAATAAACTATTGACAATTGTGAACATCCAGGCATGCATCGGAGATCGTGGTAAGTTCTGTGCATAAAATGACAGACGTGTTTTGTTGTCCAAAATGTGTGATACATTCGAAGCGATGAATACGCAATACACATCTGTGTATAGCGATGCTTCGCTGGCTGGGTCGCTTCATTACCCCGCCTGTTCGACCAGAGTTCGTCCTCGAACTCGTGAAAAAAATGTGATGATTTAATACATGCTGCACAACCTGAATGTCACCAATTTGTTGTAAAACATATAGCTATTTACATAAAATGAGATATATCACCAAATAATTCTAACATGCCACACATATGTATCAATGCTTTGCAGTCAGCTTCTGTACATTTTACCCAAGACTGCAGAACATTGTATTTGATTCAATTATGTGTTCCTTTCTACCTCTAATCAAACGTATGTTCAGTACTCAACAACATTACCATGTGAACTAGTACACCTCGTATATGCCAATAGTACTAGTGTTTACCGAGGGTGTTGGCATTGCTATTCATAATTCATATAATCTTTCCCTTGGTCACATGAACAATGGAAAGCTATATTAAAATGTATCTACACTCGTAGAATATGAAAACCTGAACATCAATGAGTCAACGTCGACGCAAAACACTCGGATGCCAATCCTTACTCTATGTCCATTATATTTATTTCCAGGTATCTTCAGTAATAATATGTCTTACTCGTACACAGTATACATGTACGTCCCCAAATATCAGACATGCATCTTACCATTTGCATGTCTGCACTGTTACTTCACACAACATGACATAACTGTTTCTGTCTGTTTCTCTTAATTATCAATCTAGTACAAATATGTACATCATGTAGAATCGCAGTTCAAGTGTCTCCATTGAATGACAAATATGCACACTAAAAATATACATAGCAATTCACACACTCTGCGTGGCCACGCTCATTCATACCACATACATTCAGTCCCACACACACAAGAGAAAAATGTGCATACTATGTCATTTTCAGGATACACTTGACCTCCAAACTCAATGATAGTGTACGCCAAGCATATTTGATAGATATGACAGTTCCAACGGCATGGCACTGTCATATCCGGGGCAGCGTAATATCACTCTGATCCTAATAAAAATTAATACAGTGTGTTCTATATCTATTGTTCCTATTTCAATATGTCCTAGCCTATAATTACACGATTCCAGAATCTCCTAATGAGAATAAAATCTCTACATGTACGCGGGCATTTAATATTTACGCGAAAACGAAAGTTTATATTGGGTATAAGCGCACATATTTGTCCTATGTAAAATGTGCCTGTTCCATAGTGACGTCCTGCACTACGGCTCTTATAGCGTAATTATATCACACGCGTTCGTTAACGTCTCATTTCGCGGAAAGTCTCTCCTCACGCATGTTGGTTCTACCGATGGACCATATCTGGCAAATTATCCGTCGCCATCGTCGTTAGTAGCTATCGCGTTGTAGCGTTTCCACGGGTGGTCCTCATCGGGTAATCGCTCGTCAGCATTTGCGTCGTCTGTAAACATCGCATCGTGGTTCGTCTCGCGCCCGATATACGTGTGGGGCGGTATCACGCGTCGTTTCGTCGTCTCGTCGTCATCCTCTAACGCGTCGATTATCGCCCGTTTTCTCCTACGTCTCGTCGTCATGTCGTATAGGAAAGGTACGTCTCCTGGGATATAGTGTCCGCACCGAACACTCGCAGATGGTTAGTATTTGTTTCAAACTCATTATTTGTATTTGATTTGTGGGGTTGGGTGGCCTGGGCAGGGGAGGGAGAAGACTTGCAATGGTCAGTGTACATGGTGTATGCAAGCATCGTTAAATTCGGGCAGAGTTAGGTTGCCCCTAACTCTGCCCGAATTTAACGATGCTTGCATACACCATGTACACTGACCATTGCAAGTCTTCTCCCTCCCCTGCCCAGGCCACCCAACCCCACAAATCAAATACAAATAATGAGTTTGAAACAAATACTAACCATCTGCGAGTGTTCGGTGCGGACACTATATCCCAGGAGACGTACCTTTCCTATACGACATTGGCCATGCACAGTCTCACTGGCGGGGGGGGGGGGGGGGTTAATGGGGTGGGGAAAATTGGATGAGGGGTGTATGTGGTGGGGATATGGGGGAAACTCGGGCACGAGCTTTTATACAGTGGGAAACTGGGATGTGGGGTATATGGGGTGGGGAAGCGGGAAACTGGGAAATGGATGGGGAAGCGGGAAACTGAAATGTTTTATGACAGGGTTTCGTGCAATTATAACACACTATCGCTGTTTTACGTTGAGGACACGCGTACCAGAGATGCCCTCGCTGCTTGCAATTGTAACACGCGCGTCGTTCCACAGCCTTTAATCTCGGCCCCACTGTCCGGGGTTGTTTTGCGCTCGTCCGTCTAATGTTGGCCATAATTTCTGCTACATCATGTAGCAACTTGTTTTTGTCACTATTTGCATTTATTGACCGTATATATTCTCTATGTTCGCTGTAGTTTTCACCTTTCTCAACTTGCCTCATATAGCATCGCTCTTTATTATTTTTCGCGGCCGTTTCTAATTTCATAGCGATTCTCAGAGCGTCTTCTATCGTCGTTGGCTCTTTTACTGTGATCCAGCGTTCGATATCCCAATCGTTCAACGCTTCAACAAAGCAATCACGCGCAATATCTCGTCTGTGTTTATACGGGATGGCCGGATATGATAAACGCGTAAGCCGTTTAATGTCGTGAGCCAGTTCGGGTAGTGGTTCGTCTGCTTTTCTCAAACGTTGTTTCAATTCAGTCTTGTATGTCAATATTTGTGTTTCGGGCTGAAACCTGTTGGTCAGAGCCGTGACCAGCGAGTTGTAGTCAATTCTGGTATCTGGATCAAGTTCACTCAGTACAGCTAGTGCATCGCCTCGTAAACTGCATGCTAATTTGACCGCTTTCATTTCGTTATCCCAGTTATTTCCGTATGCCGCGATACCGAACTGCACAAGATAATCATGCAAGTTTCCATTTCCGTCGAAATTGCTAACTTCCACGAATTGACATGGATTTGGTATATCATGGAATAATCTTACACCTTCCCCGCGGTTTGGGGGACGCGGGAGCTATCTAATGTCTATGTGATTGTGCTGGATGATAATTTCTCGGGGATAGGGACCTATCGCGTGTTCTGACAGGCATGTGACTTCGCACATGTAAGGGCTGGCGATTATCTAAGGGTAACGGACACGATTCGCTGTAACTAATTGTACGTCTACTGTCGAGTTCCGGGTCATGTCGTACATTTGAATCAAGCCTCTCTAAAATCAAGTTCATCTGAGATTTTAATTGTTTTACCTCAGTTCTTAGAGACTTAATCTCCGCACGCAGTTCACATTCGCATGAATTTTCGCACGACTCCATATTATTCAAGCGCCTATGGGTTATGTATCCACTGTCACTGGTTACCATACAATTAACTTCTTCACCTGTCGTGACAGGTACAGTGACATGGTTATTGGGAGAGAAGGTCGGGGCAATTGTTTTGGATCCGTGGGGGTCAATGGGAGACATTCGACCACGAGTGGGGATGTACACATTCCCGGGGTCCTCGTCGCCAATACATTCAAGAGACGGCATTTTATGAACTATATATCGCAACTGTCTGGTTTGGGGTAATATGGGTACGGGGGAATGGGCCAGGGGGTAGGAAACCTCGATTACGAACAGAAAATCGATTCCATTCACTCGCTCGCACTCCGCATTTCGCCGCAGTGCATATGACCAATAGTTATTTTGTGTGTATTGCCCTATTGGAAATTCCGAAGTGGCTATGTGACAGAGACGGCAATGGTAATTCTTGAAGCAACATAAGGGAACGTTTCGGCTCTACTGGTTTATGTTATATCTGCCACCGCTGCCACCAAATTTGTAGCGTCCCTCTCTCTCGGTCTGACTTTAATACAATGGAGTTTAGGGGTGTTGGTAGCGTACCTTCACTTTTGGGAAATGGTAGCGGGCCTTCGTGAAGCAGGGGTATATGGACAACTTAATTAACTAAATGCTGGGTGGGGGAGTCACACAGCGGGGATCACAAAGCTGGGGGTGGGAATAATGCTAGGTGGGGGAGTCACACAGCGGGGATCACGAAGCTGGGGTGGGAAATAATGCTGGGTGGGGGAGTCACACAGCGGGGATCACGAAGCTGGGGGTGGGAATAATGCTGGGTGGGGGAGTCACACAGCGGGGATCACGAAGCTGGGGGTGGAAATAAATAATGCTGGGTGGAAATAATGCTGGGTGGGGGAGTCACACAGCGGGGATCACGAATCTGGGGGTGGGAAATAATGCTGGGTGGGGAGTCACACAGCGGGGATCACAAAGCTGGAGGTGGGAATAATGCTGGGTGGGGGAGTCACACAGCGGGGATCACGAAGCTGGGGGTGGGAATAATGCTGGGTGGGGGAGTCACACAGCGGGGATCACGAAGCTGGGGGTGGGAAATAATGCTGGGTGGGGAGTCACACAGCAAGTGGGCACACATACAGGGGTGGGGAGTCGCACAGCCGGGGGTCACGAAGCTGGGTGGGAATCATGACACTTAGCTGACTGGGGGGGGGGGGGGCACACAACAGCTAGGACGCATGACAATGGAATTTGGGATCCTCTAACACTGGTTGGGATGGGGGTCGAAGTTAGGGTGGGGCGTCAGACAGCAGGGGGGTCATGAAGCTCAAATTGTGAATCGTATCGCAATGGGGAAAAAGTGGGTGGGGTAATGGGATATTGGCATTATTATGATTCCAGCCAATATTAATAATCAATAATGCCAGACTGACGTTCAAATCATCACATCTCACGACTAACGGACCATTGGTAACATCGTCGGTGAGTAATGTTTAAGGGGGGGGGGATATTTGGGCCTTGGGAGTTCTGAGACGCGAGTTGCGTCTTGAGTTGCGTCGCTCGGGACAAAGTCGACAACTGACATATTTCACTCCTATTTATAACCTTCGATCCGGACGTTGTCCGCAGATGCAGCCCTTTGATTGGCTCGTAGAGACTCCGAGGACAACATTCGGACAATGAGGACCATATTTGGAATCCGCGGACAACATGTGAAAGTTGTCCCAGATTCCGCACAGTGGATTGGTTGGAATGTGTAATAGGATACCGGGACTTTCCCACTTTAACGAAACGTGAAAGTTGTCCCGCATCGTTGATTGGTCGGAGAGGTTTGGCGGAAATTACCGAGTTTAAACAGGTTTACGCAGTATAAAATGGCGGCCGTGTTCAACACACACAGGAAATGTCAACAAACTATTGTGAATTGTAACTAACTAAACAAGTTTCCTGGTGTATGAAGACGCCGATAATAAACTATTGACAATTGTGAACATCCAGGCATGCATCGGAGATCGTGGTAAGTTCTGTGCATAAAATGACAGACGTGTTTTGTTGTCCAAAATGTGTGATAAATTCGAAGCGATGAATACGCAATACACATCTGTGTATAGCGATGCTTCGCTGGCTGGGTCGCTTCAGTATTGTATAATTTGTCCCAGGATTCTGCTACCGCCGCACTCGCCCCACTCGCGACTGTGTAAGTGGTCAAGACTTCACAGCGAACAGTGCAAACCCTGATCAGACTCGTGTTCATGTACATTACAGTGATTACAAAACAGCATATATCTTGTGTTGATTTATTACAGCTCATTGTGTACCTTTATGGAGCATAATAACATATGTTTCGCAATTATATAATTGTCAATATTGAAACTAGAACTAACGGGATTTAAATATATCATATCGGTACACCTTTAAGTAATATTTGTATATTTTAAATGTTATACCTCAAGATAAACCTCAAGATAAACTGGATTAGTTTGTACTGATATTCATGCGCAATCGACAGAACTTAATATCATGCGCAATCGAGAGAACAATAAGTTCTCTCGATTGCGCATGAATATCAGTAAAAACTAATCCAGTTTATCTTGAGGTAAATCACACTTACACATCAGCGTCCAATTGTTGGCATGTATACGGCCTTGTATATTGTCAGCTAAATTAATCAATATTACGCTTCTCCAAATGGGGACAGGTACACGAGAAAGCATGCCCTGTTTGCAAATCCCACATAACATATGTTTACCTAATAATGTTTTATTTCAGCGTTAAAATTAAAATCCTTGGGATACCATCGATGTTGTTAGTCATTTATCCATATATATGTTGATGAAATTGAAAACATTTCAAACACCGACCAGTATTAGTTAACTGATGGGTGAGGAAGTCAAATGCCATCCTGTTGGTTTTCATGTGCATGCGCTACTTGTTGTTTTGATTGGCTATGTTGGACACTGGTAAACAAAAGGGAACTTACAACTTTTGGAAGTCAAGTTGACTTGCTTGGTATACTTATGTGTTATGTTACTGTGAAAATGGGGCTTATGGTATTCTTAGATCCTGATCAAATAGCACGATCCTGTAGTCTAATAACGCTTGTTAGAAGTCCTGTTTCTCCAGTATATACATGTATTATACAAAATACGCACAGTTTCAATGTTGGTATAAAGTGTCTATCCGTTGATAGCTATTTTGATAAAAAATATAAAATTGTGAGAACAAAATTAAAATACAAATATATATTCTCAGTCGAGGTTTGAGACCTGTTCGAGAGATCAATGTTCTACTGTACTTAATATAAGTTCATCTTTATTTGATATGGCTATAAATAATTAACGTCATTCCCTTTTTACGTCCACGGGAATTATAAATCTTGGTCAGACTACGTTAGTTTACAAATGTACTAACGCTGGTTGATAAAGCTGAGCTGGCCTATATTGCTCTGTTTTATTGCCAGATTTGTGCGTTAAATTATGAGACCCTGATAAAATGTGTTTAAATTTGCAGTACGGCAAACATAGTCTACTGATTTGTAATTTCAGCATTTACTTTGTCTCATTTGATTATTATCTTTGACACAATTGCAACTTGCAATACTTAATATAATTTCATCATTATTTGATATGGTTAGAAATAATTAACGTAATTCCCTTTCTACATACACGGGAATTATAAATCTTGGATCAGACTACGTTAGTTTACAAACTATGATTACTTACGCTGGTTTTAACTATTTGTATCGTTGCATGTTTTCTCTTGATTTCACGGCAATGTTAATGAGACTTCCACCGATTATCGAAACTAGTATTGGTGAAAGTGTCACAAATTATAAAATTGTCAATAAATGGAAATGTGTTGTTTTTATTTCCAAGGAATTAAGCAGAATCATCGCGAATTATTTACTGCAAACTAAACTAAACCTCATTGAATTATATTTGTACAACCTGGGTAAACCCCGTTGAGAATGTGCGGATGCGCAGCTTGATCTGGGTATACACTGGTTTCAATCGCTGTTTTGCATTAGGCTACATGTATATTGCCCGAAATATTAAGTTAAAAAAAGTTCGCCAGTCTGAGAATATATATAACGAGTACATCGGTCATCTGTAATTATTTACGCGATTTAACGATTATTACTGCAAACTAAACTTCCTTGAACTATTTGTACAACCAGGATAGAATTATTTTCTGCAAACTAAAAAGAATTTGTAATTTCAGCATAGACTGTCTTATTTTATTATCTTTGACATAATTGCAACTTGCAATAATTAATATAATTTCATCTTTATTTGATATGGTTAGAAATAATATCACAGTGGTCAATGGTGGAATTGCCACACTACATGTACATGGATTATCGATTTACATATCGATAAAATTACGTACATCACGTGATACCTGTAGATTTCCGAGAGATTACGGAAAAAGCCGACATCAAAATCGTCTGTAAATTTAAAATGATGAATTTACATTTATTGAGCATAGGCTGCATAGCAATCAATGCTCAATAAATGTAAATCCAATAATTGTTTACAAGAAAACAGTGTTACTGTTAAATTTACAGACTATCATAATTCTGCACATACGAACATTTTAGTCATACGAAGTTTAGTGAAACGGGCGCCAGTGTAATAAATAATCATATTGAATTTATGATGTCACACATGTTCACCATTATATTTATGACGTGGCAAGTCAATAAATATACGTTACAATCAGACCTGTAGCCTGGATGTGTAACAATAAACAGTATTTCTAGTATTACACTAGTGTAATAAATAATCATAACGAAGTCTAGTTGATGCCATACGTATTCAATAGATTTATGAGATGGCAGGTCAATAGGTCAATAAACATACTATACAATCAGACCACATGCATTCGGCGTGTTTCAACTTTCATCGGTATAAACTCTCTCTCTCGCTCTCTCTCTCTCTCTCTCTCTCTCTCTCTCTCTCTCCTCTCTCTCTTCTCTCTCTCTCTCTCTCTCTCTCTCTCTCTCCTCCTCTCTCTCTCTCTCTCTCTCTCTCTCTCTCTCTCTCTTATCTCTCTCTCTCTCTCTCTCTCTCTCTCTCTCTCTAAATCAATAAATTAATTTCATTACATGTCAAATTGGAGAATGGTGAAAAAATACTTTGTTTTTAATATTGTATCATAGACTGCAGACATCAGATAATCGGAATATAATTGTATGCAATTAACATGTCTAATGAACACTACTAGTACCATTGACACAAAGAAAATATAAATACTTTTATTTATAAAGTTATTCAGGTAGGTGTTTTGCCATTAAAATTCAGTGGGTGGGGTAATAAAACGAGCAAATTATTCATCTGAATTAGCAGATATTATTTAATTGAACATTATTCAATTTTATAGTTATGAACACATCAGAAAACATACAAAACTGCCATATCAGTTGTTTCAAATGCAAAACAGTCGATGTTCAAGTCCGAGGTTGGTATGTTTCAAAATGGTGCCAAATATTCATTCAGCGGGTTACAGAGCGCAGACATACGGCATTAGCACTCGTAATTAAATTGTAATTGAATGTAGTTTCAGAAAAAATATGTCTGCGAAAATCCCACAGGAGGGGGGGGGGATTTCCAATTCTGGCCGACGGCCTATTATATATTATATATTACCTAATACCCAGCTAGTGTCTTTTGTTATCAAGTTTATTGGGCTCGGTAAATTAATCTAAAATTTCTGCAGTGAGCGGACATGATGTTTTATAAAGTACAGTATGGTAATATTTTGGAAATAACGCAATAAACTACACAATGTGGTATATCGACGCACATACGGCTCCTAATTTGAAAATAAACAGACAGACGGACGGACGTACGATCGGTAGCTATGGTATGTGTATTAACGTGGATTATGTATCGTTGCTCAAGTAAGTAATATGAAGATTATGAGTGATTTGAGAAACTCTTACACAAACTTTAAAAAAAAATAAGCAAACCGACGGATGGACGTAATATCAGTAGCGATGGTTAATTGTATTAATGCGGAAGGATGTTTCGTTAATAAGTAATGCATGTGTGCAATATGAAGATATTAGCTAAGACAAACATAAATTATAGTTGAATCGAGAAACTTTCAAAACCCTCTTGTGTGCCCGGACGGATGGACGGACGGACGTGTTCCTACCAACCGATATTTTTTGGTGTTTTTCTGCATAACAAGTACCCAACAAAAACAACGGAATAAGCCAATATCCTCTCGTGTGCCCGGACGGACGAACAGACGGACGATATCTCAAATTGATTCTGTAGGGGGAATTATATAACTTGATTTGAAGAGCTCTAAAATTGATTTGGAGCTAGCTCTAACATATTTGAGGCCGGCTCGAATTGATGTCTAGCTAGCTATACGTCATTTGGAGCTAGCTCCAATTCTAACGACGACGACACAATAACAAGAACAACAGAAGAGACGTTCATCATTTGAGGCATCACGGGACAAAATTGACATTTCTTTTGACCGCGGCGCCTCTAGTAATCACTCAACGAAGCTCTACGACAAATATTGAAACAAACTCGCAAATAAAGTGCAAATGGCGCGACACAATGAAAATACAGTAACCGACCATGCGTATATTTAATAGTTTATAAAGTTACCCCACCCACCTATTTTTGGCGAGAATTTCAGCATGACTAAATTTTTTGGAATTGTTTTCATGAACATATGAGACACACAGGCTGTATTATGAATTGTTCCATCACTTGCAACACCACACCATTTCCTGGAAATGATTCCAAAGCCGGGTCATAACCACCTCAAATTTTCGCTACAATGCCCGAAAATACCTTAACCCTTAGAAGGCGGGAACCGAAAATCGTCGTGTTGTTTCTTATTTTGTATTATCACTAAATAAAAACATTGTTTGGCAGCATTTTAGAATCATTTCCTATAGAATTATGAAGTACTATAAGAAATAGACTTAGTGAAGCCGCACAAAGTCAACACATATTCATATACCTATTTTTCTTTTTTTTTTTAATAAATGGTTTATTTTCAATTTTTAAATAAATCATGTATCATGTACATATTGTATAACAAAACATGGATGAAATCACATGACATGTTACTAGAAAAGATCATACATAATGTATTTAGAAAGTGAGCTTATTTAAGAAGAGTTTTTTTAAGAAGAGAGTTATAGGAAAGAGAGAAAAAAGATAAAGAGGTCTTCCTTCTGTTCTCGTAATTCGTAATACATGTGATGTATAACGTTTATGTCAATAATATAATATAGTTGACATATAGTGTTATAAGCATGTCAATAACTTTGCTACGCTTGGTACATATTGATCGTCTTTTTATTTTATTAATATTTCGTTTGTGGGTGTTAAAAGTTGATAAATTACCCCATTTTATTATATGCAGATCTAGCTTGTCTTTCATTGTGGCTATTTCTTTTTCAATATTGATTCGTCTTTTCAAATATTTCATGAAGAAGTTAAATGACAATTCTTGTTTTTTCATATTTACATTTAATGAAGAAATACTTGCAAGTATGGATAATGAAATTAAATTGTTTAGCGATAAGGTTTGTTTGGTTTACACCAAATGATATCGTATTAAAGTTCATTTCGTAAACCACACCTCTTTCATTTAAGAATGTTCTTAGTTGTGACCATACATGTTGTACGTTTGGGCATTCCCAGAATAAATATATTTTCCACATTCATGCTGCAAAAATCACATAAACTACTTGGTACCATGCCACAATTAAGTAATAATTTATTTGTGCCTATGATTCTCATTAAATATTTATACTGAAAATTCCGTAGTGTGGTATCTATTGTAAATTGCATACAAGTTGTGTATATATTTTTCCATTCGAAATTAAAATCGGGAAATTCATTCGTCCATTTCTGCTCTGATTTTATTGATTCTATGTTTTTTTTGTTTGTTTGTATAGTGTATAGAAGTTTATTTGCTCCATTGCTTGTCTGTACTTTTTGTAAAATAGGTTTCAGAGTTTGTACGGTATTTATGTTTTCTGTTTTAATTTTTTCTTTCCATTGCAGATTAATATTATTTACTAAACCTTGGTATTTGATAAAAATCATCTGCCCTTATATTATACATTTCCGCAAACTCATTAA
This sequence comes from Conchocele bisecta, assembly GCA_029237695.1. Lineage (NCBI taxonomy): Eukaryota > Metazoa > Mollusca > Bivalvia > Lucinida > Thyasiridae > Conchocele > Conchocele bisecta. The sequence goes on from CM055274.1 coordinate 25,541,365, forward strand.
AACCGATAAATTTGTTTACTCTATAATCATATAACTGTTCTATAAATTTAATACCCCTTTCGTGCCAAGATTGATGTATATTGTTTTGTTTTGATACTTTATGTTAGAATTATTCCATATAAATTTCTTTTGAAATACTTTCGTTTTTTTCTGAGAAATTGATGTTAGCCCATGATGACAAAACATTGAATAGGAAAGTATGTTCTTTACATAAGTGTTTTATATCCTGTGGTTTTTATATTGCATTCGAAAAGTAGTTTCCCACCAAATGGTTCAAGTTTCTGTGTGTATAGCAGTTTCCACTGGCCATGGATTTTTTATCATCACATATTCTTTTTACCCATGATGCTTTTAATCGCTTTTATAAAACTGTCTATATCGACCATCTTTAAACCCCCGTGTTCATATGTTTGAATTATTGTGTTCCGCTTTATTTTATCGGGTTTTCCATCCCAGAGAAAATCAAACAATTTCATTTTAATTGTTTTAATTATGCTATCTGGTGGGTCAGGTAAGACTGTTAATGGATATATCAATTTCGGAAAGAGCAAATGTTTTGATCGCAGTAATTTTACCTAATAAACTTAGTTTTCTTTTTTTCCATGTCTCAAGACTGTTGACGATCTCTTTTATCTTCGGAGTAAGGTTTAGTTCGTGCATATTTTTATTATCATTTGAAAAAGTAATGCCTAATGTCTTTGCGCTTGTTGATGTCCATATAAAATGCTTTGTAGGGCAAAAAATTACTTGTTGTTGTGTTTTTTAGGGAACCCACCCGAAGAACTGTAGACTTTTTTGTATTGATTTGTTTGAGGCCCGAAATTTTACTGAATTCATCTATAAGGTATACTAATGTTTCGAATGATTTTGTGTAACCATCTAATATAAATGTAGCATCGTCAGCAAACATTGTCTTTTTAAGTTCTATGTTACTTATTTTTACCCCAGATTATATCTTTTTCATTGTCTATTGCTTTTGATAATAATTACTATTGCAATTTATGAATAGGTATGGTGATAATGGACAGCCTTGACGGACACCTCGGCTTATTGAGAAAAAATCTGATAAGAAACCGTTATTTGTAACGCAACTTTTTGCATCTGAATAAAAAAGTTTAATCCAATTAATAATATCGTTGCCGAAATTAAGATATTGCATGACCGTTAGAAGGTATTCGTGTTCAACTGTATCAAAGGCTTTTCAAATCTGCAAAGAATAATAAACCCGGAGAATTACTTTCATTCAAAAAGTCTACCGATCGCATAATGTTCTGATGTTTTCTCCAATGTATCTCCCCTTAATGAATCCAGTTTGTGAATGATCTATTTATTGATGGTAATACTTTTTTTCAGCCGGTTTGCAATAGCTTTTGTAAGCAATTTTTTATATCGACATTAGAAGGGATATCGGTCTCCAGTTTGTAAGAATGGATAAATCACTGTCTTTTTTTGGTATTAATGTTATTACTCCCTGTTTTTGTGTTTCGCTCAAGTTTCCCTTCTCTAATGAATAATTCATGGAATTTATAAAATACTCTTTGATATCATTCCAGAATAGTTTGTAAAATTCAACCGTAATACCATCTGAACCTGGACTTTTGTTATTTTTCATTTCCTTTATGCAATTCTTACATTCATATTCAGATAACATGCCTTCACAATTTTGTTTCTCTTCTTCCGATAGTATATATTCATTATTATTTCGGGAAAAAATCATTGATTAGTTGCTTGCATGTCTTTTTTTGTATATAACTTTTTATAATATTCTTGCTGCTCATGTAGTATTTCGTTGTCCTGAGTAATAATATTATTATTTATATTCAGTCTAGTTATAGTTTTATTTATTTTCTGCCCGTTTCTTTTCGAGATTAGAAAAGTATTTTGTATTCTTTTCTCCACCCTCTATCCATTCAGCTTTGGTTCTTATATTATTCCTCTAACCCGTTCTTCGTGTATATTATGTAGTTGGTCCTTCTTATTATTTAGTTTTGTTAAAAGGTCTTCCTCTGTAGTATTAGAGTATTCTGATTCTAATTTATTTATTTCATCCGTCAACTGTTTTTCTATATTTACTGTTTTTTTCTTTTCTATTGAAGCAAATCTTATAGTTTCGTTTCTAATCGTTCCTTTTATTATCTCCCATAATGTATTAGGATTTGCACCTTCATTTGTTTCAGCAACTAAAGAAATATTTTGTCTAATATTTTGTTGATATTCGGCATTTAACAGTAAGCTATTATTTAATTTAAAGTAACCTGGACCTCGTTTATTAGATTGTGTATGAATCGAGAAAAATACCATTGAATGATCCGACTTATATCCTGTAGTAATCTTACTATTTGCTACACGATTTATTATGTTTTCAGAAATTAAAAAATAATCTAGTCTGCAAAATATTGGCGGCTTAGTATTTGAATGCCATGTATATTTTCTTGAATTGGGGTTAAGAATTCTCCAAATATCGAGTAGATTGAATTTATTCATGATAGATAATAATTTGTCTCGGGTCTTTTTATTAGTATCTTTTCTTCCATTTTTCTTGTCAAGATCCGGGTCTAAAATTGTGTTGAAATCTCCACCTACTATTAATGTATCAGTTTCGAAAGATTCTATATAAGTATCCATATTTTGGTAAAAGTTAAAGCTGTTTTCATTCGGACCATATAAATTAATTAGTGTATAATCATTTTTCTGATATACTTATTTTTAGAACTTGCATTCTGCCGGTTACTGCTTCGATATATTGTTGTATTGTATACTCAAAAATTGGTGATATTAGAATACCAACCCCTTCTTTATTACTAAAATTTCCACTGAAATAAGCATCGGCCGTCCCATTCATTTTCCCATTGTATTTTATCATTTGCCGTAAAATGTGCTTCTTGAATAAAACAAATAGCAAAATCATTTTCTTTAATCCATTGCATCAGTTGTAAGCGCTTGCTTTTTGACCCCATACCCTTTACATTAAAAGTTCCTATTTTAATATCCATGTCGTTATGCTGTAAAGTTGCTTATATATGGAACCAAGCGTAGCGTACAATTGACCTTAGATACAACATTCTAAACTTGAACAGAAGGAAAGTAGACATGGTTGCTAGGATTGTATTAGTAATGAAATGCCACTAGGGTCACACAAACAATTAGAAAGGCGATCATATTCGTTCACAATAATGCCCCCATCGGTGGTCCATGATTTTACAATTAATAACAGTATTAAAGATTCTGCGTATCAGATATGTACGTGAAGTAATGGCCCCAATTAAATGAACAACATTCTTAGTGTAGATCTTAACATTATGTAAAACCTTTAAAAATACAATCTCTTTAAAACGAAGCCGTGGAGTACAAATTGTATATTTAAATTGTGGGAACACCGATGGATACAAAATCAATTACATTGTACTATTCAATAGTTTCGCATTGAAACAAACTCATATGTAATTTTACATTACATCGATTATTGATAATTAATGTTAAAGACAAAAACTATATTTGGCCCCTTGATTACAAAAGTTATCTGAGCATGCAACCACCACCTGGACGTGAAAACCAGCCGGCCGACAAGCATAATCTGAGCACAGCTCAGATTCAACCAGTCAACCCTAGATAGACTAGATATAATTTGTCAATTTATCATAAATTAGATAATTAATAATTAACAAATACATGTATGTTAACTTCGAAAATGATATTTAAAGGTACTTGTATAGTTTGTCCCAGGTTAACACGACTATTTTCTTGCACATCTATCAGGAAAAAAACAACAACAACTAAACTGTATATTTCTTAGATAAAAGAAGAACCCAATTCATTCCCATAATGGTGTGTAACAAAGGCAAAATCGACCCAGAGTGTCTCCATCTCCATATAGAGGGGAGAGAGAGACCTGGGGAAATACAATGATCAATTTATACATGTATATAATCCTCACAAAGTGGTAAAGCGAAAAACGAAAGTATGTGAGGATAATATTATACATGCATTATATTGTTAAATTTCTACTTTCACATGTGGTAACTATAGGAAATATCTTCGAATTCATATCATTACCTTGTACTAACATGGGTACCCATACAAATATTAATACAACATTGTAATAAAAGTGCAAAAAATAAGCCAGACTTGAATAAAAAAATTACCTAAAACCTTAAGACGGTTGAAAAAAAAGAGAGAAAAGGGAACTGCATGTATAATAAAAGAATTAGAATAAGCACACAAATTATATTTTGTTTTTAATTAGGATCGAAAACAGAAGTTTTTTGATGTGGCTGTGCCAAAACAAATTGTTCGTGGTTCACTAACCTGGCTTGCATTGCAGTCGTTCACTATACCTATTTTTCTAGACACACTGGTGCAACTTGCAGGGTCGGTAGTGAAATACGTATATAGATAATCGTCCACCCCAGGTGCGCATGCGTAATGAAATCATTCAGGGATACATCGTTTTCATCGTTTCAATTAATTACAGCTAGCTCCAAATAAGAGAATGTAAGATATTTTTAAATGATCTAGAGAGAATTAAATTAAATGAATCAGAGAGCTCTTCAAATGTAACAGAGCTAACTCGAAATGAATTAGGAAGGGATAGCTCGAAATAAATTTTCAAGAGGTCTCCAAATGTAATAGCATAAGAGCTAGCTCGATATGAATTAGAGATAGCATTAAAGCAATTACATCAGCCCGATTTACAGTGAAACCTCTCTGAGGACACCATGGGGGACCTCCCAGGGTGTCCGGTTTAGAGAGGTTTCGCTATACTTCGGTAATCGTAGGCTTCTGGGGGTCGTTTCACCAAACTTCGTACGACTAAAATGTTCGTAGTGCAGATTTAGGGTCGTCCGGATATTTAAATTGATGGATTTAAATGTATTGAACACAGGCTGCATATGCCCAAAAACATTGTTATTGTGAAATGTACAGACTATCATAATTTTGAATTTACGAGCATTTGAGACATATGAAGTTTAGTTAAACGGCCCCCAGAAGGGCAGCGAAGGCAATGACTCACCATAGGTGTCATTGAGGACCCAGTACAATGCGGTATTACTTGTACTCGTGTACACGTATATACACACACACAGGATGCAGGATAGTAGTGGAAAAACAAGCAACTTCCTCGTTGTCATGCGCGCCATCTTCAATTACGGGGTCTACAGTCTGTTTCACGAAACCTGGCCAAATATAGTCAAAGTACTGAAAGAACTGGGGGCCATTTAACTAAACGTTGTACGACTAAAATGTTCGTGAGTGCAGAATTATAATAGTCTGTAAAGTTCACATTATCATGTGGTCTTGTAAACCATTATTGGATGTACATTTATTGAGCATAGGCTGCATTGGCAGCCTATTCTCATTAAATGTAAATCTATCAATTGAAGTTTCCAGACGATCCTAAATTTGCACTGACGAACATTTTAGTCGTACGATGTTTAGTGAAACGGCCCCCCAGGAATGTATCGCCAGAAACAAAAGGTGTGCCTGCCCCACACTGATGATGGTAGACTTTATAACAATCTTGATCTGGTGTGGGGTGCTCTAAAACACACCAGATGACTTTGATCATACCCTATTAATGGGGAATAACTTGATCCAACTCTCAGATAGACTTTACGAAAACCGGAGGGCCAGACCAGGCGCAAAATACGGAACCGTAAAGGATGAATCCCATTGTAATTTTTACCCTTCATATTGCTCCCAACCAAACCAATTTGAAGCTGGCAATAACATAATGACCTTTACATGAACCACGGGTCACCATTTTAACAAATCTGATCAGTGGTCGATCAATTCTGTAAAGTTTCGTTCAGATCGGATTGCCAGTTTATGCGACAATGATTAATGGCAACTTGTGGGATGATGGTCAAAATCTTGGATTGCGTGGCATTTTCATTAAATCTGAAAGGTTTCATCAAATAATCATATATGTACAGTAGCGCTTTTCTGCAGGTCAACTATACGTACTATACCAATAATATACGTATACTATACCAATACGATATGTTTTCTATACGATATGCATATAATATAAACGTACGGTATGTTTGTACCGCACATACCAACCAATATTGTTTACATGTAGATATACCATTCAAATCGTACGTTTATACGATTTGTATACATGTGTATAATTCTGGTACGTTTATATTAGTATGAACATACGATATGCTCATTAAACATACCAATAATATACGGTTACGATATGTATATACGTATTAGTATATACAAATAGGTAAGGAGCAGAAAAGCGCTACTGTAACAAGCGGTTCAAGAGATATAGCAATTTGAACTGAAGAATGAACATTTTCCCTTTCAGCAGTCATCTTGCATGAGACCTAATTATACGATCGCAATACAAAAATGGAGAAGGTTGTCACAAATCATCGGGATGGAATATCATCAGTTATGTATATGGTTTAAAATGTATTGCACAAGCCATTAAAACACCACTATACACATGTATCTCAGTCCTAAGGAGCCCAGCAGCGGACATGGATTTATTTGAGCCGCGCAGTGCGAAAACCGGGCTTAATGACAACATTTTCAGTTTTTACATTTTCTCGTATTCTGAATTGTACATCTTGCCGTATGCCGCAAAAATTATCAATGTATCCCAATTATTTTTCATTTCAGAAGTATTTTTATGACGCTTGGTAAAAACTTATATGACTGTTTGCTATTAGAGCGGTGGGTGAGCAGCGTTTACAACTTTGCCATTACACATATGTGCGCCATATAGCTAGCTACACATATGCACAAACAACGTCGTCACTCAATGTTTTCAAACAGGGTATGGTTTTCCGTTAATATAAGCCGTGTTTGAACTAATATAAAAGTGTTTCACGGTGGTTACCACATTGTGTGTAATACAATTCCTTCGTTCGTTACTGATACATGTAAGCGTTTACCAAATGCGAAATTGTATTCACTAAATGCAGTCTGACACGCATAAACATATAGAGAGTAGTAGGTTAGTGCCGTGAATGGGAAAACAATATCTGGCAAGGCTCAGGAAACGGGATGGGCGAGACTATGCCGAGTACATCTTGTTTCCGTGCCGCGCCATATATTTTTCCCCATTCACGACACTAACCTACTATTCTATTTATCCCGTCAACACCTACAAATGGCTGTAAAATGCAAAAATAGTATTGACTGGATATCAAAAATGTTTGACGGCACCGTGTTTCACGGCACATGCGCACTGTGTTGACGGGATAAAAACAGATACGCGTATAAAGAAATGGTCTGATCATGATCTGCGTTGGTAAATATTTAACTGATATTACCTCGTGCATGTGTTTAATCTCGACCAGTATGTTATATAATTATGTGGGAATGCACATTATGATCAGGATCTACACTGCAGACGTATGTCACAGAGGATTCTATATGGCACTAAACTTGACCAGGCCGGGGGAATAAATATGGGCACGCATGGAAAAGGTAAATCTACTCACAGGACTTTCCGCTGCTAACCTGCTAACAGTACAAATACTATACGCTAATAATGATTGGAAGATCAGTGTCAGTGTTTGACATTTAGATGTTTAGTTGCGTACTGTTGATTCCCAGGTACCTCTCTACTATTGATATGAGTAATTGAATGAAATTTCATACGATCAGTTTCTGACTTTCCTGTAATACAAACATGGCTGATCTAACAGGAAGGATTTTTGAGGTTTAATTGTGGGAAATTTCCTACGTTCAATTCAAGTGATGTACATTTGGATATTGTCGAAGTTGTATGTTTCGAATTTCAGTGTTGAAATTTATTAACTTGGAGAACGTTGAAAGTATATCCTAGACAAAAGTAAATCATCGAACGTAGGAAATTTCCTACAATGAAAACTATGATTAATCAACATGTTTAGTTAATTGTGTTCGAATATTGTCGAGTTGTATTTTTTTGCATTTCAGTGTACAATTTGTAATTCTTTTGTTAAATTGTACATTCTGTATTAAAATTGTGGGAAATTTCCCACAATCGAGTTTATATTTATTAAATAAATTGTTAATGAACAAACTTTGGAAAATCCCATTTTATTTGGTATTCTGTTTACTATAATATTAATATACGCATACATATTGAAATGGTAAAATGTGACCCATCATCTGGTTAAATTCTCATCATAACATTATCACAAACAATAATCTTAAACCAACGAAAAACAGTTTTAAAATATGTCACGTGATCCAGTAATCCTGATTGTCCCACATTTGGTTTTTACAGGTAACTGGATTTTGCAGATTTAAGGCCATATTTCTTTTCAATAAAGTAACATTGTATGCCAGTTATACTTGTATATATGTAAATATAAATAAAATAAATATATTAATAAAAATCTATGCCTCCTTTGTATTTATCCTCTGGATTTTGTCTCTCTCCTTTTGATCCGATTGACTGATTTCGACGGATTGACGGTTACACTGTGTGAAAATGATGATAGCGAATTACAATTCACTATAACTACATAATTCACTATAACTACATACCGTTTACCTAATGATTTCCCAACATGTGAAATATTATCTCCCAATATGTGATTTATTTATAAAAATCACCTATTTTAATTTACAGATCAAGTCACGTCGATTTTCATAAACCAGCAATGTGTATACATCAATGTCGGGAAAATGTGGAGATGTAAGGGAGGAAAGGACTCGGAAAGGGGGGCGCGAAACGGCACAGGAAAGTGTTGCGTGATAACATCCAAGGTATCACAAAGCCACTTATCCGCCGTTTGGCTCGCCGAAGTGGTGTGAAGCTTGATATATGAAGAGACCCGTGGTGTCCTCAAGGTTTTCCTCGAGAATGTAATCGTTATGCAATCACTATGTATTATTTACACGCCTCCGACTAGAACGGCCCTTTTATAAAATAACAAAGCACGCAGACGCATTTTGTTTAGTACAATGTAGTATTATGTAATTAAGTAAATGAACAACAATCTGTCAATGTCGGACTTCTTAAATGTGTAAATGTTGGAGACCTGTGCATCTGTGCAGTCTTATCAGTGTCAGCAATGATTGCAAATATACTAGTAAAATTGCTATACATTCAAATAACCATATTTACAAGTGGTCATTTTAAAGAATATTTACATTGTCATCAAACGGCAATGGTACGGCTGATTCAATGTGATATTTTGTTAAGGTACATGAGTGATGTAAGTGGTAGCAGATACATATACAAATCAGTAGGCTACGTCCATGGCGGCTACACTTATGTTCGCAGTAAGTATGCATGTGACACAATACCAACACACTAAATACTAAAACATGTTTGGCCCAGTGTCACCATGATTCGATATTCCAGGAGCCGTGTATATCTGGCACTACCATAATCTTACATCTAAGATTATTCTTATTCTTCTGAAAATTTCCAAATTGTATTATGTTGAGTTTCGAAACTTCGACAGGCGAAACAGTAAATTAAACGAATTAAGCCCTGTGCCCAGTTTTATTAGTAACCAGTTGTATCCAGAATACGTGTCCCAGTTAATGAGCCAACTGTTTACATCTTCGTTAATACAAGTAACGTTTGCGGGCACACTTCCAAGTAATCTGAACAGGACCGTTTAGCACAATTAGTAAAGAGGGCGCACAAGCACACCGGGTTCGATCCTCAGTTTGTAAGTACATGCATATCTGACGGTGGTCGCCAGAGAGGATAAGTTTGTTTTATTCGAGTATTCTGGTTTCAACCCAAAATGAAACATACAGACACCACCGTCTACGCCGACTACAATTGTTCCCAAACACGGAAATTTCTAAGTCTGTAGAATGATGGGCTTTCTGTAGAATGATGTGGGACGTTGTTACAAATGCATGTATGGAATATTAAAGCATAAATTGAGCGTTAATTTCTAAGTCAGTGACCTTGACCATTAGGGATAGCGGGCACCATGGGCTTTCTGTAGAATGATGCGGGATGTTGCTACAAATGCATATATGGAATATTAAAGCATAAACTGAGCGTTAACATTTCCAAACACAGAAATTTCTAATTCATTGACCTTGACCTTTGGGGTTAGCTGGCACCATAGGCTTTCTGTAGAATGCTGTGGGATGTTGTTACAAATGCATGTATGGAATATTAAAGCATAATCTGAGCGTTAACTTTTCCAAACACTTAAATTGCTATGTCAGTGACCTTGACCTTTGGGGTGAGCGGGCACTATGGGCTTTCTGTAGAATGATGCGGGATGTTGTTACAAATGCAGGTATGAAATATTAAAGCATAAACTGAGCGTTAATTTTTCCAAACACGGAAATTTCTAAGTCAGTGACCTTGACCTTTGGGGTTAGCGGGCACCATGGGCTTTCTGTAGAATGATGTGGGATGTTGTTACAAATGCATGTATGGAATATTAAAGCATAAACAGAGCGTTAACTTTTACACACACGTAAATTGCTATGTCAGTGACCTTGACCTTTGGGGTTAGCGGGCACTATGGGCTTTCTGTAGAATGATGCGGGATGTTGTTACAAATGTAGGTATGGAATATTAAAGCATACACTGAGCGTTAATTTTTCCAAACACGGAAATTTCTAAGTCAGTGACCTTGACATTTGGGGTTAGCGGGCACCATGGGCTTTCTGTAGAATGATGGGCTTTCTGTAGTATGATGCCGGATGTTGTTACAAATGCATGTATGGAATATTAAAGCATAAACTGAGCGTTAATTTCTAAGTCAGTGACCTTCACCTTTGGGTTTAGCGGGCATCATGGGCTTTCTGTAGAATGATGCGGGATGTTGTTACAAATGCATGTATGGAATATTAAGGCATAAACTGAGCGTTAACTTTTCCAAACACGGAAATTTATAATTCAGTGACCTTGACCTTTGGGGATAGCGGGCACCATGGACTTTCTGTAGAATGATGCGGGATGTTGCAACAAATGCATATATGGAATATTAAAGCATAAACTGAGCGTCAACTTTTCCAAACACGGAAATTTCTAATTCAGTGACCTTGACCTTTGGGGTTAGCGGGCACCATGGGCTTTCTGTAGAATGATGTGGGATGTTGTTACAAATGCATGTATGGAATATTAAAGCATAATCTGAGCGTTAACTTTTCCAAACACTTAAATTGCTATGTCAGTGACCTTGACCTTTGGGGTTAGCGGGCACTATGGGCTGTCTGTAGAATGATGCGGGATGTTGTTACAAATGCAGGTATGAAATATTAAAGCATAAACTGAGCGTTAATTTTTCCAAACACGGAAATTTCTAAGTCAGTGACCTTGACCTTTGGGGTTAGCGGGCACCATGGGCTTTCTGTAGAATGATGGGCTTTCTGTAGTATGATGCGGGATGTTGTTACAAATGCATGTATGGAATATTAAAGCATAAACTGAGCGTTAATTACTAAGTCAGTGACCTTGACCTTTGGGTTTAGCGGGCACCATGGGCTTTCTGTAGAATGATGCGGGATGTTGTTACAAATGCATATATGGAATATTACAGCATACACTGAGCGTTAACTTTTCCAAACACGGACATTTCTAAGTCAGCGACCTTGACCTTTGGGGTTTGCGGGCACCATGGGATTTCTGTAGAATGATGCGGGATGTTGTTACAAATGCATGTATGGAATATTAAGGCATACACTGAGCGTTAACTTTTCCAAACACGGAAATTTATAATTCAGTGACCTTGACCTTTGGGGATAGCGGGCACCATGGACTTTCTGTAGAATGATGCGGGAGGTTGCTACAAATGCATATATGGAATATTAAAGCATAAACTGAGCTTTAACTTTTCCAAAGACAGAAATTTCTAATTCAGTGACCTTGACCTTTGGGGTTAGCGGGCACCATGGGCATTCTGTAGAATGATGTGGGATGTTGTTACAAATGCATGTATGGAATATTAAAGCATAAACTGAGTGTTAACTTTTCCAAACACTTAAATTGCTATGTCAGTGACCTTGACCTTTGGGGTGAGCGGGCACTATGGGCTTTCTGTAGAATGATGCGGGATGTTGTTACAAATGCAGGTATGAAATATTAAAGCATAAACTGAGCGTTAATTTTTCCAAACACGGAAATTTCTAAGTCAGTGACCTTGACCTTAGGGGTTAGCGGGCACCATGGGCTTTCTGTAGAATGATGGGCTTTCTGTAGTATGATGCGGGATCTTGTTACAAATGCATGTATGGAATATTAAAGCATAAACTGAGCGTTAATTACTAAGTCAGTGACCTTGACCTTTGGGTTTAGCGGGCACCATGGGCTTTCTGTAGAATGATGCGGAATGTTGTTACAAATGCATATATGGAATATTAAAGCATAAACTGAGCGTCAACTTTTCCAAACACGGACATTTCTAAGTCAGCGACCTTGACCTTTGGGGTTTGCGGGCACCATGGGCTTTCTGTAGAATGATGCGGGATGTTTTTACAAATGCATGTATGGAATATTAAAGCATAAACTGAGCGTTAACTTTTCCAAACACTGAAATTTCTACGTCAGTGACCTTGACCTTTGGGGTTAGCGGGCACCATGGGCTTTCTGTAGAATGATGGGCTTTCTGTAGTATGATGCGGGATGTTGTTTTCAAATGCATGTATGGAATATTAAAGCATAAACTGAGCGTTAATTTCTAAGTCAGTGACCTTTGACCTTTGGGGTTAGCGGGCACCATGGGCTTTCTGTAGAATGATGCGAGATGTTGTTACAAATGCATGTATGGAATATTAAAGCTTTCCATTGAGGGAAACAGAAGTTACAATTAATTAACCTGAGCGTTAAGTTTTAGAAACAGAGCTAAGCGCAAAAACTTAACGTTGAATGCATGTGAAAAGTAGGTCAATGAACCATGAAAACTAGGTCAAGGTCACATGGGCTCCCTCTGTGTGAGATGGTTACACCACAGTGTTGATGTATACCGAAGCATTCCATCAAGCGAAACAGACGTTGTAATACATTAAACCGAGCGTTAACTTTTCCAAACACGGACATTTCTAAGTCAGTGACCTTGACCTTTGGGGTTAGCGGGCACAATGGAATTTCTGTAGAATGATGCGAGATGTTGTTACAAATGCATGTATGGAATATTAAAGCATGCCATTGAGGGAAACAGAAGTTACAATGAATTAACCTGAGCGTTAAGTTTTAGAAACAGAGCTAAACGCAAAAACTTAACGTTGAATGCATGTGAAAAGTAGGTCAATGAACCATGAAAAGTAGGTGAAGGTCACATGGAGTACCTCTGTGTGAGATGGCTACACCACAGTGTTGATGTATACCAAGTATGCAGGTCGTAGGAGTTATAGTTTTCTGGAAACTGAGCTAAACGCAAAAACTTAACGTGAAATGTTGACGCCGCCTCCGCCGCCGCCGCCGCCGCCTCCGCCGACGACGACGACACCGACGGAAAAGCTATGTCTATGCCCCGCATCTGCTAAAGCAGGCGGGACAAAAATAATTAATAATATGCCCATTTGTACAAAATCACTACGTGTTTCCTTAAAGGAACCGAATAAACAGACAACTATCTGAACCACTATGAAAACAACTGTACAATTCTGCTACGCGTATCCAACATTAAAGTATTTGTGAGCCACAATTAGTAAAGTGTCCAAATCCGAATTGACGTTGGTAACTTTAAGCGTAACTTTGCGACGTCATTTTCATGCTTTCATGACGTTGTCATTAAGGCCGGTTTTCACAGAGCGCGGCCCATATGTATTCTATGTACTATATGTGAAACTAGTTTGAAATATAACTGGAATTTGATTGATAAAAAAATCGAGACGATTCTAATGTACTGATAATGTACTGACAAAACAGGTGTATTTTCTTGTATTTTCTTAAATATATAACTGGTTTAGCTTTATTAAAAGTTTCTTATCAACTTCTGTTTTCCATTTTAATCCTGTATCTCCAACTTGCAAGTGGAAACAGAGCATACTCCAAATAACCATAGGGCTATGATATTAACTTTAACAAAATTCTGATTATCCAACATGGAAAATGACCAGATTTAACAAATGTGGGACAATCAGGACTACACCCTCCACATAATGTCATATGTGAGAGCCGACTTTTATCACTTACCCGTGGCTTATGTTTGTATGCATAACTGATTATTATTAACACTATCATATAACACACACTTATAAGATGCTTACAGATTAAACCATATATTTTTGAAAAATAATATTGTATTTTGGACGATAAAAGTTTTATTTTAAATTTTCCCATTTAATGAAGAAAATATTCAGAATATTTATACATGAAACACAATAACAACCCAACTCATTATAATATGCTCTCATGTCTTCATGCACAATGTCAGTGTATGACAACAGACGGGTCCGCGGCCGGCAAAGAATAAATGAAAACATCATTTACTTTGTCGTACGCCATCATTACGTCAATACAAGGGAATAAATTATTGTGAAATAATACACGAAACATGTTCATAAAATATCAAAAGACAGCAGTGCTTACCTGGAATAGTGTGAAAATAAATTTATGAAACACATGCAAATTTAAAACTGCTCCAGCTGGCGTCTAACGGCGGAATGCGCCGCGATCTTGAAGATCACGCCCGAAATTGAAATCCGAACGAGATTCTACGAGACGTCAGTCAGAACGGTATGACTGATGTACGAAATGGGAGAAAAGGGCGAAATGGAGATTGTCGGGCGAAATGGAGTTTCATATCGCCTATAACTTGTTAATCAATGCATGCAATTATTTATTTTCTTATTATATCTATTATACAGTTGTATATGTATAATATATAGTTGAAAAGAATTAGGTATTTTCTTACATAATTTTATTTTATATCAACATTATAAATGACAGTGCTCAGAATATGTCCGGCGAAATGGAGATTGTCGGGCGAAATGCAGTTTTATATCGTCTATAATTTGCTAATTAATGCATGAAATTAATGTATTTACTTATTATATCTATTATACAGTTGTATATGTATAATTAATTATAGAAAGAAATGGGTATTTTCTTACATAATTTGATTTTAAATCAAAATTATAAATGACAGTGCTCATAATACGCTGAGAATATGTCCGGCGAAATGGAAATTGTCGGGCGAAATGGAGTTTTATATCGCCTATCATTTGCTAATGAATGCATGAAATTAATGTTTTAATTATTATATATTGTATACAGTTGTATATGTATATTATGTATGAGAACAAAACAAGGTATTTCCTTACATAATTCGATGTTATGTCAAAAGTATAAATGACCGTGCTCAGAATTATGTCCGGCGAAATGGAGATTGTCATGCTAAATGGAGTTTTTCCATTGTGGAGTAAATTCGTGTTTATTATTTTATTAGAATTTAGTTGTGTAATTACTTGTTATTTCTTTGCAGACATAACAGGCTCCAGTTTTGTTTGAGCAAATCCAGTTGCTCAAAATAGTGACCCCATATGCATAAGGAGGGTTATGAAAAATGCAGACTGCACTTGACTATGAAAATTACTCTGCAATCACCAGTGCAACCACCGCTGCGACTCACATATGCTATGCGCTATCACTATGAAATTTTTCTTAAGCCGTACAATCGCTCTCACTATGAAAAGTTCATAAAATGGACGATCGCTCTCGCTATGAACATTTTCATAAACCATACAATCCTCTCACAATGAAAATTATTTTCATAAACCGTAACATCATTCTCACTATGAAAAGTTTCATCAACCGGAATATTCCCTCTCGCTATGAAAATTGTCATAAACCATACAATCTCTCTCAATATGAACATTTTCATAAGCCGTACAATCGATCTCGCTGTGAAATATGTCTCTGGCAATCGATAAAGTTATTAGGTGTGTGAATATACTAACTTCAAGTCACTGTTTCAAGTATTTATTGAGTTATTCGCGTTTTGATTACCCCATCCAAAGCGAAAGTTGCTTGTACGAAAGAATCTCACGAACAGGAATCGAGGTACGAAAGAATCTCACACAGAATCGGAGGCCATCCGGCGTGGATTATTGGTATCGCCAGCTCAAACTAATGACGTGCACCATGACCATATACATTAGAAACTCCAACCATACAACGTTCGTCCAATTCTGATCGTTCACCGATCTAAAAAACACTTTTTTGTCTAATTTCGTTCATTATCTGGAACCGGGTCAATGCACCATCTTCCATAATACAACCGGAAGCGTCTATGTAAAGAACATCTCTGATTGGCTAAATCTAAACTGCGATGACGTCATTCAACCTATTTCGGGATTCCGGAAGACATAATCTGATAGTACGCGAATCATGAATGAAAGTAGAAAAAATGTGTTTTTTTCAGATCGGTGAACGATCACAATTGGACGAACTTTGTATGGTTGGAGTTGCTAATGTATATGGTCATGGTGCACGACTTTAGTTTGAGCTGGCGATCAGTTATTGGTCAAATATGACCGATAATCGACTCCGGACGGCCTCCGATTCTGTGTGAGATTCTTTCGTACACGCAAAGTTCGCTTTGGATGGGGTATACAAAATGCGAATAACTGAATAAATGCTGGAAACAGCGATTTGAAGTGAATATATTCACACACCTATAATACCTTTATCGAATGACAGAGACAGAAGTCATACATTTAATCGATGTTTATTGTGTTTGTGCGAGCCGGAAAAGAGAGGGCTCTTTCCATAATAGCCATATTTATACTCACCTTTATAACTAGAATATGGTACTGTACGAGACAAAGTGGGTGGGGTAATGGGATTTTTTGAATAGGCATTTTGTTTGTGTCGTAGGTCCGAGTCTTCCACCTGTGGCTCAGACGGAATGACATTTGGGCAAGGCTAATGCCAATATGAGTCTTTCTCTTTTTCAAAATACTTGCTACCGATGCACTTTTGGCCATTAAACGCTTTCAATCTAAAACTATTTATATGTAAGTAATTTTTCATCAATAACATCATTGCGAAGCTATCTAGCCAGGTTTCATTTTTATTTTTTTATCACAATAAAATAAAAAATTATTAGAATTTCATCAATTGTCGGCAGCAAAACGTGAAAAAGTCAGCACTGGTACATTTGAATTAAATTTGTGGGCCGTTTCACTTAACTTCGTACCACTAAAATGTTCGTAATTGACAATTTAGGATCGTCTGGAAATTTCAATTGATGGATTTACATTTATTGAGCATAGGCTGCAGTCTATGCTCAATAAATGTAAATTCAATAATTGTTTACAAGAAAACGTTTTTAATGTGAAATTTACAGACTGTCATAATTTTTCACCTACGAACATTTTAGTCGTACGAAGTTTAGTGAAACGGCCCCCTGTTCTCGCACATGTCAAGTTGTAATATATAAATATATATTTGTTCGTCCATTCTTTACATATGATATTTATCGGGGAAAATAAACATTCATGTACCATTACCGGACGTGTTAATGGGCATTATTACACTTTTATATTAAACGGAATTGCCACTCTTGATATCAGGGGCGATAACTATGTTTCCTTAAAGTGTTAACGGAGACAATTAGTTATGCTCTCTATTTATTTATTGATGTGCAATGATCACACTTTATAACATGCTGATAAATATATTTATTCAGATATAATTAATTTAGAAATGTCCTGCCTCATTTGCATACTAAAACAGCCTGATACAACCGCGCGTGTCTATCAGAAAGTTAATGATTAATAAATGATTATATCTGCAAAGCGGGCACTCGTAATGTTTAAAGCTGGTGGAATAGTTACATAATTATTCACTTATTTAATTCCTATAGAGAACACGTTGTGTCTAATTGATGGGTCACCAACTTTAAATAATAAATAACTTAATATATGTCGAGAAACTTTGAACCCTGCAAGATTAATGCAGGAAGTTATACATGTAGTAAGTTAAACTCACATATTCGCGTGGAATCCATATAGGATATAAAGCCACCAGCCCACTCTAACCGCCTACCAAATGTGAGGTGAAGCCGTTCAGCAGTTATGCCCTTCTTCGCTGTAGCTTATTATAATTGTTCTCGAAGAGCTAACCACTGTGTTTAACCGGTAGCCGTCCATCCACTCTAGCCTTCTACAAAATTTGAGGGCAATCGGTCGAGTAGATCACGAGTTATGCCCCTTTTTCGCTTTAACTCATTAGAACCGTCCTCGAAGAGCAACCGACTATCTTTAGATGGTAGCCGTCCGTCCGCTCTAGCGTCCTACAAATTTGAAGCCAATCGGTCAAGTATTTCACGAGCTTTTGGATTTTCAAAAGTTATGGCCTAATTACAAATTATATTTCTAATTAGCGTGTGTGTAATATTGGATATTCTCTTTACCTCTCATACGATAGATAGTACATGTTGAACACTATTTACATACCAAATTTGAGAACGATCGGACCAAACAGTCAATAGTTATAGCCTAATTAAGGTTTTCTATTGTTTTCGTCAGCTAATTAGCGTATGTGAAATGATGGGTATTTTTCCCCTCTTATACGATAGTACATGTTGAATACTATTTACATACCAAATTTGGCGTTCATAAGACGAGTGGTTTTAGAATTATTATATTTTAAAGTGTTTCGCTAATTGGAGCAGTCCATGTTAAGATACTTAGGGGTGAATGGTTTTATAACTCTGTGTTTTTTTGTTTTGTTAAACACCAGTATGAATTTGGGTCAGATACAAATAATCTATACATATCTATTCAACCGAACGTCACGCTACGCCATTGTATATGTATGTGGATGTCAACGCGAGGGTGTGTTGATTCTCGCTTTATCTTCGGGTTAGGACGCAAATTAAATGTGTGATATTTTCCGTAAATGGTGTCCAACGTTGGCAGAAATATCACAGTCTCCGAAAGTGAAGAGATTCGGAAATTAGTTACGGTGTTATATAGTGGAGGGACATAACAGAACATTTATTTCAAGCGCTTTAGTTTTAGGCAGGTAGAGCCTATCTACAAGCGTTTCTGATTAAACGACGCACACGACAAAACCCCACTAGAGGGTAAGAATAATAGATTGGCGGATGTTGTCGCGCCTTTTAAAGTGCTTTTGGAGAGGTACGCTTCTTTGAACGAGTCTCAACGCGTTCCAACAAATATACGTCACCGTTTGTTCGTATATGTCTGGGGTCGTTCGCCGGTTTGGCGGCTACGTGCTTCAGCGTTGTCTCGCCTTTTTAAAGTCCTTTTTTTGGAGAGCTGCGGTTTTTGAACGAGTCTCAACACGTACGTGCCGACCGGCGATTCGCCAGTTTGTTCGGTAAAACCCGTCCCGACGTGTTGGCGGCGGCATCTTGGCGGTGCATCCGATCAAAAACACTTGTTTTTTTTTTGTTTGTTGGCGGCGCATCCACTTGTTGTTTTTTTTTAAATTTTGGCGGGACATTTGAATTTTTTAATTTTGGAGGGAAAATTTGAATTTTGGCGGGAATGACTCACCATGCTTCATACTTCACCTTCCATAGTCTGCGAATTCACACTATACTACTGCTATCACCTGTACAACAGCACAAGATGTAGACTTGGGCGCAAAATGTCACAATGCTAGTTAGTTATATTTATGCCATCTATTTAACAAGATAACATGATCATAGCTAAGTCTTATTAATATACCTATAATGTAGTGCCCACAAGTAACATCTATTTTAAACCTGGAGCCACACATCCCCTTCATATGGAAGCGTCCTGGGGGCCGTTTCACTACACTTCGTACGACTAAAATGTTCGTAAGTGCAAAATTATGATAGTCTGTAAATTTCACATTAACAATGTTTTCTTGAAAATAATTAATGGATTTACATTTATAGAGCATAGGCTGCATATGCAGCCTATGCTCAATAAATGTAAATCCGTCAATTGAAATTTACAGACTATCTTAAATTTGCACTTATGAACATTTTAGTCGTAATAAGTTTAGTGAAACGGGCCCCTCGTGTCAATGCTAAAATAGGTTAATCTCTAACTTACTAACTGATCAAGACGCGATAAAATGTATTAAAGGTACATGTACTTGCCCACTCAATAGGAAAATGTTCTTTATATCAGGGACATCATCTGATGCATTATCTGGAAAAATATACATTCATTCACAATTAATCCACGTATTGATTGGCATTATTATACATTTTATATCAGACATAAATAGACTGTTATCATCATTTGTGCTTGTAGTCATGCACTTTTCAATGCGATACATATTTCAGTAACGTTTCAGGGACATGCCAGTGTATTATGTTACAGCCAGTTCTCCAAACACGTCGACACAGCTGATTTAAAAACAATCAGAAATTGGTGTGAACAAAGGAGGCAGCACGAAATCCTGGGGCCACCAGATGATGTCCGGTTTATAGAGGTTTTATTGAATGTTTGACGCTAGACCTTCACATAAAATGTACATGTATTTATCTCATCATACCCCGGCATACGGTGTATGTCGATGTGTATATAGTTTTCGTAATTCCGTCCGTCCTTCCGTCCCTCCGTTTGTCCGTTTGTCCGTCCGTCTGGGGCCACCAGATGATGTCCGGTTTATAGAGGTTTTATTGAATGTTTGACGCTAGACCTACATATAAAATTCCGTCCGTCCTTCCGTCCGTCCGTTTGTCCGTTTGCCCATCCGTCCGTCTACGTTAACGTTTTTGAGTACCCATTATCTCTGTAACGGTAAGTCTGATTGACCCAAACTCCATATACTTCCTTATCATCATCAATATTTTCATCCCATACCGCACTCATGCGGCCTTCATGTCCAAGGTCAATGTCAAATTACTTAGAAAGTTGCGTCGGTAATTTGCCTTAAAGTTTTCGGGGACCCATTATCTCTCCAACGGTAAGTCCTTTTTACTTAAAACTTTATATACTTCCTTATCATCATCCATATTTTCATTATATACCACACCCACGGTCAAGATCACATTACATGTACTTAGAAACCTACGTTAACTTTTGTTTTATAAATATTTGCTTCTCACTATCTCAAACATTGACCAAACTGGAGTAACATATTTGATCATGTCGATATAATTTTAGCATATACGTGTATTTAGCATATTGCTTGTTCCATGCATAGTCATTGTGTCATATATATGTTCGTATATACCTCATGTTGTCATATTTATATGACCTGCGTGAATAAACGAATTTGAAAAATGAAATGTGTTCATCTGTTCACATGTTCTTAGCTAAGGCAGATAGTTTATCCAGTACAATAGCAAACGGTATGTACATTGAGCAGATCGTGCCAGATGTATCATGATCTGTATCACACTTGGTCAAAACATGGTCAGCATTTAACTAGTAAATTTTATGATTTATGCACATTGCTGCCGGTGGATATAGACTATACTGGTATTCAATACTTTTAATTGTTAAGAACTGGAGAAGTATAGTGGGAACATCCTGCATATTAAATTACCCGACAAACCGAATGCGCCTGAACCGGGATATGTACCACCTGGTACCTCTGCAACGGTACAGTGTCGGTATACATGTAATGCGTGGCGAACGATAATATGATGCGTGTATATAACCCCATGTGGCGGTCAAGTACCAATGTTAATGCAATTACATACACATGTATTGCCACCGTTATGATAACGAGACAGTATGTTTCTAAATCATGGATATTCCCCGGTGGCATACTGGACTCTAAATGGAAAGACTCTTACAAACTTTTCGACGTAAATGTACACGGGCGGACAGACGGACCCTCAAGAGCAACGCAATATGCCCCTTGCTATCCCATGTGGAGCATAATATCCAGGGAAATATTAACCGTAAATATGTAGCCATATCATGATGCGTATGAGTTTGTTTATCAAGGTGGCTCCGTCAATAATTCGTGTTCAGTAAATAAAAGCTTGAACTAATGTTTTGAACGGACACACATACATATGGGCCGCGCTCTGTGAAAACCGGCCTTAATGACAACATTTTCGATTTGCACTTTTTTACATTTTTGGATGCGGACACCTTTCACAAACGATATGCTGAAAAGAAAATGCAAATATGTTTCATAGTTTTTGTTTTATCTCACTTTTTGTAGCACCATGTCAATCACGCAAGGAAAAAAAAGTAACGTCATCGAGAAAATGACGTTATTGAAACGCTGACGGTTGTACAATGCAACACAACAGCCTACAGTAGAAATGCATGTTCATAGACTCATTGTCTGTGCTTGCTGTAAACTGTATTTGCTGATAAGTTACACTAAATGTATCTACAAGTGTTAGTATCTATACTATCAAACATCGAACAGAATAAAACTATGATATGTACATGTAGTGAACAAACCAAACGCACCACTATCAATGTTAAATCTATAATTAGCCGACATGTGACCTCGTAATTTGTTACTATCGCCAACTATCACGGATTATGCATATGCATGTACCGTCAGAAAGATACATTGTAATTATATGAGAATTTAGTTCAGAATATAATTGACGTTATTTACGTAACAGTTAATTGTGACGTCATTTATTGATGTAGACATTACGTCACTCATCAAAGACCAAACACAAACAACTAAACGACATTCCTGGTGTTTGAAATTGAAAAAATCTGTGACTAATTCTGTAGAAATGAATGGCCTGAATTTGGTTAGAATTTGGATAGGCCTATATGGCTGCACATGTCAATGACTTCAGCGCCCGTTGGTGTATAGAGGGTAGTCAGACACCCCCGGGGAGTTTTAAACAAATTAAAAATCAACTGTCCATACCCGACTCTCGGAATTAAATGTACATCTCAGAAAGCGGGAGGAACGTTTTCTTGTGCAGCCAATATGACTGTCGGACGGTCTTGTGTACATGTACCTCGTACTAGCAGTAGGAGGTCTATGTGAAAATCCTGCGCTGACCCCCACTCCCTCGGCTGCCCACCGCCACGCCACTGTCCCCACACCGAGAGGGCAGATATTGTTATATTAGGCGTGTCCGCTTAAAACAGTTATTGTATGGGCTACCCGTCTCGATCATGTCTATGAATTTAATGCCGGTACTGATTTTTGTATATAAGTTTCTTCAAATTTTAAAAATGTACGCATTTATCAACCGTACTTTGTAGATTCTTTCATATGTTTGTATTTTCGTGACTGATGCCCGCGCGACAACATGCGTATTTATTTAGGAAGTGGAATGTATAGTTGTTAAAATAAAAAGTGGCCAACAGAACATTCAGGGCAAAATTATCCATTACTGTGTATTTTTAAATGTGTGTCGGTTTGAATGTTTGATAATGGGTTTACCATTTGAAAACAAATATATATACATGTACATAAACCTGTCAATGTCGGGAAAATGTGTCGATGTGACATACATGATTGTATAATTGTTATAAAATGTTCTGATAAAAATACCGGCAGTAAGCATAATACATGTAGTACTGGTGCATGTATATGTATACACTGTATCCTCTGGTCGGGAATAATTAATTCGAAAACTAAATTTGCAATTTAATTGTGTTGCGTTTCAGAAAAAGTACATTCAACGCCTTAAGCTTTGTAAACAAAGAATTGAGTGGCCAACCAAGCCATGATAAAATGCACCGTGGCGTATGTATATGTATTTTGAAGTCATGTCTGCACACTATATAATCAAGTCAGTTATTTACACACTAAATTTGTACCGATCACACAATTATGACATTTTTTTGAAGCATCTCGTTTGAATTTAGACGCGTTGAATCTGCAAATATAGAAGTTGTGCAATCCAGGACGGATTCACGTAGGGGAAAACCCACCCGGCGCGTCCCCCTAAAAGTTTGCGAGTAAAGATATGTTGGCTCTAAAATGCGTTGTAACGCAGCAAAATGGGGTATAGATATCCAATATATTCAGGAGGGTATACCGCCGGACCCACCTAGCAGTCTCCCGAGCTCCGCTTGGTCGACGAACAAACGGTGCTAGTT
This sequence comes from Conchocele bisecta, assembly GCA_029237695.1. Lineage (NCBI taxonomy): Eukaryota > Metazoa > Mollusca > Bivalvia > Lucinida > Thyasiridae > Conchocele > Conchocele bisecta. The sequence goes on from CM055274.1 coordinate 25,565,242, forward strand.
CGAAAATATAGTAAACTGTTTCAATTAAGAAGTCCCGCCCGCCCATCCCCCCCTCCCGGACCTGAAATCCTGTATCCGCTCCTGGTATTTGCTTTATATTATTTACACGCCTCCGACTAGAACGTCCCTTTGATAAAAAAAAAAATAAAGCACGCAGACATCCAGTGTTTAGTAGTAAGTAAATTAACAAGATCTAAAGTATGACTTCTTAAATTTGTAAATGTTGGAGACCTGTGTATCTGCGCAGCCTGATCAGGGTCTGCACTGATTGCAAAAATATTAGTAAAATATATGACATACATTCATATAACCATATTTACAAGTGGTCAATTAACATAATATTTAACAGTCATCAAACGGCAATCGTACGGCTGGTGTAATGTGATATTTTTGAAAGTTGCTAAAAATTACGTGACATTAGAAGGTACATGCAAGTGGTTGCAGATACAGATACAAATCATTAGGCTACGTCCCTGGGGCCCGTTTCACTAAACTTCATAAGACTGAAATGTTCGTAAGTACACAAGTAAGATAGTCTTTAAATTCCACATTAATAATATTGTCCTGTAAACAATTATTGAATTTACATTTATTGAGCAACCTATGCTGAATAAATGTAAATGAATCAATTGAAATTTCCAGATGATCCTAGATTTGCACTTACGAACATTTTAGTCTTACGAAGATTTGTGAAACGGGCCCCCGGTGGCTACAATTATGTTCGCACTAAATATGCCTGTGACACAATACCAACACACGAACTACTAAATAATAAAACATGTTTGGCCCAGTGTCAACATGATGCGATATGTCAGGAGCCGGGTAATTAGCACTACCATATTTTTTTATCTGTGTTACGACAATTTTTTCTGACAATTTCCCAATTTTATTTTATGTTGATTTTCGAAACATTCGACGGTGAACCAGTAAATCAAATGAATTAAGACCTAGGCCCAGTGGCAAATTTTACACAGAATACGTGTCACAGTTAATGAGTCAACTGTTTACATTTTCTTTAATAAAAGTAACGGTTGCGGGCACACTTTCACGTAGGGCGGGCCGGGTCCGACCGGCCGTCGGCACTAACCGCCCCCATCAGTAAACACGTTTAAACCTAAATTGATATCTTATATTGCGCATGTTAATTTCCCCGTGAGTTTTAAAGTTGCGACAATCAGTGCAGAAAATATTGCCATTATGAATTAAATAGTTTTCCATAGAACGACATCTGTAAACCAAGACCTTTTCATAAATATGTATGGTGGCTGATTAGGGACATTTCGCCTCGTCGCTCCGTCGCTCCGTCGCTCCGTCGCTCCGTCGCCACGAAGTTTATCGCTCCTTCGCGGCGAAGGAGCGATAATTATCGCTCCGTGGCCGCGAAGGAGCGATAAACTTCGTGGCGACGGAGCGACGGAGCGACGAGGCGAAATGTCCCTAATCAGCCACCATAAATATGACCATGCAATATGTAGATCTACTTAGACACATAATTAAGTCATGAATACATGAATGCAGTGTTACCCGAGTGTGTCTACATATTTCGAAAATCGGTTGTCACGTTCAAATTAGGGTTAGCGTTACTCATCAAAATGCGTAATGCAGTGTAATCTATAAATAAATCCCAAAATCGGAACTGGGTTTTTACCGCGTATATGGTTCCGCCTTAGAAGGCCTAAAATAGCGACCCCGCTCTAATCTGAACGGGACCGTATAGCATAATTAGTAAAGAGCGCACACATGCGCCCCGGGGTCGATCTCAAAGTTGTAAGTACATGTATAGCTGATGGTGGTCGCCAGACAGGATAAGTTTGTTTTCTGTGAGCATTCCGGTTTCAACCCAAATTAAGAAACATGCAGACGCCTCCATCTACGCCGAGTACAATTGTTCTCGCGTTTGTTTGTAATTGTTATATACATATCAGGCCCGTAGCCAGACCTGTTTGAAGGGTAGGGGGTCGTTTCGAAGTCCCAAGGGGCCTGAGGTATCTAGTGGGGTCTAAAAAAGTGGACCTCGAGGCTAAAAAAGTGGACCTCGAGGCTGGGCGGGGGGGGGGGGGGGGGGGGGGGGCGGTCGTCCGACCGCTCCGACCCCCTCTGGCTACGGTCCTGCATATATAAATAAAGTTTAAAAGAAATATTAGCATTATGATTACATAATACTGATATTGTTATGTGTTATCTAACAATACCGGTCGTATGGTTATTTAGTTTCAGATGTCATTTCACAAGTCGTCTATATAATATATTATAAAATTCATAAATGCAATATGCCCATTTGCATAAAAAAATCGACAAAATTACTACGTATTTCCTTGAAGGAAACCGAAGAAAAAGAAAGACAAATATCTGAACCACTATGAAAAGAACTGTACAATTCTGCCACGCATATCCAACATTAAAATATGTGTGAGCCGTAAAGCGTACGGCGATAAATATGACAACTTATTGCAATGACGCAACAATTCCAAGTGTCAAAATCCGACGTGACGTTGGTAAATTTATGCATAACTTTGCGACGTCATTTTCAGCCTTTCATGACGTTGTCATTAAGGCTGGTTTTCACAGAGCGCGGCCCATATGCATTGGAGCACACACTAGCGCACATATAGCCGTCATTGTGATCACCAGGAGAGCTTTCTAGAAATACAACAAAATAATATGCAATGTTTTCATGCAATCGGATACTCTCGGTGATGTAGACTGGTGTCCGGCAGTATTGCTACGCTTTATTGTACGATACTATGATGATGATTGTATTATACTACGATGACAATAGTTCGAAGCTACCATGACATAGTATTATATCCCGACGACGACAGTATGATGCTACGAATACCATGGTATGATACTACGATACGACGATGACGATACTACGTTATAATATCGTAGTATCGTCATCGTGCTATCGTGCTATCGTGATATGGCTGTAGCGGAGAAAACCACCTTTTTCAACTTTCAACTTTTCGATGTTTTCTGCACCACATTGAATAACTATTTTGGGGGTGTTTTGGAACACACAATTCATTTAATATGCCGGCACCATTTTACGATTTTAATATCCAAATTTATCCAACTTTAATAATCCAAATCACATATGCAAAGTAACACTGAATCTAAAAGGTCCTTTCTGATCTTTTAAAGCCTCCTTTTTTCTGGTACACATGTCTACTTATATAGGTTTAGAAAAATCCCCGCCAAAATCCCATGAAGCATGTGAAAAGCAAGACGCTTATGCGAAGTGAATTTCACGTGTCCAGTAGGAGAAAAGGAATATGCATAATAACCCAATTCCGCAAGTAATGCATGGAAAACATGATTTCCCTGCAGTAACGTGTTACTTGTACATTTAGGAACAAACATAATATGAGTACATTTCTGTGTTTACACATGTCAGTTAGGAGCAATACATGACATTAGGAGCACTATTAGGTGTCATTCGCATAATTTGCGACAATGGCGTCATCGTCATCGTAGTGTCGACTTATCGTAGTATCGACCCGATTGCGATAATACGATGGCCTAAGCGGAACACCATGTATTCATACTAATGTTAAAACTGCCATAAAACGGACTACCATAGGAGTGTCAATATAGAACTCACCATTTTTCATTCATTTAAACCCATATATTCTGATAATGTTCGCTAAATGTTTCTGGCAGTGTGAATAATGAATCCCCAAGATATTTGTCGAGATATATGATCAATAAATGTAAATCCATAAATTGAAATTTACAGACGATCTTAAATTTGAACTTACAAACATTTTAGTCGTAAGAAGTTTCACTAAGTTTAGTGAAACGGGCCCCAGATCTATTTACAAAGGGAAATAAACTAACTACTATCCCACATTGTGTCTGATGTATTTTTTTTCAGAAGATATCTGTTTTCATTAGGAACAAAATGTGCATACATTGTACAAGTACATGTAGCTAAAGCTGTATAGCTTTTCACTGAGGTGGAAGAGTTGTGTAGGATTTTCGATATTTTGTTTTAATGAGGGATCGTAGCTAGTTATCTCCCGTTGATTTTTATTTATAGAAATCGGGTCCAAATTGTGTAATTTGTTACCTTATTGCTTGTAAAAAGAGCGAATTCAGCATTTGTTGCAGTCAATATAGTGATTTTGTCTAGTGATGCTCCAAATCATCCTACATATCTACGCAATCTCACCTGGGACTACATTATTTGCCAGATTCATATTTTCACATTTATTGATGTTATTGCAATCCGTGTAGACTCAGACAAGACTGCAGAGAATCTGATCTGGATCTACTGCGTTCGACAAACTGATTTTGTGCTATTTAGTAAGAAATAAACGGTGAAATACAACAATGGACTGGATCTCTATAAATATATTTGCAAAAGGAAATAACTAGTAACGATCCCTCAGTAAGGAATAAAACCATGCGTTGTTGCATTTATGGTAGTTAGAAACAAATTTGGTCTGTTTAAAGTGCATGGAGTCCTAGACCATATATGTTCCATACTACAGTCAACGCAACAGCTCATTGTTATATTATTTATATTTACATTACCTAATGCAGGTTTGAAATTACGTATCTTATCGTTTGACGTCATTTTGTCGCAATTCATAGAACAGCCATTTAGCCCGTCAATAGCGTGACGTTATTGACAACGACGATGAACGTCGTGTATTTTAAAGACGTCAAACACACTTTAACTAACCAAAAACGTCGCGCGCCGTCACATGGGGCTAATGTAATGTGCTGGTATATAAACGCAATACATTGACTGGGCGTTTCCATTATCAATGTCTGTAAATATTTGGTTTTACATACCATTATCTGTCGGTTTCGGTAATAATATATAGAGGATCTTACATGTGTGATTATTTAACATGCTATTTATTACGCAAGCTTACTGATTCCATAAGAAACTCGCTATGCCGAGTTTTCTATGAAATCAGTCAACGAGTTTAATAAATATCATATGAAATCATCACAAATGTTAGATTCCATTTATTGCATAAGTACAGTATGATACATTGCAACTGTATTGGTCACTACACCTGTTTTATGTAACTAGCTAATTTGCATATGTATTACACTAGTGCATTGTGAGTTTTATTACACTGTGTTATTACACTGCGAGAGCATATGTTATGCAATAAAAACAAGTAAAGAAAAACACATCCTTGATTTCTACTTTTCAATGTTACGCAATTACCTTCGAGACCAACACAGATTGTCAAAAAAAGGTATGTATAGTTAAGGTTTCTAATTACAACCTTACATATTATAATTACCAAGGCGTGTTTTATGAAATTCTGAACGCACTACAAAGTGTTTTGTTGTACAACCACTGCTGATGCATAATGGCAAACTGTTAACATCATTATAATGAAAGAATGCGTGCATTTCTCCTTCTAACCTCGGGCAATTTCGCAATATCAATATAGAAATATAAGTTGCGAAGGAGGGATCGTAGTTATTTCCATTAGCAAATCTCTTTATAGAGTTCCGGTCCTCTGCTGTATTTCAGCGCTTATTTCTTAATGAATAGCACAAACAATGAGTTTTGAGAACAACGTAGACCCATACCAGACTGTTCATCTGTGCAGTCTGATCTGAGTCCCAGATCAGATTGCTTTGACATGTAGAATGATCTGGATCAACACTATATTGACTCCTTTTCACAACATATCATGCTACATTCGCTCTTTTTACGAGCAATAATTCCATAAACTACACAAATTTGACCGGATTTCTATAAATATATTCAACGGGAGATAACTAGCTATGATTGCTCATGGCATGCGCCCGTTTTGAAAGAAAGTATTATATTATTTACATGTATTGGCCTTTTACGGATTAGCGGCATGCAATAACTAGCTAGGGTTGTACTTGACGGATCGTAGCCAAAGTAGGCATGCCTGTTTATCACGGCAAGAGAAAAATACCGAATATTTTCGCATTCGTTATCCGAATTTGTTATTACATATGTGATTATCTAACTTTTCTGAGCATCTAAGAAATAAGTTGTAAAAGAAAAACTAAAAGATTAATGAGACAGTATTTTTGTATCACAATTTATGTGGATGTAATGTATTTTCTTCTAAAAAATCAGTGTTTTTATAGGTAAAACACTGCTTTTATTTGTTTCAAGCGGCCATTTTGAAACTAAAAATGGTCTGATTATAGTTTTAAATGAGTATTATACTGTTTTCTGGTCAATATGTATAAGTATGTATGTTAATTGTGCTAACTAAATAAGTTTGAACCGAAACTGTATTATATTTGTATTATTATAAGTCTCCATTTACAGTGTTGGCGGCCATCTTGTATTTGGACGCCATATTGGATTTGAAAAAATTTCCACCCTATTTTTTCTAAATATTCTTATTATAAACAACTCAAAACAAGTGAATGTTTGCTTTTAACAATAAATTTAACCTCCTGCTTGATATTGTGTTTTTCCTTCGCGATCGCACAAGTGCGCTGGCGTATTATACACACGCATGCGCAATTTCAACACGCATGATTTCCACACAGGCATGGACAAAACTAACCCGAATGTTCCATCTGTAACGCAGGGCAAGTCGGCCTGCGCTACAGACAGAAAATTTTCGGGTTTGGGAAAAACGTATTTCCAAAAGCGGAAGGCAAGATTGCTAAAACGAGAGACGATTCTCTTGTTTTAGGAGACAATTGTTATATTTTGTTCTTATGAGAAATATGTTTTGTTTTTAATAAACACGTTTTGTGAGTAAATAAAAATCGTATCCAAAGACAATTATCTATTTTTTTTGCTAAGAAATATTGATGTGTTTGTCATAGTTTTTCGATTTCTTAATAACACATGTTTTAGCATCACATGATTATCGCTTTTAGGAGACGATTCTCATGTTTAGTCAAAATATGTTTTAAGACGCTTGCTGGCTGGCTGGAGAAATACCTATATTGTTTACAAATGCTTGACTGGTACCCGGTTTTATATAATTTGTATATCTTCGCGCTTTCAGCTCATATGTTGGATAAACGCCGAGGAAGTCCAACCCTTCGGTTTTTTCCGTAGTTTACAAAACTTTTCCAATCGCCAACTTCCACTCAAAACATATTTCCTTTTGCACACGCACTAAGTACGATTCAAGTCGAGGCGTTTTGCTGGTATCATTATTGTTACTACTTCGATGAAAACAAAACACGACAAATATAGGCCCTGGTCAGACTGCACGGATGCGCTGGTTGATATGGGGCTACACTGTCGCATATGTCGTAAGGTCCATTCCCCAGCCAGGACTCACACTCAGCTAAATTCCTTGTGTCAAGTCTGACTTTGAGATTGAAGTAAGGTTTTGCAATGAAGATATTTATTTCTGCAAGGTGTATGTAACATAACATATGCTACATGTAATTATGTATCAACAGCACATTTTAATTTGTAACTTGCTAGTGTGCTGGTCAGTTTGAACCCGCATATATATCTACACTGGTTAGAAGACTATTGGAACAAGCAATTCTCCCAGCATTATTGTGGAAATCAGCACACACATGTTGTAGGCTACCAAGAGAGCATGGAACAAGATCAGGCTTGCTAATCCATTTAGACAATGATGAATCCAGTCGATAACAGTCTAGATCCTGATGTGACTGCTCATTCTGATCTGGACCTAAGCTGTAAAGATTACGGCCATAATAGTCGCTGGTGGTAATACAACTCATCTGTACATATTCTCATGCACTATGGTCGAGTCTGGCGGTTACTGCAGACTCCAGCTGCAGCCACAGACGGACTAATGGGCAGTGTAAGTAGTTCGGCATGCTTTGTTATCTCATTATTTGACCCCATAATGCAATACAAAATCATTAACAGGAACATTAGCCTGTCAGAATCAGCTTGGCATTTGGCTGTTCGTTTTCTATGGGACTGTACACATAATGACGTTGTTTCGGACGCGGACGCGGACGCGGCACGGTGTCAAATCCATAGTATCCCCTTACGAAGTCCGGGGGATACAAAAAAACACAAAAAGCCGTCAGAGAATTTCATGCTTAAAACACGAAAAGGCCATGGTTGAAGGAACTTTTTGACATAAAACATAGCAAACTGTTTCCACAACCGTGTGAATGTAAAACAGGCCAAGGTCATACATGTATTAATGGTTTCATGAGTATGTTCCAAATGCATACATGTATCAAGTGTCCAAATTTTGAAGAAATCCATCAAGTAATATTAATGGTATGTGATGATGAAGAAACTTGCACAAACTTGTTGACGAAAGCAGTGGCTAAGTGTTTCCCCAAAAATGTGAAGGTACAAAATGTCATGGTCATGTTAACGGCAGCATGGGAGTGTTCCAAATTCTTACATGTACCAAGTGTCCAAACATTGAAACAATCCATCAAGTAACATTAATGTTATACGATGATGAAGGAACTTGTACAAACGTGTTTACGCAAAGTGTTTTTGCAAACAATTGAAGACAAAAAAGGTCATGGTCATGTTCATGGCGGCACGAGGGTGTTCCGACTATCTGATGTATCAAGTGCCGACATATTAAAGCAATCCGTTACGTAATATTAAAGTTATATCATGATGAAGAAACTTGTGCAAACTTTTTGACGCAAAGAAATAGCTAAGTGTGTTCCAAATGATCACATGTATCAAGTGTCCAAATATTGAAAGAATCCGTCAAGTAATATGAAAGTTATACCATGATGACGAAGCTTGTACAGACTTTTGAACATTTCGAACGACGGCGACGGCGGAAAAATTGGCGACTATTGACGCGCCTTCTGCTAAAGCAGGCGCGACAAAAAAATGGAAAAGGACTCTAAAACCTGGCTAGGTAGCTTAGAAATGATCTCACTAAAAGTTAAATTTTGATAATCGGTCTACTGTTTCTCAAATTAGAAAAAAAACATCCCTTGTTGATTTATAAATAGGCATCTTCACTCATAGGATTTAATGACATGGGGAAATTGTTGGTTTTCTTCCCGCAATAAAGTCAATATTGCACCAAATTTCGCGAAATAAAAAGCAGGCTGATTCTCATATTTTGATAAAATTAATATTATCGAAAAGTATTGTTCTACATTGTTTATGTAGCCGTGCAATTTGTGCTGGTTTTTTTAAACAGACAGTAACGTCAATTATTGGGTATTTTACCGACGGTGATTGGTAGTGTGAATGTATAGGTGGGGTATAGGTTTCTGGAAGGAGGCGATAAGCCGTGTTTGGTTTAGGTAAGTGGTGGCTGGAAGTTGGGTGGATGACATAAATGGTTGATAGATTTGAGTAATATGTTTTGCAACGTTGTCAAAATATTGATTACTGTTGAAGTATGGAGGGACTGATGCGCGTACTCAATGACGAATAGTGATCTGCTTTGCCCGATCCGCTTTGCCCGACCTTCTACATTGCAATCAATGACATCAGGAACGGAAACGTGACAATACGAATCACCATCCCGTACACTGTTACTGGGATAGCATATATTAATAAATTCAATGCGTTGTGTTCATTATATATTTTAAGTAAATACATCAAAACTGATGCATTGGTGAAATTGGAAACTGAAACATTAAACCTGTTGATTGTTTTCTTGTATATCACTGTATTTTCTGTCACATGCCACATTAAATGACCTCACGTGACATCGTCTCGTGATGTAATACAATATGCCCTTGATACATCAGGTGACGATGCAATCACCGACGTGACTCGCTGTGGCTGGGTACAATATAACCAGTATTGTCTGGGCCGCGGCTACGTGTATCAAGTCTAGAACCTATATATAGCCACATCGCTAACTACATGAAGAGATCATACACAGCGAGGCAGGTAACTGTAAACCTCAATTGTCTTACATCCTGATATCAATACATATAATTTGCACGTAGCAGCAAGATACTGATGATTTATAAGAATTTAAGATATATCCACAATAATTGTACTTGGTTGCATACATCGACTCCATACATACATGTCGCACCAATACAAACTAATTGATTGCTACGCCCCTGGATATGGTACAACCGTAACAATAGTATAGGATAATATGATCTGCTGTTTATATAATTATGCAATGTACCAACATTATGCGTATGCGATATTTATACGAGTATTAAATATATACAAATATGTAACTATCAGAAAAGCGCTACTGTACGGACAAGAGCATGCACAATGCAGCGGTGTTTTCTTGATTAAACCTGGACTTCCATATCCCAGGATGCAATATAGGGAGACATCATTATTGTTTTCGTCCACTCTTTAGATATGGCATTTTTTCGGGCAGAATAAACATTAATTTACCTTTAACGGACGTGTTAATTGAAATTATTATATCAAACTTGAGTTGTCACTTTGATGTCAGGGGCGAAAACAACTATTTATTCACTGTATGTATTTGTTGATGTGCAATGATTATACTTTATAATATGTCGATAACATATGCATTTAGGGGATCCCGTTACTTGATATAAGTAATTTAAAAATGTCCTGCCTCATTTGCATATCAAAGTAGCCTGATACAACCGCGTGTCTCTGTCAGTAAATTAAATATTACTAAGTGATTATATATGTATAGCGGGCACTCGTAATTGATATAACTGGTTGAATAGTTACACAATTATACACTTATTCAATTCCTATAAAGAACACTAACAGATGGACTTACAATAATCAATTTACATGGTCTGAAAAGAAGACTATATTGGAGTTGCAGTAAACGATTCCATGGATCTACCGATCAGGTTGCTGAAATATCCAGGTATTGCGCACAATGAATATTTGGAGGATGGTAAACATGCATTTGAAGTTTCAAGTCAATGAGTGAAGCGGTTGAGGAGATATAGCATACAAAAAAACTTTAACGCAAAGTTTAGACAAACTGTAACGCAAGCTTCTAAGGCATTTGACCTTGACCTTGGGCATGTGGGCAGCATGGGTATTGCGCACAATCAATGGGCAGCATGGGTATTGCGCACACTCAATGGGCAGCATGGGTATTGCGCACAATCAATGGGCAGCATGGGTATTGCGCACAATCAATGGGCAGCATGGGTATTGCGCACAATCAATATTTGGAGGATGGTAAACATTCATATGAAGTTTGAAGTCAATGAATGAAGCGGTTGAGGAGATATAACATACGTAAACACTTTAACGCAAATGCGGACGCACGTACGTACACTCCCGCCTGCGATTCTCTTACCAAGAATTGCAATCCAGTGGTCCTTGAATTGCAAGTCGTCCCCTCTAAAATTGCAGTCTAATTGCGGTCCAATCGCGGTCCCGGTTTTGCGGTCATTCTTTCACGATACCGTTTGTGTGGTCATTCTTTCGCGGTCCAGTTTGTGCGGTCATTCCTTCGCGATACCGTTTGTGCGGTCATTCTTTCGCTATTTGCGTTAAAAACTTAGCGTTACGCGTATATATACACATACTGTAGCGCTTTTCTGCTCCTTACCTATTTGTATATACTAATATCGCATACATATCGTAATCGTATAGTATTGGTATATTTAATGAGCATATTGTATGATCATATAATATTGGTATGTTTGTACCGTATCATCGTATAGTACAGTTTGTTTCATTATACAAACGTACTATACGAATATTATACAAACATACGATATCCGTTCGTATATACGATAAATTAGTCTCGCTGCGATGGCCGACTGATCAAGGGCTAAACTATTCCTGGTGCGATGGTCGACTGATCAAGTTCTAAACTAGTCCTGGTGCGATGGCCGACTGATCAAGTTCTAAACTAGTCCTGGTGCGATGGCCAACTGATCGAGTACTATACTAGTCCTGGTGCGATGGCCAACTGATCAAGGGCTAAACTATTCCTAGTGCGATGGTCGACTGATCAAGTTCTAAACTGTTCCTGTTGCGATGGCCGACTGATCAAGTTTTAAACTAGTCTTGGTGCGATGGCCAACTGATCGAGTGCTATGCTAGTCCTGGTGCGATGGCCGACTGATCAAGGGCTAAACTAGTCCCGGTGCGATGGCCGACTGATCAAGTGCTAAAGTAGTCCTGGTGTGATGGCCGACATATCGAATTTTAAACTAGTCCTGGTGTGATGTCCGACTGATTGAGTGCTATACTAGTCCTGGTGCGATGGCCGACTGATCAAGTGCTAAAGTACTCCTGGTGTGATGGCCGACTGATCAAGTGCTATACTCGGCATGGCCGACTGATCACGTGCTATACTGGGCATGGTGAGATGGCCAACTGATCAAGTGATATACTGGGCATGGTGCAATAGGCGACTGATCAAGCGCTATACTTGTTATGGTGAAATCGCAGACTGATCGAGTGCTCTACTAGTCCTGGTGCGATGGAAGACTGCCCAAGTGCTCTACTAGTCCTGGTGCGATGGCAGACTGATCAAGTGCTATACTCGGCATGGTCGCCTGATCACGTGCTATACTGGGCATGGTGAGATGGCCAACTGATCAAGTGCTATACTCGACATGGTGCAATGGGCGACTAATCAAGCGCTATACTAGTTATGGTGAAATGGCAGACTGATCGAGTGCTCTACTAGTCCTGGTGCGATGGCCGACTGATCGAGTGCTACACTAGTTCTGGTGCGATGGCCGACTGATCAAGGGCTAAACTAGTCCTGGTGCGATGGCTACGGATCAAGTTATAAACTAGTCCTGGTGCGATGGCCGACTGATCAAGTGCTATACTAGTCCTGGTGAGATGGTCGACTGATCAAGTTCTAAACTAGTCCTGGTGCGATGGCCGACTGATCAAGTTATAAACTAGTCCTGGAGCGATGGCCGACTGATCAAGTGCTAAAGTAGTCCTGGTGCGATGGCCGACTGATCAAGTTATAAACTAGTCCATGGTGCGATGGCCTACTGATCAAGTGCTAAACTAGTCCTGGTGCGATGGCCGACTGATCAAGTGCTAAACTAGTCATGGTGCGATGGCCGACTGATCAAATCGCATGCCATAATAACTAGATAGCCTTGGCCTGCATGTCGTTCCCGCCGAGACATTTGATAGTACAAACACTCTTTTTATTGCAACAAAGCTTTAGCCCGTTGACGTAAAAACATGCCGCACCCGCCGAGGCTTTGATAGTATACCCAAAAACTTTAAAAAAAACAACACTTTAACCAAAATCTTTATCCTGAATGCACACCAATGTGCCGACTATATCGCTCTGTCTGCAAGCGGGCCCAACACAAACTTTAAGGGAAATTTCAAAGTAATTTGACCGTGACATTGGGCACATATAAATAATAATGAAAATGTGGGTGCAAAATACACAGTATGTGAAGTTTCGAGTGAATTGGTGAAGCGGTTTCAGAGATATAGTTTTCTTAAAGGTACATGCCCACTCAATAGGCACAAACGGTTATTTATATCAGAGACATCATCTGAGACATTTTCGGGCAAAATAAACATTAATTCACCATTAATACACATATGTATTGGCATTGTTATACACTTTATATAAATTTCCACAATGCTATCAGGGCGATAACCGTGTTTCCTTAAAATGTTACCGAGACATTACTATTTATTTTATGATGTGCAATGATCATACTTTATAATCTGTCGAAAACATTATTATTTCAGGGGATCACATTTAATTAGTGTAAGTAATTAAAAAATATCATGCCCCATTTGCCTATGAAAATAGCCTGATATCAGCGCATATCACTATCAGTGAAATAAACATTACTAAATGATTATATCCATATAACGGGCACTCGTAATGTTTAGAACTGGTGGAATAGTGGCAAAAGTATACACTTATTTAATTCCTACAAATAACTGAGAATACACATAACTTTAATTGTTGTGCCTACCGAGTGGGTATGTACCTTTAATTAGCATAAATAATTAAAAAATAAAAAATAAAAACAACTTTAACCGGACGCACGTACATATGGATGTACGTACGTATGTAGGCCAATATGAGAATTATATCGCACTGTCCACATGCAGGCATGTCAACAACTTTGAGGTAAATTTCAAAGTAATTTGACCTTGATATTCGGCACAGGGGTTGCAGGGGTTGAGCATAGAATGAAAATATGGATGATGATAAACGCCCATGTGAAGCTTCGAATGAATTGGCGAAGCTGTTTCTGAGATATAGTGTTCTTAAAAACTTTAACCTACGGTAAATAAAAACCAGATGGCCATGGCCCGCATGTCGAGCCCACCGAGGCATTTGATGGTCTCGGAGTATATTTATTTGAAGTTTGAATTAAGGTATGTAAAAGCTTTAACGCAAATTTGAAAGTCATTTGATCTTGATCTTGGGCATGTGGGTCGCATGCGTGGGCTATAATATGAAAATATGGATGATAATAAAGAATTATCTGAAGTTTGATTGGGACACCAAATAAATATATGGATGATGACTAATAAGCATTTGATGTTTCAAGTCAAAGTGACTTAAGATATTGTATTTAAAAACATACACCGATTTCGGACGGACTGACGCACGGACTGACGCACGGACGTCATTGTGATCACTAAGTCTCGCTTTCCGCAATCAGGATCGGCAAAACAACTACGGATGGATGTCAATGCGCAGACTATATCGCACTGTCCGCTGGCGGTCGCGACAACAATTGTCCAACCACTTTTTAAAGGTGCATGCCCACTAAGTAGGCTAAAAATGCTCTTTATGGGAATTAAATAAGTGTATAATTGTCACTATTCCACTAGTTATAAACAATTACGAGTGCCCGCTATACAGATATAATCATTTGGTAATATTTATTTTACTGTTAGTGACGCGCGGTGGTATCGGTATTTTCATGTGCAAATGGGGCATGATAATTTATGATTATTTATACTAATTAAATGCATCAACTGAAAAAAAAATTGACAGATTATAAAGTATGATCATTGCACATCAAAAAATAAATACAGAGAATAAATAGTAATGTCCGTTAACATTTGAAGGAAACACGGTTATTGTCCCTGATATCAATGTGGAAATTTTCTTCTGATATAAAATGTATAATAATGCCAAAAAATACGTAGGTAATGGTAAATGATTGTTTATATGGCCAGAAAATGTCTCCGATGATGTCTCTGACATAAAGAACATTTTGTGCCTACTGAGTGGGCATGTACCTTTAACGCTAGCTCCGCACTGTCCCGTGAGACCTATGCATGTGTTAAGTTTCATAAAAAAATATTGCAAAGGGTGTTCGCGTTATGCTCCGGACAAATCAGTGCGCGAAAAAACAAAGGCAGATAACTAAACAAGAAAATGTGGTCATAAAACACGGATACCCACATATCGCTTTGATAGTAAACAAGGCAAAATTGCAGTGTCCAAAAGGGGGAGATAATCCATGACACGGGGTTCGAATCAAAAATCGAAATAAACTTTCCGCATCTACTCATCATAAGGAAGCTACATATCAAATGTCAGTGCTGTAGCTATTACAAAAGTTTTACGAGTTACAAGGCAAAATTTTCAAATTTTAATTAAAAAAGGGGGAGATAATCCATAACTCGGGGGTCGAATCAAAATAAATTTTGCAAATCTACTCATCATAAGGAAGCTACATACCAAGTTTCAGATGTGTAGCTATTAGGGTTTAAAAGTTTTACGAGCTACAAGCCAAAATTGGAAAATTCTAACTTGAAAAGGGTAAGATAATCCATGACCATGGGGTCGAATCAAACATACATGTACCAAGTTTCAGGTATGTAGCTATTACGGTTTAAAAGTTTTACGAGCTACTAGGTTGGTGACGGACGGAAGAACGGACAAGGGTAACACTAAATGCCCCCCTCCACTATCGTGGTGGGGCATAGCAATTAGTGAGGCAAAGGTTGTCATATACAAGTAACTTACCTTAATTCATCAGTTACACATCAGACGATGAATTAACTTTAATTCTGGTGTAGAATATTAAAGTTATTCATTATGTTCAATAGTGCTGCTTTGACATGACGTGAAATTAAGACATGCATGACATGATCTGGAAGAATAACCACAGACCAAGCACGCATATTCAGAATCACGTCTGTCGGTTCTTATGCAGCTCCGATTTCTGTCACCTGTCCACAAAATCCAGAATCCAACATTGTCTTAAATTTAATCCTCCATGTTGGTGTACGTTAGAACAAAATTTCACTTAGTATATTATCCAATGCCGGTTGTAATCTCTTGTTTCTCTAAATAAATGCGTCCAACAATCCCTGTAGCTGCTAACGTGATAACAAATGTGAATGGTTCTGTCAGCGCCTCACATATTGACCTTAATATCAACTATTTGGATTCCAAGTACCAGAATAATGATGTTTCCATGCGCCGTTGATTTGCACTTCAACTGTTAATTGCGACATATTTTCTGTATTTTTCAATTGAAAGAAATGTCAGTATTATACTTATTCATTTCTGTGTAAAAAGTACAGAAAAATATGTCACAATTAGCAGCAAAAGAGCTAATGACATCCGATTCGGTACTCTGCAGGAAAAACCTATGCAGCATCGTAACTCTGGGTACGGACTATAATTCAGTATTCTGCAGTTACTTGCCGCAACTACTCCCAACGTTGAGTCGTGACTGATGAAGAAATGTTCCACAAATATGGAATTCTGGGTGGACATATTTCTGCCCAGTGACAATTGTCGCCCAACGAAGGACCGTGACTGATAAATACTCGGAGAAGAATGTCACAGTACGCAACTGACTATGGGGATGAAGTGTGTATGATCTGTGCCTTGTTAGCTTGCTCGGTAGAGCCATGGGCATGGTACGCTAAACATGAGGTCACTGGCTCGATTCCGGGCCGTTATTTATCTTTCTCACTCTGTGACACAAGTAAACCGTTTTATTTTAAAGAAATTGCTATCACCGGAATAAATATTATCTTCACAAAATTTTATTCGGGCCAATAGAAATCAACAGCCAGAACAGAACGTTTGCAGTAATATAAATCTAATTCCAAACTTTTTATTTTTTTTTTTATGATCAGGTTTCGAAAATTTAAATATACTTTTCTTTTAAAATTATTATAAATATGTTCACCATGTTATTATGGTTAATATGCAATTCACAGTCTCATTGCAGCTTGAAATTGAAAGACATTATGAAAAGTTGTGTTGATCTGAGAAATTGTCATGTCGACTATAGGATCGCGTCGAAGTAATGTTAACAGAATATGAAAACGTAATTTGATACCGACGAAAAAGTAAACAAAACGCAAAATTGATGCTTAGTTTTGCCATTTTATACCGTAGAACACACATTATAATTTGATGTTATATCAAAATAAATATATTGTGAGTATGGTGGTGTCTATTAATTTGTTCTTGATATTCGGAACGGCAGTGACGACATTTTGTTTTGTCCAAGAAATTGTCAAGGTCAATGTTTCACTGTTTGTCTCGCAATAACCCGCCGATTTATATTTGCGCACCAAAAAAAACAGATCACCAATACCGCTGACTTTCTAGTCACTTTGAATTAGATAGATGGGATAACATTTTGGATTGGAACACGGATACGTTTGTCAATTATTTCGATTTTATTGCCGCATTGGTCAAGCAGAGTGGTCCGCTGGTTTGACAGCAGAGCGCAGCGTAAAGCGGTCATTCTTTCGCAGTTTAAAGAAAAAAATGAGCGTAAACTGCAATTAAAAGCGGAGCACAGCGCTAACTGCGCTATAAGTATTGCAATTCCGCAACCAACTATTTGGACCGCTGTCACATGATTGCAGTCCGAGTGCGGTCCAATGGTAAGAGAACCGCAGGCCACTCTGTATGTACGTACAGACGTCAAAGTGCCGACTACATCGCGCTGTACACAAACGGTCGCGACAAAAATGGACAATTGCCTCTATATTTAATCTCGGTACAAAAGTCACCTCTCAACAACAGCCAGTTTTGTGCCTTCCCATGACTGGCTGCTATAGAGAGGTTGGATATTTAACAAGGATGTGTGTCTAAACATGATTCCGTGGTGTAAGATTCATGGCAGTTCTTGTCTATTGCACATGCCGCAATTATGATATAAATCAGAGCTCGTTAATTTGACAGATTTGGAACATTAACATGTACAATGAACATAACTAGTATCTTGGTTTGGCCCTCATGTACGTTTTTATATTTGGCTATTTTGCTACCTGCGAGTTGAATTGAGTTATAGCCCATTATATAAGTAGTAAGATTATTACTGATCTTACTGCTTTTGGGAGGGGCCACATGATTCTGATATGGCCAGGACCTGCATCAGATCACTAAACTACATTCCAATCCGTCTAATCCAGCTTATGACACTGTCTTTCATCGAACTGCAGATGCTGATTCGACAATAAACCAAGCTTCAAGCCACCATTCGGCAAGAGAATGGATCGTTTAATACATGATGCTGGCTTATCTGATCTCATTTGCCAAATACGCTGTCCCATGCATTTCACATTGCAACTGACCATGGTCTTCCTGCAACCATGGTTGACCATGGTCACTGACCATGGTCAACCATGCTTTTTCTGATGCACAACCATGGTCAACAAATAAGCATGGTCCATGACCATGGTCCAGTTCTGACCATGGTCAACCATGGTGACTGACCATAGTCAACAAATAAGCATGGTCCATGACCGTGGTTCAGTTCTGACCATGGTCAACCAAGCATGATCCATGACCGTGGTCCAGTTCTGACCATGGTCAACCATGGTGACTGACCATGGTCAACAAATAAGCATGGTCCATGACCGTGGTCCAGTTCTGACCATGGTCAACCATGGTCACTGACTACTGGGACGCTGACTACGACATCGGGGGTATAGCATAAGCACCCATTGCTTCGCAAGGCGGTGCTTATGCAACAACAAATAAGCATGGTCCATGACCGTGGTCCAGTTCTGACCATGGTCAACCAAGCATGATCCATGACCGTGGTCCAGTTCTGACCATGGTCAACCATGGTGACTGACCATAGTCAACAAATAAGCATGGTCCATGACCGTGGTCCAGTTCTGACCATGGTCAACCAAGCATGATCCATGACCGTGTTCCAGTTCTGACCATGGTCAACCTTGGTGACAGACCATGGTCAACAAATAAGCATGGTCAATGACCGTGGTCCAGTTCTGACCATGGTCAACCATGGTCACTGACTACTGGGACGCTGACTACGACATCGGGGGTATAGCATAAGCATCCCTTGCTTCGCAAGGCGCGCCAAAAATGTATGAATATGATTTCCAGTATGTAGCATTGTGTTGGAAGTTTGGACGAGTATAAGTTTTCCGCCTTATTTTAAAACACTATGCCCCAGAATATTAGGCATCCGACATACAAATATGTTATTACTGTCAATGACAATTTGGAAAACCTTTTCGGATATATGTGATATTTCTACTACTAGTGTCACAGCGCTAGATTTCACCTTGATGACATGCAAACATCGTTCATTCACTAAACATTCCTCAGCTAGCAAAATCTTTTTCCCAACAGCATAAACCATTTGTGTTAACTTATTGGCTAGAAAGTACTTTATATCTACTAGCTGTCCATCATGCGTACACACAGTGTGACAATTTCGTAGTTTCATTCGCCCATACTGCTCACTATATATTTGTTGGCCATTAATTCCAACACGCAACACTTTTGTTAACTCTGACGATTGGCCAGCCCCAGTTGCCCTCAGTATGTTGGCATCTACTTCTTCGGCTTTAACAGCATGAGCAGCGCCGGCTGTTACACAGTTGGCCATTTCATTAGTTTTGGATCACATCTTGTTGCGTTTTCGCATGCTGCCAAGAAAACTCTTCATCTCTTGACTTGGACACCTTTGTATATCCAAGTTGGCAACAATTCCTTCCAGATGTTTGTGGTTGAGGTACTGCACGCATATATCACCTGTGCCATGCACAGACTGCAGAATGGCTGCATTAGCATCCTCAAAGGGGAAACAACTCCAGGCCCACATAGGTCCCCACCGTCGTACATAGCTAGACAAATGGATACCAGTGTTGTGCACATTCAAACCACACGAACCATGACCGTATAATTCTTCAAAATCCTTGTAGAATTCGTCCAATAATGTTGCTGCGTTTTCAAGGCACGAGTCAGTTATATTGTCTGAGAGAAGAATGTAAATAGCTTCAGACAGGAGACACAAATGCCTGAAGTAGAGATCTGGTAGAATACCATCTAGACACGGAATTGCGTAAAACAAGAGCCATGTTTGAAGTTCAGTTGCTTTGAAGTTTGCATAATGCTTAGCCAGATCCCTTGGCAAACGCTCAATGTAGTCAGGTGGACGAATACTTTTATGCTTTGAAGAAAAGTTGTCTAATTGTTTTCCTATGTAGAATGCCTTCTTCACATTTTTCGATGCAAACCAAAGGTTTAATAATGTTTTTGTTACTCCAAGCAACACGCCGTGCATGTAATCTGGTAATATACCGTCAACAAGGTTGAAGTATGGCATAAATGATAAACCAGAAGGTCCAGCAACTCCCTTTTGTTTTTTCTTGATTGTTGCAGCCGGTGCTTGGTTCAGTTTGATATCATCCGACTGTCGAAGTGGAGCTCTATCTTCCGATTCTGTGTAACGATAGCAGCGTGTGTGGCCTTTACCATGTGTGACAACTGTCCCTTCTTCTTCACAGGTACAACATCCAAATTTTCCATTGTGCATTGTCATATTAAACACATACGCTTTAGCTTGAAGATCCATTGTAGAACAAATGACGGCCATTTTAACATCAACAAGCTTTTCTCCAACTTGAACTGTAACTCCATTATTGTACAGATCATTCATTTGCTCACTAAATGAATACATATAGTGGTTAAATGGTGGATTGCCTTTGCCTTGCCATATTTCAGCTAAGAGAAGATTTTCTCGCGAAAATCGACAAGAAACTGGAATCTCATTTATTGCCACAGTTTCACTTTTGATGATTTGTACAGTGGTATGCCATCTGTATTGAAGATTGCACTTATGTGATTTTTGTCATGCAAAAACTGTCCTGAATGACAATAGTTCCTGTAGCATTCACCGTCTACAATGTCGCAAATACCGGTTTCTGGCTGTCGTGTGTGATCTTTGGTTTTTTGTATAGACTCCCACATTCCTTTCCTTCCTAAGACATGTTTTAACTGACTTTGCACATCTGCAAGAATGAATGAAGCTTTAGGCTGTCTGTTTGACGTAGTTTGACTGAGAATACCTCCCCGATATTGTAAGCCAGGACAGCCAGTTGTGGTACAGTTAAATTCCTTCAAATTTTGAAAAATGGCATCGCACAAGCTGCAATAGTGCACTCTTCTGAATTCGGATTTTTCTACTGGAAGCTCATACTTGCTCTGATCAGACTAACATATGTTTAACAATTTTGTAAGGTCCGCTGAGGCATCCCTTGACAAATTATGACGAAGAGCAAATGAAATTTTGCAATATGTTTGCGCCTCAGCTGTCAGAATCAGAACTTTCAATACTATAAATTATCTGTTTCAGGAGACGACAAACTCTCATTTCCACAAAATTCTTCAGAATCACTTAGAGTATCATCACCAACATCCATTATGTGTATGTCATCTAAAACCTGGGTATCACACACATCACTTCCAGTTACGGTCTATTGTTTCAGGAAATAGTTGTTGGCGGCGTTTTTGTGTTGTCGGTGGAACAGCTGATGTTCGGTCTCTTTTCCAGTTCCCATACGTCTTTGTGACTGGAC
This sequence comes from Conchocele bisecta, assembly GCA_029237695.1. Lineage (NCBI taxonomy): Eukaryota > Metazoa > Mollusca > Bivalvia > Lucinida > Thyasiridae > Conchocele > Conchocele bisecta. The sequence goes on from CM055274.1 coordinate 25,586,915, forward strand.
CTACAAAGCAATAAGAATTTTAAAAGAAGAGGGCCATGGCTATGTCGCTCACCTGTGCAATGACATTACATTTTTGACCCCGGGGTCAAGATTTTAACAACAGCAAAAGAGAGTCCGTGGTCGATCATTTCTACCAAGTTATGTTCATAGCCTGCGGTTAATTATTATACAGATGCGTCGATAGGTTCGAATCCCGCTCATCAAAATTTGACCCCAAAATTTGGCCGAGTGGTTCTGGAGAAGAAGACGATTGAAAATGTTTACGACGGACGGACGAAAAGCGATCCCAATAGCTCACTTTGAGCTTCGCTCAGGTGAGCTAACTAGATGGCTGCGGCCCACATGCCGCACCCTACGAGTGCTGGAATGAACTTTTAAAATGTAAATCAGGACGCACGTCTAAAGTGCCGATAATATCACGCATTCTGCAAGCGGGTGCGACACTTAAATGTCACAATGTATTACAAGTGCCATTCACAACAAAGAGACCCTAAAGGCTTGCTGATTTCAACTAGGTTTGTCAGTTAACGTCATGGTGATGTTTGACCTCCAGATGCGACCTTGACCTTTGACATATAAACCTAGGTCTTGAGCGCAACACATCGCCGTATTAATTATTGTAATCATTTGTGCTTTAATTTATATGCAACAGCATTACATCCACTCATTCAGGGGACCTGTCACAAAACAAAGGGGGATAACCAAAAAGGTATTGATGCGAGTTTTCGTTCATGTGCGCCTTTGCCTCGATATATATGTTTGTGTGAAGTTTCAAAACATTTCATATGGTTTCGGACAATAGAAGGTGTTGGTGGCGGACGCGGCAACATGACATTAAATCCATATGTAGTATCCCCAGACTTTCATGCTTCGGATACAATTATATCAAGTGGTTTTAAAGACACAAATATACAGCCCGGACACACAAGTATGACCGACTCGTGGACTTGCTGAGTGACGGATGCAACCCATTTCTATGTCCCATGATATATATATTGTTCGAAAAGGCGGGTTACAATCAGATTTCTAACTTACTTTTATCATGAACAGTGTACAAATGCTGCTCAATTCTCTGCTTTGAAGACAACTGTTTCTTGCAGATATCACAACAGTATAATTTGGACGCATTCAGCGGACTCTCCACTGCAGTATAACAATCGTGCTTATGGGCACCAGTATGTTCAAGTTCAACTGAAAAATAGAAATACATGCATGCATGTAAAACAAGCTGCATTCCATATGTTGAGCCCTGTGAGGCATTTAATAATAACTAGAATGACAGTCGCCCGCAACAGCATTGTATCCCCCTTTTGGGCCTCGTCACAAAACTTCAAAGTGTGATAACTTCCAAATTATCGAAGCAAAAGTTGTCGTTCGTGCGCGCGACACACCTTTAAACCAATAGCTATGCACGTGTGAAGTTTCATCAAAATATTCCATGCAGTTTCAGTTTTATGCTCCGAACATGAAAGTGTATACTAGTGTGGTGGCGGCAGACGAGGCGACGTCAAATCCATAGTATCCCCAATTTCCCCCGACTTTCGTCCTTGCGGATATAATAAACGTACATGTACATGTATCAGTGCTTTTTCAGAAGGTGTACTGTACTCCTTGATTTCAATGTTGAAGGGATACACGGGTTAATCGATTTTGATTGGAGTACCGATCTAAAAATCCGCATGAGGACATTTTGTTTTGTGTTCCATATGGTATGAGAGGCGGGGTAGATTGGCAGTAGAACACGTGTGGACAAAGAGAGGAATGCATGGGTAAAGTTCCATGTGGGGAAACACAAATTAGAAGCGAATTACATCTGGTAAAGTTTTCGCATTTTTGAAGACGGACGGACGGACCGACAGACAGACAGACGCTGACTACGACACCGGGGGTATAGCATAAGCTTCGCAAGGCGTGCTAAAAATCGGTGTATCAGTCAAAAAAGTGTGCCTAAAAACGCATGTACACATCGTTATCTCGAGCACTGTGTATGATTATTAGGCACTCAAGAGTAGCCCTCTACAGAGGGTAATGTTTTCAAACGGTCTCATCAGTATCTGCACTATTTGCAGTTAATTTCCAGAATTTCACAGAAAACACCAATTTTGATGAATAGATTGGCCCAAATGTGACTTTCTAATAAATTGGAGAATAATTCAGATCATAATAAGATGTGAGGGCATTAATGGTTCTTTAATATGCTTGGATATCTATATCGTATAAGTGTGGCATAGACTAGGATGAAATGACACTCCCAGTGGATACACCACAATGACCCATCAAACTTGTGGTTGTAGGCTACGACATCCAACGTCTGCCTGCTGCAGCCAAAAATCTTGTCGTCTGCTGTTTTGAATATTTGATAAATTTTTATGCTAAAACATGTTTTGACAGCATATTATAATCGTCTCCCCAGGAGACAATTCTAATAGGCTGCCACATGTATACAGGTTTCAAGATTTTACTAGACGACTGCGGCTCGCATGTGATGCCCTAAAAGTGCTGGACTCCAGTTTTAAAAACTTTAACGTTAATCCCGTCGGACGGACGCACACACTCACGGACGCACGTCAAACTACCGACTATATTGCGCCTTCTGCAAGCGGGTGTGACACAAATTAAGATATTCAAACAGCAGACAACAAATTTCATCATCAGCAGGATAAGGATTAAAGCACTCACAATTCCTACTACATTGACAAATGCGTGACCAAGTTTCACATACTTTCAATTGGATGGAGTAATGCCAACAGTTTATTTAATATCTGAAATTATGAATAGCTCAAGTCAACAGGAACATATTTACCTTTGCCACACGCATGTTTGCTTTTTACATGTCCATCACGACATCTTTTTGTTGAAAAGGTCCTTGAACAGTAAGTACAGCAGCGATTATTCTTGTCTTTGCATGTATCGGAGAATGAATTGGTGGTGTTCTTTTCCGGTGAAGGAGCTGGATCGTCATGGATCGTCATGGCTAGCCATTTCTACAAGGAAGCATTCACTTTAACCATTACTGTCAATCAAAGTGAGCATACAACAATATTTGTTAAGACAGATTATCCGGAATAACAGTATATTAAAGTCCTGTATTGAAGTCCGTATAGCATTACTTTCCAACGTTTGAGGCTATCATGGTGGCTTAGTTATATGGAAAGCCGTCATTTAAAATATATATATATCTCTAATTAAATACAGATATCTCTATTTGAATGACATATATCTCTATTGAAATACAGATATATCTATTGAAATATAGATATTTCTAATTCAAATGCAGCTATCTCAATTAAAAATAAAGATATTTGTATTTGAGTTATATATATCTCAATTTTTTGCTCTATATGTCAAATACAGATAAGTCTATTAAAAATAGAGATATCTGTATTTGAATTATGGATATATGTTATTAAAATAGATATATCATATTATACAAATATCTCTATTGAATTACAGATATCTATAACTATTTCTTCAATAATTATAGATATCGCTATTTCAATTGCAGATACCTCTTATTTGAATTACAGATATCTCTATTTGAAATACATTTAATAAACTAGAAAATATGTTCATAGAACACGGATGCCCCACCTGCCGCTTTGTCGGAGAAATTTGAAATTTGCCAGATGTCTTTTTCTTGCTGATGTTGAAATGACCTTGACCTTGATGTGGTATAAGCGGGAGTGGTAGAATTGTTGCGGAGTGATGGGGTAGAGTGATGTAAGGACATGGGTGAAATATGAAGGCATTCGGGTAAAGGAAACAGAAATTAGAAGCAATTTGGCAAATGTGATGTTTTCGATCGATGTTGACCTAAGTCCGTGACCTTGACCTTGAGGTGGCACGGTAGAATGTTGCAGAATGATATGTGACGTTGATACAAATGTTTGGGTGAAATATAAGACATCCGGGTTAGGGAGACCGAAATTAGAAGCAATTTGTGGAGCTAAACATCAAGGTAAACCGAAGTCAACATCGTGTTAAACCCAAGTAATTCAAGGATTACAAGTAGGTCACAGCACCCGGGTGATGAGGTGATGCAGTAGGGTTGATGATAATGAATGACTGTGTGAAGTTTCACGGTCATAGGAGGAAGAGAAGTAGACTAAGTTCACATTTTACATCGAGGTAAACCAAAATGTGACGGACGGAAACATCGAGGTAAACCTAAGTAATTTATGGGTTACATAGTAGCATAGGCGATCAATTTACAACCCTACTGGAGCATTTGGAAGGGGTTGTAATTATTATAAATACCTTAATACTAGTCTACCTTGCGGACGGTGTTTGGGGCAAATTTTGGGGCAAACACATATTAGGCAGGTCCAGGAAATCTACAGAAGTGGTTCATATAGCTAGAAAAGGCTATATGAGCTACAACTAGCAAAATGATGCACATTGTGTAGAATATTCACAGTTTATGTTATTACAGTGAAAAGTTCAAGCTAATACTAATGGCATATTGATTATTGTAAACATAATCAAAGCATTTCCATTTTGGCAAACAAATAAATATTCCACCGTTGTTTTAAAATATTAATGTGTTTAATTTTAAAGGCAAACAGGGGAGATAATTAGGTTGAGAAGTGCCGTATAAAACGGTATAATAGTAACGGAAAACATTATTGATGAGCATTCTTTTTATAATTTGCTGTAGAATGTTCATGCTGTATCATATTTGTACAAAAATGTACATTCTGGTGACATACTGACTTATTTAAAACAAATTAAAAAACTTGACAGACTCGTTAACATAAATGTTACGCTCCCGGCCTACGTAACCACGAATAAATAAATAAATGAAAAATTGCCAGTGAAAAATAGTTTGCCTCTAACGAGGCTCGAACCTGCGACCTTCTGTTCTAAATGCCAACACTCTACCACATCGCTTTAAAAGCGCGCTTGTAACGCAAGGCAGTGCAAGTGTGGTAGTTACCTAACTATATATATTTCACTGTTAGCTCAGCGGTATACTTCGGTGAACGCTACATAAACACTAATTAATGCCTCGGTGGAACTTTTATCTTTTATGTAAAACGGAAATCCTTTGATGATGTTTACAATATGCTATTAGTATTAGCTTGCACTTTTAACTGTAATAACACAAACTGTGAATATTGTACGCAATACGCATCTTTGTGGTAGCTAATTATAGCTCATATAGGCAGAAAAGGCTATATGAGTCACTTCTGTAGATATCCTGGACCTGCTAGGGCAAACAGGTTGTATGGCGAAGTTATTGTATTAGTGTCAAAGACACGCCTGGTCTCTTGTAAGTGTATCAGCCTCTAATGTAGTACTCTTTCGTCACACAATGACGTAGACATAATATTATTGATCTAACGGATTGCGGATTTTGCTGGTCCGTCAGATAAATGATGATAGACACAAGGACAGATAAGAAATATAAAACATAAATTTAAACAATGACGAAGAGTGTTCGGTGACGGAAATCGGGACTGACCGGATACTGGTTGTCTGGTATAACGCCGTAACGGCTGTGTCATGCGCATCAGAAAACTCCAAATTTATGAAGAACACAAGACGTCTTCATCATGGCTAGATGCATCTCATATTGGCCATCAGGCTTGAGAATTTCAGTTGTTCAATGAATTTCTTGGCAATCTTGTGCGCTAGCATTTTTATTTACTGAAAATAATGGCTTCTGAAGATTTTGTTCCAATATACACGATTGGTCGGCCCCTTTTTATTCTCTGTTCGTCTGTTATTGCACCCCCAGCCTTGGGCCCCCTCTTTACTCCACCAGGCAAAGTAGCATTTGTGGTTATGCATATAAACTATCCTGCATGCATTAATTTGCCTTTGCGGTGTTTAGCAGCCTTTGTGGATATGCATACAAATACAATAATCTTCATTTCTGAGCTTATCATGATTCTAATAGATCAGATATATAAAAGCATTAAAGGGGCATATAGGGGATTTTACACCGGTCTGGATTGGAATAAAAACACCTTTGTTACTATAAACATCCTATTAGCATATCATTGATGCATGTCGCGTTCTTAGAAGAAATGGCGGTCATACTCAAAACATTTACGAAATGCGTATTTCCTAACCCTACCCTCGAGGGTATTTCTAAAGTTGGCGCAAAACTGGTAATTTTGAGAGAAATGAGACAAAAATACTCTAATATAGCTGGTATTACCTTTCTAAAGTTTCCTGACTACTCTGTTTACATCATTCCGACATGTAAACTCATGAAAATCGACATTTTATGACTTGTCGCCATTTGCTTTCAATTATCGCCCTTAGCTTAGACAGTTGAATTTTTTTGAATCCTGGCTAAATTAAGTAGAGTTGAAAGGAATTAAATGGTGCAGTAAGTCTGTCTCTCTGTATGCGCCGTTTACACACTCAACGACCAACAATGATCGGAAAATAAAAACAGCATTGATATAAAGCACGGGGAGACTTTCTACAGCCGCCACACTGCACAAACTACTCAGCTGTGAGTATAAACTAACAAGACAACGTCAAGCGATCCCTGTTTCTATGATAATCGTCATATAAGTCAAATAAGTTTACATGACATGGAAGAGCATCCACATGACATCTGATCATGACCTTGCTGTCGTGACATGCAAATCCAATCGCATGGATTCCTTAACATGTTCATGTGATATACATGCCTGTTTCCATCGCATTTAAAGATATTTATTTGACCACCCAAAACCATCATACGACCATCAAACACGTTAGTATGAAAGGTTTACCGTGTGTACATTGTCATTCATACAATGTGTTAAACCTCTACATATGACCAAAGGCACTAATAATGCATTAAAACATGATCTTATGACCGCCACAATATAAGGATAAACCATATATTTGCACCGCTCTGCCTAATTAGTGACAGGTAGTCTAGTTAGTGGAAGAGTGGTGGACTACCAAACCGGAGATCGCGGGTTTAATCCACACTATATATCGGCAATATATTAGTAGTATGTTCATTCCACGAGTCCATCGGATGAGACGTTAAAGCTAGGACCGCTTCTCCATGCGACCTTTGCTGTTGCTGAGGTGTTAAACACTTACACTTTTTTTACTCCAAAGTACCAGAAATAACATCCAGATACGTTCATATTTAACCAGTACGCATATTCAGTGCCCTATCATGTTCACTATTTGTGTAAACTTTGTAAATTAGAGAAAAATATCATCATGTAGAATATGTGTCACAAGTTGATGTTCCAGGGATGGGCAGCACAAACGTATTACTGGGTGCAATAATATTTTTCTGTAAAACATGCATCCTACGAAAGAGGTCACAGTATTATGACATAATTAAATTAATGAATTTCTATTTTCATTAGCAATCTCTAGTAAGAGTTAAGTTGTCTGTTACATGTATAGTGTCACCTCTACTGACAGGGCCAGCCAGTTTTGACTTCTGATACACTAAAATCCTCAGCAGTGCGTCCAATTCCTATCTGTAGTGTCAGGCACCAGGCATGCAGGCAATCGGTATCATTATTTAACTAGCTGGCACCTCACCAACCAGCCCCAGCATACTCGACCCTTGGACCTCCCGGTTCCGAGACAGATGACGTAACCATTAGGCTACCGCACCGCTTTTAGTAACCAGGAACCATACAGAACTAGCGCTACACACATGCCGTGCAGGCGCGGATACAGGGGGGGGGGGTGCAGGAGGTCGGTCCGGACCCCCCCCCCCCCCCCCCCCCCCACCCTGCTCCCGGCAAAAAAATAAAATAAAAAATCTACAATACTCGAATAGTTGGATGACTTTTTTCGTGGCCTAGTGTCAAGGAAATCGCATTTGCGGTGATCTGGCATTTAAACATTTCCTGGGGGAGGACCCCCACACCCCCTACTTTACGATCTCGCGCTCGCAGAGGTCGGCTATGCCGATTTGTAATTACAGACCACCACCCCTGCAATTATTCATGTATCCGCCCCTGTCGTGGTCCGTGTATATTGCAATGATGTTTAAGGGATTGTCCCACAACTGGTTATGTTCGGTAATAGGTATTTCATTTTCTTGAATTATTGGATGGATTACACGTGTCCAAGTCGCAATTGCTTTGATGTATAAAATACATCGAAACCTAAAGGTATACTGTAGTCTTGTATATTTGTAGCTAAATTTTCTCAAATTTCATATCTAAAAAACAAACCCAACACAATATTTCCGATCAATTACCTAAATTTATAACAAAATAAATATTAACCGTCTACAAATACATTATTGTATCCATCTACAGCAAGATGAAATGCAAAATCAATAAAATATGTTGTTTTAGCGTGAAACCAAGTGACACCAAGAAAAAAATGCCATCCCAGTGAGTCCATTCCTCCCCGACATCTCCATTCCGTACTTCAGGCGTACCCTCGCGATTCAAGAGTTCACGCTTTTGTTTGCTAGACCTCTAACGATTGGACAATTTCCTTTAACGGTACAGGTATTAGTCAATCGGACTGCGTGTTTACCTACCAGCATCTCCCGCGCAAAATTTTGACCTTCCTTTCAAAATCAAAGCACTTTCATTGTGAAAAATAGATCGATCCACGAAATTAAGATATTTTCGCTTCAAATCTTCGTGGTAGTCGTATTGATAGTTTATTTATAGCTAGAAATTTAATTTTACTACTCGAAGTCAAAGGCCGGAAGACAAGGAATTGCAGCAAATCTAGACAAATCATGGCCAGTCAAATCACTCACGCCGCAATGAAATGGACCAACGATGGCAACAAACTTTCAACGCACCATGTGAAGCACGTTATATTGCCTAAAAAGCCATGGAATGACTATGCGGCGGGGGATACCGGTGTTGCCAGCTATCCTGGTTTCCCTGGCAACTGGGAATTTGTTATCTTGGCGGTTGGAGGTATGTAAAAGCAATTGTTTTAAACGATTTTTGATCCAGTTTTACACTGGTGCTTCACTCCGCGCCAGCGTAAAAGCAGTCTAGACGGGGTAGGTCCCGGCACAGTTGTTAAAGGCCCGGTAAAGTCCCCGCAGTGCCATTGTAAAAGCAGTCTAGACGATGCCGAACCCCTAATGCATCAGTCGATGTAAATCCCCCCCCCCCCCCCCCCCCCCCCCCTCCTGGGGATTAGCAGGGCTTTTAATTTTGTTGCTGCTAAAGCCCCGGTAAAAACCCCGCACTGCGGGGCAATATGATCAGTAAACGCCTCGATAAAACCTCAGTAAAGCCCTTGTAAAGCCCCTGGGGTGTGTCCCGGCACATTTGATAAAGCCCCGGTAAGTCCCCGCAGTGCGGGGCAATCATGAAAAGTTAAATCCCTGCTACTCCCCCGGATGTGGGGGCGGGGGGGGGGTATTTACATTGACCGATGC
>CM055274.1:25596757-25711338 GCA_029237695.1 Conchocele bisecta
TAAACCATTACCCATGTATTTATTGGCAATATTACACATTTTATATGAGACGTAAATTTCCACACTGATGTCAGGGGCGATAACCGTGTTTTCTTAAAATGTTAAAGAACATTACTGTTTTTTATCTTTATAAAAAAACAGCATGCCTCATTTGCATATGAAAATAGCTTGATACCACCGCGAGTCACTATGAGTTAAATAAATATTACTGAATGATTATATATGTATAGAGGGCACTCGTAATACAAATTATTATACACTTATGTACTTCCTAGAAAGAAAATATTGTGCCTACTAAGTGGGTAAATACTATGTACCTTTAACACAGTACAATACAAATCATACCACACCAGTGTAATAAATACGTAATAAGTGACCAGTACAGCTTCAATATATGATGATTGACTTATGCATTAAATATAATCTAACAGTTGTGATGATGTATTATGGACTGCATTAAACTGACTACTTTCATGAGAAACTCGGGATAGCTCCGTTTCTTATTAAATCAATAAACTCGTTTAATAAATATCATATTCAATCATCGCTCGTGTAAGATCCTCTTATTGCAACTTCCAACATCCGGGTGACAGCTGATTCAAAAATAGGCTCGCAGACGTTTTAAATGTCGAACAGCGTCATATCTGGCTGTGACTGGAGAAATGGGGCTTATGGGATGTGTGACCAGTGTAGCTCCTGGTCGAATAGCACACACCCGTAACCCGATAACAATACATAGTAATTGCTAAAGGACGATGGATGTGACATTGATGAAATGGCGAACAGTGCAGATCTTGATCAGAACGTGCCGTTGCACAGGCTGATCTGGATCTACACTGGTCGCAAAACCTATAAGCTTCACTTCACAAGTCGCATATGAAATTACCGAAGACTTCACTGCCATGACGCACCGTGAATAAGACTGCGTTGTTTTCCACGCGAACTATGTTATGACTGTCATCATCAACATAAAACATTACCTGATAAATACCCAGCTGGTGTCTTTTGTACGGCGCCCCGCAGGGGACACGGATTATTTTTATTTAACAATTCGTTCACTCAATTTAACAACTCGCTCCCTCGAATTAACAATTCGTTCCCTCGAATTAACAATTTGTTCCCACAAATTGTTAATTGTTAATTAGAGGGAACTAATTGTTATTTCGTGGGAACGAATTGTTAAATTGAGTGAACGAAATGTTAATTCATGGTAACGAATTGCTAAATTGAGGGAACGAATTGTTAAATTGAGGGAACGAATTGTTAATTCGTGGGAACGAATTGTTAAGTTGAGAGATCGAATTGTTATTTCGTGGGAACGAATTGTTATTTCGTGGGAACGAATTAATAAAAATAATCCATGTCTCCCGTGGGGCTCCGTACTGTCATTATCAACATGATAAACCTTGAACCAGCAATAATCCCCTCCCCCCATCCCCCCCCCAATGTGAGATTTTCGGTGAGTATAATTTTCGGATTCAGTAGCCTATTGTTTATAAAACCTGGTTGTCCGCGCTCAAAATGCCACTGGATGAGAAAATGACGGCCATTTTTCAAGATGGCAGCCAAATTATTATTTTGTTTTATTAAGGACTGTTAACTTTCAGTCTGATCAATATTAACCGGGTAAATTGCTATAATTAAGTCACAATTTGAATGTAAAATTATTTAGAATACATCTTACATTTAATTACATCCGTAAATGGCAATATATTTCAAAATGGCTGCCGAAATAGACTGTTTTACAACATTTTTCTATAAGTCGTGTGCTGCTACTACCAACTACAGACATTCATAAAGTTGAAACACATATACATGGCCTTCCCTCGCAAATATATGCACAATACAGGATATAGTGGTGCAATATCCTTCCACAATTGTGAGAAAATTAAAAATGGCCGCCAAAATGTTCTTGTTTTGTTCTATTCTTTACTGTATGGAGTTTTTATAAACAGCATTTCATGCACCTATGACATGTATAAATGCCAGTTTGAGGTATATAAATCAAATCATTTGATAACATATACACATCCAGTTATACAATGATAGAATTATGTATTCAAAATGGCCGCCAAAATGATCAGTGTGATATTCTGCTTATTTTCAAAGACACATACGGATGTATTTCAATGAGTTTGAGTATTGAAGAACTGTTTCAAAGTGTTTCCAAAATGGATTGACTGCTGGCAAGGAATATAATAGTATTGGTAACGTGCACACTTATCACAATTAAATGGTCATTGGCCAAGGCAGTATGTAGTATGGTATGATTAATGGCATGGGTATGTCATTTTGTATGTGACAGTTGAATCTGGTTATAATCCTTATGTAAGTATTACGATTATTCATAATCCTATGTGTAATTGCTCCAACATGTGTTATTTACTACTTTTTATGCCACCAACATTTTTGTTGTACCCATGTCTGTCGGTCCGACACACATGTTTGTTTAAGTCTGTAAGTTATATACCGCTTGGCATACTTCACATTAACACAAGTATACATTACAACCTAGAGATGTGTCACACGCACGAAAGACGGCTGAATTTTGTACATTTGGAGTTACCTCCCCTTGAATAAATGGTCATCTTGTTATCCACTCGTCGATAGGCAAGAGGGGACATAACGTTAGTCCATGTACGTACATGCGTACGTGCTTGTCTAGGTATAGTTATATATTTCATTTTTTAATAACTTATGAACCGCTTCACCAATTTGGTAATACATGTACATGTATTTGACGACAATGTGTGTCTAGGGATGGTGGTTTATTTTGCAAATGACCCACGTCTAACTGCCCAAGGTCAAGGGGTCACTGAGGAATATTGTTCACGTTGTTTGTAAGGCAAATAAGTATATGTTTCTGTCAGGGGTGGACAATTTTCCCCCTCCTCTGGTTGGTTCCTGTTACTTTCTATTGTTGATTGTATAATATGTGAATATTATGTGAAAAGCATCACACTGTTGATATATATTATGTGAATATTATGTGAAAAGCATTACAATTGTGATGTTTTTCTGACAGCGGTGTAAATCCCCCCCCCCCCCCATTCTGTGGTTGGTTTCTGCTACTTTTTGTCATTGATTGTATATTATGTGAATATTATGTGAAAAGCATCACAATTTTTATATGTTTCTGACAGGGGTGGAAATTCCCTCCCCCTCTGGTTGATTTCTGCTACTTGTTGTCGTTGATTGTATATTAGGTGATTAGTATGTGAAAAGCATCACAATTTTGATATCTTTCTGACAGGGGTGGAAATTGCCCCCCCCCCCACCCCCCCCCCCCCCCCCCCCCCCCCCCCCCACTTTGGTTGGTGAGTGCAGGTTTTTGTCGTTGATTGTATATTATTTGAATAATACATGTATGTGAAAAGCATAACAATTTTGATACGTTTCTGACAGAGGTGGAAATCCCCCCCCCCTCCTGTGGCTGGTTTGTTCTACTTTTTGTCGTTGATTGAATATCATGTGAAAAAAAATTGTATGTTATGTCAATATTAGTGAAAAAGCATTACAATTGTGATACGTGAAAACTCCGCTGGTTGGTTTCTGCTACTTTTTGTCGTTGATTATATGTTATGTCAATATTATGTGAAAAGCATGAACATATGATATGTTTTCTCACAGTGGGGGACGGGGATTTCCCCCCCCCCCCGTCAACTGGTTGGTTTCCGCAACGTTTTTTCGTTGATTGTATACTAAGTGAATATTATGTGAAACACATACAAATTGTGATATGTTTCTCACAGGGTGGGGGGGGGGGGGGGGGGGGGGGGGGGGGGGGGGGGGGGGGGGGGGGGGGGGGGGGGGGGGGGGGGGGAGGGGGGGGGGGGGGGGGGGGGGGGGGGGGGGGGGGGGGGGGGGGGGGGGGGGGGGGGGGGGGGGGGGATTCCCCCCTCCTCTGGTTGGCTTCTGTACCTGTTGTCGATGATTGTATGTTATGTAAAAAACATAAACATTTGTGATATGTTTCTCACAGGGGGGAATGAACTTTTTATCGTTGATAGTATGTTATTTGAATATTATGTGAAAAGCATCCAAGTTGTGATATGTTTCTCACAGGGGGGAGAAATTTTTTCGTTGATTGTATGTTATGTGAACAGCATCAACATTGTGATATGTTTCTCACAAGGGGGGGGGGGGGAATCCCCCCTGCGCTGGTTAGTTTCTACTGCCTTTGATCGTTGATTGTATGTTATGTGAAAAGCATCAAAATTGTGATATATTTCTCACAGGGGGTGGGTGGGATTTCACCCGCCCCCCCCCACCTCCGCTGGTTGGTTTCTGCTGCTTTTTATCGTTGATTGTATGTTATGTGAATATTATGTGAAAAGCATCAACATTGTGATATGTTTCTCACAGGGGGCGGTGGGATGAATCCCCCTTAGCTGGTTGGTTTCTGCTGTTTTTTATTTTATTGAATATTATTTGAAAAGCATCCAAGTTGTGACATGTTTCTCACAGGGGGGGGGGGGGGGGATTGATTTTGTCGTTGATTGTATGTTATGTGACCAGCATCAACATTGTCATATGTTTCTCAGAAGGGGGAGGGGGGAATCCCCCCTCCGCTGGTTAGTTTCTGCTGCTTTTGATTGTTGACTGTATATTATGTGAATATTATGTGAAAGCATCAACATTGTGATATGTTTCTCACAGGGGGGGGGGGGGGGGGGGGGGGGGGGGGGGGGGGGGTGGGGGGGGGGGGGGGGGGGGGGGGGGGGGGGCGGGGGGGGGGGGGGGGGGGGGGGGGAATCCCCTCTCCGCTGGTTGGTTTCTGCTGCTTTTTATCGTTGATTGTATGTTATGTGAATATTATGTGAAAATCATCAACCTTGTGATATGTTTCTCACAGGGGCGGGGGCCGTCCCCCCCACCACCACTGGTTGGTTTCTGCTACTTTTTGTCGTTGAGTGTATACTATGTGAATATTATGTGAAAAGTATCAACATTGTGATATATTTCTCACAGGGGGGGGATTTATCTCCCTCCGCTGCTTGGATTCGGCTAATTTTTGTCGTTGATTGTATGTTATTTGAATATTATGTGAAAAACATCAAAATTGTGATATGTTTCTCACAGGGGGGGGGGGGGGGGGGGTATTCCCCGCCCCCCTCCACTTGTTGGTTTCTGCCACTTGTTGTCGTTTAGTATATACTATGTGAATATTATGTGAAAGCATCAAAATTGTGAAATGTTTCTCACAGGGGGGAATATCATGTGAAAAGCATCAAAATTGTAATATATTTCTCACAGAGGGGGGGGGGGGGGGGGGGGGGGGGCGTTTCAACCCCACCCCCCCCCCCGCTGGTTGCTTTCTGATGCTTGTTATCGTTGATTGTATGTTATGTGAATATTATGTGAAAATCATCAACATTGTGATATGTTTCTCACAGGGGGGATGGGGGGGGGGGTGGGAGGAATTCCACCCCCTCCACTGTTTGGATACTATGTGAATATTATGTGAACAACATGAAAATTGTGAAATGTTTCTTACAGGGGGGGGGGGGGGGAATATCATGTGAAAAGAATCAACATTGTGATATATTTTTGAGAGGGAGTGGTGTGTGGAATTTCACTCCCCCCTCCACTGTTTGGTTTCGGCTACTTGTTGTCGTTGATTGTATGTTATGTGAAGATTATGTGAAAATAATCAACATTGTGATATGTTCCTCACATGGGTGGGGGGGGGGGGGGAATTTCGCCGCTCCACTAGTTGGTTTCTGCTTCTTTTTGTTGTTGATTTTATACTATGTGAATATTATGTGAAAAGCATCAACATGTCTCAAAGGGAGGGGGGAATTCCCGCCCCCCCACCCCACCTCTGCTGGTTGGTTTCTACTACTTTGTGTCGTTGATTGTATGTTATGTGAATATTATGTGAAAAGCATAACAATTGTGATATGTTTCTCACAGGGGTGAGGGATATCCCCCCTCCACTGGTTGGTTTCTGCTACTTTTTTTGTAATTGATTGTATGTTATGTGAATATTATGTGAAAATCATCAAAATTGTGATATGTTCTCACAGGGGAGGAGGGGGGGAATATCCTCCTCCTATGCTTGGTTTCTGTTACTGTTGTCGTTGATTGTATGTTATGTGAAAAACATCAAAATTTGTGGGGAGGGGGAGGGGGGGGGTTGCGGGGGCTTGTTATCGTTGATTGTATGTCATTTGAATATTATGTGAAAAGTATCCAAGTTGTACTTGTGATATGTTTCTTACATGGGGGTGGGGGAATTTTGTCGTTGATTGTATGTTATGTGAAAAGCATCAAAATTGTGATATGTTTCTCACAGGGAGGGGGGTAATACGCCCCCCCCCCTTCCGCTGGTTGGTTTCTGCTGCTTTTTATCGTTGAGTGTATGCTATGTGAATATAATGTGAACAGCATCAAAATTGTGATATGTTTTTCATAGGGTGGGAAATACCCCAACCCCCACACTCTCCCCCCCAGCGCCCCTCCTCTGGTTGTTTTCTGCTACTTTTTGTCGTTGATTGTATGTTATTTGAATATTATGTGAAAAACATCAACATTGTGATATGTTTCTCACAGGGGGGGGGGCAATTTATCTCCCTCCGCTGGTTGGATTCGGCTACTTTTTGTCGTTGATTGTATGTTATGTGAATATTTTGTGAAAAACACATCAAAGTTATGATATGTTTCTCACAGGGGTGGGGGGGGGGATTTTCCCCCTCCACTGGTTGGTTTCAATTACTTTTTGTCCTTGATTTTATACTATGTGAATATTATGTGAAAAGCATCTAAAGTGTGATATGTTTCTGATTGGGGGGAGGGAGGGGGGGGGGAATTCGCCCCCCTCTTCTGGTTGGTTTCTGCTATTTTTTGTCGGTTATTGTATGTTATGTTTCTCGTTGATTGTATGTTTATTATGTGAACATTTGATATTTTCTGTTTGTACATTATATATAGACCCATATTAATATATTTATTAAAATAAATGATTTTTCTTTTCACTTTTTGTTTCTTTCAATTCTGTACGTTATCTGGAATGAATGCGGATGGATTGGTTGAAGCGGGGGAAATCCACCCCCCCCCCCCCCCTTCATCCTTATATATAAAAGTGTAATTTTTGTGTTGATAAAATATCACAACCTATGAGTGGAAATTTCTGCCCTGTGGAGTAGTATATTAGAGTCAAAATGATACCACCTCCCTCTGGAAGCCACCAGCTACGCGCGGTGACTCCCACAGGGAGGTGGTATCATTATTGACTATCATTTACTAATTGGTTTATCCACCACTGTTCGCACGGTATGGATGAGAAGAGTGAAAATATGTTTCAGCAACCACGATATTTCCTCGACTGGATGAGAAGTTGTAAATGAGATTACACCCTATTACAGATAAGAATCCCTGTGTTATACTCAGTATATGCAGCAATCTGCCATACCTAGCAACAACTAACACCCTATTAGAGATAAGAAATCCATAAGTTATAGTCAGTATAATACAGCAATCTGTTATACATATCAACAATTTACACCCTATTAGAGATAAAAATCCATTGGTTATACTCAGTATAATGCCTACCATAAAGCAAATGAGACAGCAAGCTAAGAGTTGGGGAATTTCCCTAAGATGTTTGAGACTCAAGAAAGCTATAGCAGATAGGATAAGTGAAGCGTCGTTCGCCGTCGTTCGCGAGGAGAGGCTGCGGCGTGCGGTCACGGGGGCGAGAGGTGGGTGGCCGGCGATCCGGTCGACGGCTACTGTCACGAGACCAAGACCGTTTTTCAGTTTCCCGGATGCCACTGGCACGGGTGTCCGACGCATTGCATGAGAGGTAGCGCTAGATCGCTGTACAAGAGAACGAAAATCCAAGACGCCAAAATAAGGGAGGCGGGTTACGAGTGGTGGTGATGTGGGAGTGCGAGTGGTTGAAGGAGGGGAATCCCCGCGATTCAAAACCGCCGCGCGAGGAGGAGACGACTCTGTACCCTCACCAGATAGTCTAAGACTTCGAGGCGTATCTCGACAAGTCGAAAACCACGGTGTCGTTGGGGGATACGATGCACGAGGGGATCACCCACATCTGCGAACGAGATCCCGACAAGCTGGTAGAGAAGTTCGTGACCGAGCTGCAGAGGAGAGGCAAATACATCAGGGAGTGGGTTAGGAAAAATTATATGCCGACCGACATAGAGATGCTGTCGAAACCTCAGATCATCTCGAGGATCGATCAAGTCCCGGTGGTGGGGTTCAACTGCAGCAGGTACGACATGAACCTCATCAAGCAGTACCTTGTCGAGAAGTTGGCGACCACCGTGAATAAGGTGATGGTCGGAAAGAGGGCCAGCATGACGATGTTTCTGTTTACTCCTGAGTTTAGATTTCTCGACATCATCCATTATCTGGGACCCGGTACCAGTTATGACCGGTGGTTTAAGGCGTACAACTGTAAAACGGTAAAGTCCCACTTCCTGTACGAGTGGTTCGATAGCGCGGACAAGCTCGACCCTCCGGGGCTGCTCGACTATCCCGAGTGGTACTCGAAGTTGAAGGGTGAGTTCCTACTGTCGTTGTCCGAGTGCAAAGAGCGCAAGAAGGTCTTCCGAGAAAAGGGGATGAAGATGTTCCAGGAATGGTTGCGACACTACAACGACTTGGGCGTCGGACCGTTCCTGGAGGCACTGACTAAAATGACGGAGTTCTACAGGGGGAGAGGTGTGGACATACTCAAGGATGCCGTGTCTCTGCCCGGTGTTTCACTTCAGTACCTGCTCCGCGGGTCGATCGATGGGAAGGCGGACACGCCCGAGCTGTGGTCACCGAAGGGTGAGACTTACGCGATGATGAAGGAGGGGTTGGTCGGCGGTCCGTCCATAGTGTTCTCCAGATACGCCGAGGCCGGCAGGTCGACGATCTTGGGCCACTGTCTGGTCGTCAAGGCGGTACATAGGGTAATATACTACACGCCCGGCAAACCGGCACGACAGTTTCTTCCAGTAGCTGATCGAGAAGTTCGTCGTTGTTAATTTTGAGTACTAATCTCACTAGTCTCATTGTTTCAAAAACAACTTGAAATTAGACAGTCAGTAATACCAACTTGTTGCGAGCAATTACGAGTAATTACGAGTAATTACGAGTAATTACGAGTAATTACTCGTAACGTTTTTAAATAACGAGCAACAATTCAGTAATAATTCAGTAAGCAGCAACTTGTTGTGGGTAATATTCGGTAATCAGCAACTTGTTGCGAGTAATCAGCAACTTGTTGCGAGTAATCAGCAACTTGTTGCGATCAGCAACTTGTTGCGAGTAATCAGCAACTTGTTGCGAGCAATCAGCAACTTGTTTCGAGTAATCAGAAACTTGTTGCGAGTAATCAGCAACTTGTTGCGAGTAATCAGCAACATGTTGCGAGTAATCAACAACTTGTTGCGAGTAATTCAGCAACTTGTTGTGGGTTATTTGATGTTTTAATTTAAAAAATAACTTCATAATCGGTGGGTTGATCAGTCTTTAGCAGAAGCTTGGCGTGCTTAGTTTCCGAAAGCATCTGTCGAACCTCCAGGCGCTCCTCGCGCGTTGGGATAACGTCGTTATCTCGAAGACAGTCTTCGAATGAGTCTCGTTCCTTGCAGTGGAAGAGAGCGACCCATTTCGTTTGCTCCCGCAGATCCTTGAGGACGGCGATGTACTTCTGAGTGGAGATCCATACGCTTTGCCCCGTATGCCGGCCCGTAAATGCAAACTCGGAGAGCATGTCCTTTTCGGTCATCGCCGCCTTGGCCGAGCAGTCGTCAATCACGTATATGATGGACTCACCCTGGAATCTTTGGTATAAACCACGCAGCCAATCGTGAAGCCTGTCGCCGGGGTCAACGACGTATACCTCAGGGTCGGTCCATATCCACGGGCGCCGCTGATAAGTCTCGTTGTGTCGCACAGTGGGGCACAGGATCACAATGTGTTGAAAGGCATCGCGATAGGACCCCTCCAGCAAGTCCAGGATGTAAACCGTTTTTCCGCATCCTGTCTGCCCACATATTATAGCAGAGTGAGCATCACAAACTTTATTTGATGTAAAACCCAGAGGAATTAAATCTTTAGATTTAGATTTAGTATAAAGCTGAGACGTATCGACCATATTCGATGTTGAGTTGTGCGTCTGTGATTATATATAAGTACACGTTCAATGGCCCAGCTCCATCCGCCTCCTTGATTATCTGGATCGTCACACCCTCGCTAACGTTCTCAACTTGGCGTCCACTACCGTGCATTTGGTCGTCGTCGCTGGCTCGCATGTCTAGCCATAACGCGTATTTGGTAGTCAGGAACTGCGCGAGGGAGACGTCCGAGAGCTGCAGGTCTTTGGCAACCGCGGCAACCTCCGGGGAGCGCTTAGAGCCGGCAGCAAACTGCTTTCTGGCTTCGTCCCACTGCTGGTGCGCGCGAAGGCCCTGGCTGTAGAGTTGATTGGGGACTCCCTCGATCGTCACCTCTACCTTTGTGATTTTGGGGTTATATAATGTGTCGGTTTTTCTAACCCCGAGCCTGAACCGACCCTCCTCGAACATCATCAGTATACCTTTCATCGAGCGGGCGGGTACGTTGACATTAATATTCCACAATGTGTCGCTTTGTTGGTCTTTCGTCATCTTGCTGTGGCGAAGAACTCGGTTGTAAGGTATGGCAACGCGCCCGGCGTACTGGGTTCTGATCAATCGCGCGAGTTCGGGCATCGTGACCATGTCTTACTCCAGCGAAACATTGTCGATAGTATACGTCGATGCCATGTCAGTGGCTATGAGAACTCGGCCGTTGTCGTTGAACGTTAGTTCGTATTCGAGGCGGTCCACCAACGCACTCTGATAGTAGGGCATGTGACTCTCCAGCAACTCAAAGTTGCGGGTTGTAGAAGCGGTTGCCGTAAGCGGCCGCGATCGCGTTGTCGCTCGCGTTGTTATCTACCTTGTTACCAGCTCCGATTCTAAGTCTGGTTACGTTCTTATTTTTGCTGGTGTCAATACCCTGATAGACCGCGATTTCGCGCTCTTCTGTCGTCTTCCACAGGTCCTGGTAACAATGGTAGACGTCGCTGTCGACGATCGACATCACCTCATTACCAGAAATCTTTATCATGATCTTCTTCACGATGGCGCGACCCAGGTTCTGAATGACGGTTCGGTCCGCGTCCGTCGACGTCAGCGAAATAGTGAAAGCGAGGCGAACAGTCCCCGGCACAATGACGTCGCTAGCTCCGAGGTTGGGGAAGTGGGCCAGGAGCTGCTGGTTCTGGTCGATCGTCGATGGGTTGTTCGTGATAACGACGCTCTGTCTCACGCCTTTCGCCCAAAGGGGCTCCCTCAGTCTGCGGTATGGATTGAATTTGCGGCGTATTGACTCGAAGAAATATTTAGTAACGCTATTAAACCCGTATGATTTTTTCTTTAATACGTCGTTAAAGATGGCTGGTTACGATATGCGCATGGACGAATTCGGCCGAGACGATTACCTCGATGATGATGACCTCGATGATTTACTCGATAATGATGACATCGATGACGATAACGAAACGCCCTTCATAGAGACTCCAGCCGGCGATGAAACAGGTGGCGCTACCAACACCAGTAGCACGATGGATGACCCACCGTTACCTCGTCGCGAACTCCGGGGACTCGATAAGGCTATGCAAACAGTCCGGGGCGAATTGGTCCATAACCTCTCCAAACTCACGGCGCTGGATGAACATATCGCGATAGAAGAAAGAAAACTGGAGGATGCCCGTGGTGATAGAGAATCTACCGAGCAGATCACCGAACGCCTACGGTCGTTGCGGGATGAAAGAGAAGCTCGCTTGGAGGCTGCATCGGCTTGCCGAGAGGCGCACCGCACCCAAATAAGTCGGATCCGTGAAACAATCTCGAGGGTTCTGCACGAGGGGACGACACTCGGTGAGCGTCTTCGCACTCTGTTCAGAGAGCTGGGCGTCACAATAGTAAGCATCCTCACAGCTCTCGGCATGACAATATCGACCATAGTTCTATCTATCACTGGCGGTGCGGCGGCTGCACCCGCGGCAGCACCCGCGCCAGCACCCGCGCCATCCGGCGGAGCCAAGGAGTGGGCAAAAAATCATCTAAAAGCCCTCGCCAGTCTCCTGGCTAAATTAGCCGGAAAGGCTGCCGCGCTGCCTGGGCTGATCGGGGGTCTCGTCTCCTACTTGTTATCTATATTATCAAAAACGGCCCAATGACTCGCCGGGAATGCTTGGGCTTTAATCGTGGCGATCGCCAGTCTCCTACTATTCGCCACCCGAGAGTTCCTAAAACCAAAGCGCGAATAGTCCGACCGCCACGAGGGCGACGACGAGCCCTAATTTCTCCTCCTCGTGGGCTGTGGCACTAGTTCCGAAGGAACTTGTTGGTGAATCATGTCCTTTTGGAACAACGGTGGAATTTGATCAGACACTAGTTCCGAAGGAACTACATTGGGGTGCTTCGTGGTGGGGTGGATGCTTGCGGTTTTATGAAATCGTTTCCACGCGCGGTGCGCTTGATGATATCCGCGTTCGCGTTCCCGTTATGGCCGATTTTTTGGTTGGCGGTGGCGATTACGATCTTAATTTTGTAACCGCCGACCGGGTCGTCTCGTATTATCATATTGCTCGGCGCCATATACACACCTATTCCAAATACATAGTCTACTGGGGTGCGGGCATTCTGCAAAACGTCTTGATACCGCTGGATCGCATCCGGGAGGTCCACCGGAGATGAGATGGCGTCCCCGACATTTGCCAATAACTGTTTTTGCGCATCAAACGCCGTCCCGGCTCCTATTATAGAACTGTGCGCTTGCGCCTGTGCGCTGAGGATGGCCCAGACATATGTGCGAATTGAGTCGTTGAGGCGGGAAACCCCAGCCCTGGTGAACCCCTCGCCCTATCCAAAATGAAAGTCCCCCAGCCGATATCGGCATGTTCGCTTTGTTTTATGTAGTCGACGTGACGTATGACAGATGGAAGGTATTTACAGCCGGCGAAATTACATTGTAATGGTGTAGCGCACCGAATGTCATGGTGTTTGAATCGAAACTTCCCCCATTGCTGGTTACGATATTGTTGTTTAGAAATATATCACCTAACCCACCATTTTTAGTAACTGTTTTCTGTTTCCAGTCGGTATTTTTAGAAATCTGAAATTCGTCACATATTCTTTCGTAGGCTTTGTGGTCGTACGCATTGCATAGAGGGTTCCACTTATCCTCTTGGGGTAGTTGCGCTTTCATCTCTTGTAGGATTCTCCTGATCGTGTAGTAGACGTGAAAAGTATAAGTACTTTCGCTACAAGCGCTCTCATTATCCTCCATGTGGTTTATGTAAGAGACACCACACCCGGTTGTGGCGCACCACACGGCAAAATTTAACTGGTTCTGGCAAAACTACAGAGGGGAGGTTTTCCACGCTTCTGTGGTTTTTTGGGTAGTAATTTTGGGCAGCCTATAATTATCAAATATGTTTGGAAAAGTTGTATCAAATCCGGTGTCTTCGTTTACTCTTATTGTTGGGTTTATTAGCTTTCTAATTAAGTAGTGGGTTCCTACCGTTAATTAGTACACACCTCACCCCGCGTACTTTGCCTTTGAATTAAAGCTAAATGCCTTGGTATCCAACGACATTTTAATCGTAGTTTATTATGTTTGCTACTATCACTAATGTTCAAAAAGAGAGTTGTGAACTTCAGAAGTCAATCGACAACTGCTGCGGTAAACAGCGGGCCGGCCTCAGATCAATCACCTTCACGGTAGGCTGGTGCAACGCGGGGAGAATGAAGGGTTCGAGAGCCCCACAAGGTTTTGCCGCGTCAGAGCTTGACGGACGAGCCAGCCTCACAATCTCGAAAACCCCCGGACTAGCGACCTTTACCGTCGAACACAACAACCGGGTAAGTATCTCCCCGACGTTGGGTACGCGACTCGGGTTTAGAGAGACATACTCTGCGAATAAAGGATTGTTTGTCCCGGTTGAGTACGTCGGTAATAACCCGGTGGACTTCGCCTTCACGAAAACTCTCAGGGTGCACCTGGATCGGGTGAACACATCGTACAACACGTTAGACGGATCACCCAGCACATTACTGAAAACCGTGCAAGCCAGTGATTGTTTCTTTGGGGAGACTGTGACCTTAGACTTTCCTTGCCCCGAGATGAAAGTTTTGGAATCGGGACATATCCACGAATTTACGGTCTCTATTATTGATGATCGAACGAGAGAGTTGAAGAACTATTACCCGATTTCGTTCGTCCTAGAAATTTCATATTAATTCAAAGAATTAGACTCAAGTTCGTAATATAATTTATAACAACCAACATTATGAGTATATACGGACTAGGTAGTTCTTCCAATTTATTGACAATTTCGGATATAAATTCAAAGAATCCGAGTAACAATGATGTTCCGACGGGAACTCCGGATCCAACCCCAAAGGTGATTTTTCAACTACCGGAAAAACCATATCACTGATCAATATAACTATGTCGGCTGCCGTGGACGAGATTCACAAGAGTCTACTATCACAACTTAGACTAGAGGCCCTGGCTGTGACTACACAAAGTCGTGAAGAAACACACACAGAACTAAACGAACTAGGCGGGAAAATAACCGAATTTCGGGAAGAGGCCCATACAGAGTTTATGGAAGTTTCCGATAAACTGAAATGTGTTCGTAGATACGCTCAGAAAGCACTTGAGGATAATTCTGAAAAGGTTCGTGTGGCCCATACCTCTATCGAGAAGCTTGCCGCATTGTTGGACACATCTGTATAGCAGTTTAAGTTATTACACCGCAGAAAACCCATCATGACAGTTTGGGCAGAGGAGAGGGGGGCGATGGAAAATGGAGCCTATCAATATTCGTTCGGTGCCAACGCGATCAATAGATATGGGGGGGTACGTCATGACAACTCCATGTACACTTCTCCGAATGGCGGTCTGCTCGGTTAATTTGAAGGGTAATTCTGTGGCCGCGGTCACCGTAAATCTCGTATTGGATGGGGAAGAACGGGCGATTGGAGTCACTAAACTCGCTGGAGAGAGGTCAGCGATGGTTTTGTTCGCCGTTGACAACCCAATTAGAGTTTCCGAAGGTAGTGTTATTAACTTTGTTACGAAAATCGCTGACCCAGCGAGTTCTTCCACTGTTGTAACATTGTTAATTGAACTTGATTTATGACGAGTGAACATTTAATACCGTTGAACCTACAACCAAAACCTGCCGATCCTGTTTCAGCAGAGTCGCGGGATATGAGTTTGACCCCGTCAAACATCAGGTTGGAAAATATCGTTGAGATACAGCAGATCCTAAAACAAGAGGGAGAAACTTGGAGGGTAAATGCTAAAACATATAAACGAGCTGCAAATATAGCGGAGGGGGTGAGCACCTTGCTCGTCCGTTTCTATAATGGGTGTGGCTGGAAGCGTGGCCTTGTTGTCCACAGTCGTGGCTGTGCCTGTCGCTGGAGCTTTGAGCGGGGTAGCCACTGTGGCTGGGCTGCTCTGTATGACTGCCAGATTAGTGGGTAGAAATCTAGAAACTAAGAGTAGAAAGCACGATCGAATAGCGGTTCTCGCGAGGTCTAAGAAAAACAGCATCAACGTTATCGTGTCTAAAGCTTTAGCCGATAACAATATATCAGACGCTGAATTTGAATTGGTAGTGGAGGAGATGTCTAGCTATCAGGATTTAAAAAATACTATTCGGACTAAGGCGCGCGCCCTCAACAAAGTTGAAACTCTCACAGACGAAGACGTAAAAAAACTCGTCACCGAGGGCCGACGAGAGAAACAATCTCCTCGCCCGCCTTGGGACGTGATATGCTTATTCGCGTGTTTCCAGCGGCAGCAGGATATCCCATCACCATATAGTCCAGAAATTCCGACGGAACATAAAACGTTTTCGGGTCCCGTTACACCACCGTGATTATGTCACCCACCGGCCACCATACTTATCGATAACCGCAAACTGTCCGTATCTGGAAGTAATAGTGCTACCGTGTGCCGCAGTCACCTCTCTTATATATAGATCGCCTCGATACTTTGGTGCATATTTTTAAACCAATACACAAAACAAATACACCGAGATTTGTGAACAGATAATGTTTATCTCCAGGTTTATGTTTCATAACTGTCTTGGTGGTTGTGTGTGTAATAAGCAGCGTTCCTATCCGACCGCCGTAAATATGTGCCATAAATCAGCCGAATGCCGATATAACGAGCGGTGGTGTAGTGACAATGCCAGACAAATAACCTCGGCAAAATAGTCTTACGGGACTTATCAAAAACTACACATCAGATCGGTTCTATCTTTTTAACTGACTTTCTGATTTGAATTATTACTAAACGATAATATGAGGTTTTGAGCTGACGTCATGCAGGGTGTATTCCTGTTAATAATCAAAGTACTGAAAGTACTGAACATAGGGTACTACAAGATTAAACTAGATTGATTGCTTGATTGATTGCTGGTGTTACAGTTTCATTAACCCTTAAAGGTACATGCCCACTCAGTAGGTACAAAATGTTCTTTACATCAGAGACATCATCTGAGACATTTCCTGGCAAAATAAACATTCATGCGCCATTATCCCACGTACTGATTGGCATTATTATACATGTTATATCAGACGTAAATTTACACACTGATATGAGGGGCGATAACCGTGTTTGCTTAAAATGTTAACGGACATTACTCTTTAATCTCTTTATTTATTTTATGATGTGCAATGATCATACTTTAAAATCTGTCGAAAATATTATTTTTTCAGGTGACGCTTTATTTCTTTAGTATAAATAATTAAAACATATCATGCTCATTTGCATATGAACATAGCCTGATACCACCGCGCGTGTCACTATCAGTAAAATAAATATTACTAAAGATTATATCTGTATAGCGGGCACTTGTAACGTTTAGAAACTTGTTAGATTTTTGTTGTCGTATTTCAGTACTTGCAGTGTTATACTGTCATTAATGTGTTCCCTGACTGTAAGTTATCACCTTAAATACTGACTTATTGACCCCCTTCCATGAACGTAGAATTGACACTCATGTTGGCGTGTATTGGCCACCATAGACAAATGTCAATCAGGCCGAATTCAGGAATGTCACTAAAATCCACTGTAGATCATCGGATAGAGAGAGAGAATGAGGATTAAACATCAGTTAGACCTACACGTGCGAGTTTTGTTTCGCACAGGTGTCGGGTGAGTTTAAAAATAGGCTGTCGGAAGGTCAAACTTGATGTAGTTTGTGTGTTAAACGCGTCGCTTGTTTCGGAGAGTATTCGGAGGGGAGTTAACTCTGTTACTAAATTTAGCGATGACCGCACGATTTGTGCTGCAAATGGGGGCAAATCACGCGCAACAAAATAATCCGATGTATTTTTGTACGTAGAACAACCGTTGTTGATATTGTGCAGTGCAAGTTTTTCATAATATTATTTTCAATTAGTGGTTGCGTATGCCAGTTAAACGTTTAGTAACACAATGCATTTTGTTATGGTTATTCCAAGATATCACTACGGACGTGCCCATCGAGGGGATCTGGGGCGTGGCTAACTGTCCGACGCGATTCTAAGTTGTCAATCACAGGCGTCCGCACCACGGGGGGTCGTGGGCGGGCCAAATGATCCCGCTCGATCGCAATACATACGGATACACATGTACCCTATGTAAAAATAGCTGGCCTCAGCTTCTTGCTTCGGCGAAGCCATTGTTCCAGAGCGTATTTACATTGCTCTGTGTGTATTAATAATACTTATTATCGGTATTTACTGACAATATCTGATGGGGAAAGAATGTGTGGTATTTGGTTGTACTAACGGAGATACTGACAAACATATAGCCTTAAAGCGCTGGAAACCAAATTTTTTGTCAGCTGAGTTGGTATTTTATTCTCGCTTCGTCTCAAAATCGTGTTTTGGTAGCACAGCAGAATTATCTCAAGTTGAGACGATTCTAATGTGCTTCCAAAACATGATTTTAAATAGAAAAATATTTAAAATCAGCAGATGACAATTTTCTTTTTCAGCGTTCTAAGGGTTAAAAGTATTCGGGCTACGATACAAGTGTAACAACAGGTGTTGGCCAAGTGGGAAGCACAGCGTATATAAAGGCATGTATAATGTTGATATGCATGTTTAATAAAGAATCGAAAACTGTGATGTCCACGGTGTCAGTACAAGTAACTAAAGGTTGACCGTGTCGTTGACATATCCAACTTTCGCGGCCACCTTACCTGTAGAAAGTCTGCGTCAGTAGCGGCGAGTTTTATATGTAATTATATAAGAGACTATTACCATTTGTTACGTAACTTTTAAACTACAGAACCGATTAAAAATGCACAAGTCACATTTTAAACTTCAATTATTGTACTTTATGATGATGTTTCGATCGTGTTTTTAAAATAAAAATATTTCGGTCCTTTTTAGCTTTAAACATAGTTGGTAGTTTTTATATGATTTATATCGCAAATTGTGATTTTTCTTCTCGATTTTCGTGGGAAAATTGCAAAATCTCTTTTTATAGGAATAGTGACAAAAAATGCACAGGTATTTTCAATTAGCTCATTCATTTTTCTATCTATTGATATAAAAATTATGTTTCTAAGTTAATATTATTTTGGTCCTTTTTGGATAATAATAATGACACCATCTGTTTTCATTTTCCAGTTAGCGTATCACGGAAATCTTCGGCAATTTCCGTGATATTCGTTGAAACGGGCACCTGTTTACGGTGCTTAGCGGCGGTGGGACGATTGTATGTTACCCGAGGCATGAGTTGTCGGTAAAAGTATTTGTGAACAAAGTAACCAAATTATACTTTCATGTTCACGTACTTTGAAGCTAATAATTGGAGACGAGTGGGTTTGTCACCGAAATATTAATCGCTCATTTTAAACACTGCTGATTATCTAACAAATTACACCGTTAATCCGAAACTAATTTCATGGTTGCCAATTAAAAGCAGTTAATTAGTAACTGCCGTGCAAACTGCGATTTGTGTTTTTTTAGATGCCGACAAGACTACCCAATTAACATGATGATCGCGAGATTGCGAGACGAAAACGAGCGATTCTATCATATTCAATCTTGCTTTTTCGCAACCTCGCCCACAGATGGAAGATCACGCGTTTTTACTTCGCGATCTGCGTCAACACGCAGGAGCAAAACTAACCCGAAGTTTCTGTCTGTAACACATGGTATGTCGCCCTGCGCTACCTGCGGTTTATAATTCGGGTTACAGCAAACTATATTTCCAAAAGCGGAAGGCGAGATGGCGAAAACGCGAGACGATCATATCTTTAGGAGACGATTCGCATGTTTTCACAAGACGGAAACATTGCGAAACGACAGCTCAGGACGAATCATAATGCTGATTGTTTTATTTTGGATTGCGGATGGCAGACGTATGTTGAACCTTACATGTTACAGAAACGAATATATCACACGTGTGATATATTCGTGCGAATGCGTCACACATGGTGAAGAATACGTACGAATACATCACACACATGTGTGACGTTTACGTTTGGCGTCACTATCCCTTGCAACAAAAACGAATGTGTCACATGTTACAAAAACTCGAACAAAAATTAATAAAATATTGTCCAGACGAATATGTCACATGAAGTTTCCGAATTTACTAATATCTGCCATACAGTCAAAATATGTGCATTAAATGAAGGAGGCAATAAGGCGGTTAATTTAACCTAGTTCATTCTCCTATCGCACGAAGCCGGTATGTAATACCGTGAAAAAGGCTGAGTGTGAGTGCCTTTTTCACGGTCTATCATAAATACATTAGGCCATGCCTTTTGTATTTGTATATTTACATAAAGCCGATTAAGCATATGCAACTTTTAAATGATGCCCAGCTTGTGATAGTGATGATGCATTACGCAAGGTCACAGTTTAAATGGGGTTGCATGCATTCTAAGGTAAAATATGTCTGAAAGTGATGCCATAATATCTGTGTAAATAGTACTACATGCCCGCTCCACACCACCCGCCCCCCCTACCCCTGCATCCCTCGCATCGCTCGCCCCCCCCCCCTCTCCGACCCCCCCCCCCCGAGAAATAGAGGAGATTTAAATAATTATGCTGTTAAATCCAGTAAATGTCTCCGTAAAATATGCCCCACAGTGCAGGGCCATTTGGTTGGTGAACGTCGCAGCATATTTTGTGCAACAGTTAAAGAATCTGTAATGTCACCGCAGTGCGGGACATCATCGGCGGTTAAAGCCCCGATGTATGCCCAGTATGCCCAGATAAAGCCCCGCTACTCCCCTGGAGGGGAGTGGTGCTGGAATATACATTGACTGATGATACAATATGCTTTTAAAATCTAAAGCTGATCTCATTTTAATCATCTAAATAGAACACCCAATGATTGCAACATTATTATATATGTAAAGTGTATTGGACATGTAAATATTGAACAGGCGGAACTGACCATCGGTTAACAATTTGTACAGTAGCGATTTTCTGCTCCTTACCTATTTGTATATACTATATCGTATACATATCGTAATCGTATAGTATTGGTATATTTAATGAGCATATCGTATGATCATATAATATTGGTATGTTTGTACCGTATCATCGTATAGTACAAACGTACTATACACATAGTATACAAACATACGATATCCGTTCGTATATACAATATATACGTACGAATATGGTATGAATATACCATACCCGAAGTGTGGCTTTTCATTCTACTGAAAACACCTCTCATTTTAAAGAAATTCTCGACTCCAAAGAGGACCAAATATTAGGGGCGGACCAAATATTAGGGCAAATAGTACACGGCAACACCGTTAATATATCGTATGCATTTACGGTATTCTGGTACATTTATACCGTACACAAATGTGGTATGTTTGTACGATACAAACGTACCAGAATTATACACATGTATAAAAATCGTATAAACGTACGATTTGAATGGTATATCTATACGATATTGGTTGGTATGTACGGTACAAACATACCGTACGTTTATATTATATGCATATCGTATAGAAAACATATCGTATTGGTATAGTATACGTATAGTATTGGCATAGTACGTATAGTTGACCTGCAGAAAAGAGCTACTGTATATATATATACCATCAAAACTGTTCTGTCCACCATAGTTGGCTTGAAACATAAACATTGAGAGCAATGTAAACAGTATAATGCTTATAAAACAACATTAACAAATGTGATGCAGAACAAATATGAATAAATGATAAACGGTATATATAACATACAGTCTGATGCACAAGGAAAAGACGCTTGACATCACTAATAAACGTTCGGTAGGCGGTCATCTTAAATTATGTAATCATCCGATGTCGAAAAAAAATGCTCCAGAGTGATCGTATTGTCGATACCTTTGAGTTGATATATGACTTGACCATACACGGTAAAATCTTAAATTTGACACCTACTTGACCCCTCCGGCCCGCCCTTTCTTGTCCCAGTTGGCAGCATTTGAACAAATATTAAACGGCGTTAACTATCGATCATTCCTTCCAAGTGTCATGGAAATCCGTCTGGCGGTTCGTGAGAAGAATTTTTTTTAAGAATTTGACATACTTTTTGACGGCGGCCATTTTGGATTATGTGATGATCTCCATTTTAACAAATATGAAAAGTCTTCACCCACGGACCATAACTGGGAAGTTTGTCCAATATCAGCCCGGCGGTTCATGAAAATAAGACGTTTGAAATATCTAATCAAATAATGACCTTTTGACCTTTCGGTGGTCATCTTGGATTACGTAATGATCAGATTTCGACAATAAATGTTCCAAAGTGATTGTCTTGTTGATACATTCGTTTTGATAATGATATGACCATATTCGGTCAAGTTTGAAATTTGCAATTGTGTGACATATTCGTTTATACCAAAAAATGAAACATATTTGTGTGAGATTTTCGGTTTGTGATGTATTCGGCCGAATTCGGCCAGTATTCACCGAAATGTGTGACGCATTCGCACGAATATATCACATGTGATATATTCGTTTCTGTGACATATAGGGTTCATGAAACGCAGATACTGACGATTTTCCCTTTAAATCGACTTGTCAACTTAATGCGAAAATATTAAACAGTCACGAGACAAAATGTAATTGCAATGTGGCATACATTTGGCGACGCCACGTATTATTAAATGCGCAATGTTGACATTATTGGTAGCTGTGACTGGGGGAAACGGGCCTTATTGCAGGCGTGATCAGTATAGCTACTGCTAAGTGACTGTATAGTTAGTGCTTATGACATTTGTTGTCATATTTAGCTCCTTCTGTGTGACTGGAGAAATGAGGTTTATGTCATTTGTGGCTTTGACTGGGAAAATGGACCTTTAATATGTCATGTGTGGCTGTAACTGGAGATATGAGGCATATGTGATTTGTTAGCAGGGGTAGATCCTGATCAAATAGCAAACTGATGTAGCCTGGAAACTATATATACTGCTTGTTAGAAGCATGTCGGGTGTTTCATCGATGGAATGGTGAACAATGCAGATCCTGAACAGACTGTGCGGATGCACAGTCTGATTTTGGATCTACGCTGGTCGCAAAATCCATAAGCCTCATTTACCCAGTCACAGCCAGATGTTTGGCCACTTTAGCGCCTGCTATGTGGCTGTGACTGGACAAATGGGGCTTATGACATTTAGGGCCAGACTCGCTCGTGGTCTTCTAGCGCATGCCTGCATCCTATAAATATGGCAAACCAAATCTACATAAACTCAAATAATTATTGTTAGCTCTAGCTCATTAAATATTTAGAGCTAGAATGAGTTTGTTTAGTTTATGTAGATTTGGCGTTCATGGAACGCCAAATCTACAAAAACTCAAACAAGTATTGCTAGCTCTAAATAATTAGAGCTAGCATTAAATATTTAGAGCTAGCCCCAAATTATTTAAAGAGCTCTTCAAATGATTTGGAGCTAGCTCTAAATATTTATTGCTAGCATTAGTTATTTGAGTTTATGTAGATTTGGTTCCATATATAAATGGCTTGCTTGCTAGAAACATGGCAGATGTTGAACTGAATGAATGTCGAACAGTAAATACCATGATCTGACTGCGCATATGCTCAGGCTGATCTGGATATACACATGTCGCATACCATACGTGCCCATTTCTCCCATGACAAACCACTTTGAAGAAATCGTGACGACGCAAATAGATCTAAATTCAAATTCAAATTTAGTGCAGTGAATTATGCAGACATGTATTGTTAGGTACATGTAACGCGACACGAAAACATATTCCAAATGAATTTCCAGCCAACGTAGCCCCATTCAGCAGGAGCACCCGTACAAATGGTTAAGGTATGACTACACTATAACTGGCGTATATTTACCCACGGTGTTGTCAGTAATAATGTATTACGTAATCCAGAGTCTATGGCATAAACATATTTGGATTAGTTTCTTTACCGTAATATATCGCGCATGCTATCTAATTTTACGGAGGAGCCCCGCAGGGGACGTAAAAAATATATTTTTCTTTTTTTAATTCGTTCGTTCGAGGGAACAAATTGTCATTTCGTGGGAACAAATTGTTAATTCGAGGTAACGAATTGTTATATCGTGGGAACGAATTGTTAATTCGAGGGAACGAATTGTTAACTTGAGGGAACGAATTGTTATTTTGTGGGAACGAATGAATAAAAAAAAGTCCATGTTCTTATAGCATTGTCCATAAAATAGCTGATGATTCAGTGTGGTTAAATCATTCATGACAAGCCCATTTGGTAAAGACGCAGACGATCTGTATCAGCAATAATTGTATGGTTTAGTGCAGTATTTGCTGACATTCATGGCCTCAAGTTTCGTACGTACACTGGTGTGTTCATTTGCAAATCATATGTGACGAGTCACGACAAAAAACGGCGTATTGCGTTTTTCACAAGCGTACACATAGTACATCATCAGTACACAACAAACTGCGAACGTTTGTTCTTTGTTAGAGACACTGTGTGTTTTTTCAACTCCAGTATATAGGTATGTGGTGTTGAATGGGTTAAAGGAATATTATTACATTTGACGTGAAAATGAGTTTGTATGCCCCCTATGCGATAGCAAGGGTGGCATATTGCTTTGCTCCTGATGCTCCGTCCGTACGTCCGTCCGTACGTTCGTCCGTGTACATTTGCTTCGAAACTTTTGTCCCAGTTTCTCCATCATCTCATATCATCAATATCACTTGAAGGATTCCTTCAATACTTGGACACTTGTTTTACCTGGACATCTGTGACACACTCGTGCCACCAGTAAACGACATTGACCTTTGTGACCTTTGAAATGCAGATGAAATACTTAGCCATTTGATTACGTCGAAAAGTTTGTCCCAGTTTCTCCATCATGTCATATCTTCAATATTCTTGAAGGATTGCTTTAATATTTGGACAGTTCATTCTCCTGAACATGTGTGACACACTCACACCAGCAATGACAGAACAATACTGTTCAAAATATTATCGTCTCGTAATAATTTTGTCGTCACCATTAATTCGAAGTGTGCGATTTTTTGTCGCGCTGGCTTGCCGACAGCGTCATATAATCGGCACGTTGGCGGCCGTACGTCCGTGCGCCTCAGCGGGCGCGACATGCGGGCCCCGGCCATCTCGTTCCTATTTTGTTCCACTCATTCCTCTATGTATATAATATGTAAATTCTGATGAGGTCGCTCACATCAGGGTGTATTGTGGAGGCTATATTTTATTATTTCAACATTTAGATATGTCACTAATATACACACATAGCGTTTGATTGTTATTACATGGTACACTTATTGGCAGTATTTCATAATATTTGTAAGACGGAAATAAAAAATGTTGAGGGCAGGGCGGATAACCGTGTTTTGTTAAAATATTTAAGAATTTGACATACTTTTTGACGGCGGCCATTTTTGATTATGCGATGATCTCAATTTTAACAAATATGAAAAGTCTTCACCCACGGACCATAACTGTGTAACAGCCTGGCGGTTCATGAAAATAAGACGTTTGAAATCTCTAATAAAATAATGACCTTTTGACCTTTCGGCGCTCATCTTGGATTAAGTAATGATCAGATTTCGACAATAAATGTTCCAAAGTGATTGTCTTGTCGATACATTCGATTTGATAAAGATATGACCATATTCGGTCATGTTTGAAATTTGCGATTGTGTGACATATTCGTTTATACCAAAAAGTGAAAAATATTTGGGTGAGATTTTCGGTTTGTGATGAGTAGTATAAAGGGAGTCAAAATGATACCACCTGCGGTGGCATCATTTATAACCCTTTATACTACTCCCACCACCCCCTAAAAATCAAAAATTGGTTAACGATGAAATTGTCTCCCACCAACCACGAAAAATCTAAAATTGGTGTCATAAATACATCATGTTGTTTTCACGTCCAATTGAACAGATAAAACAATAGTCTTAAAAAGGATTTATTTTTGTCTCGTTGTCATAAATACATCATGTATTTTTCCGACAGCAAATTTATGAATTTATTCTAATAAGTTTCCGATTTAAATGCGTCCTCACGCAATAGTCTATATTCCAACTCCATATTTTCCTCCTCCGATATAGCTAATTGATTCCGTAGATCAGCAACTAATTCTACCAGCTCTAGTCTACCACGTTCACCTGTAGCCACCTGACAGCGTAGTTGCTTATGTCTACAAAGAGTTTGGGCACTAACGAATTTACAAGGGCATCTGGGGCATTGAAATTGTGGGGGGGCACAAGGAAACTTTCTACGTCTCGCTAGATGCCTTCGTAGATAGTCTTTACGCGTAAACGTTTTACAACAAGTCTCACACTCCATTATATATGTATATGTATATGTTTATATTCAATTGGTCGTGAAAAAAACATAATGTTTTCAAGACTAATTGAACAGATAAATTTCATAGGTTATATTACAGAAAATATGATAACGCCAGAAATAGAAAGTTTGAGAAGAGAAGCCGAATCTCTAGGGATTACTTAT
Source organism: Conchocele bisecta (assembly GCA_029237695.1). NCBI lineage: Eukaryota > Metazoa > Mollusca > Bivalvia > Lucinida > Thyasiridae > Conchocele > Conchocele bisecta. The sequence continues at coordinate 25,622,779 of CM055274.1, forward strand.
AGTACACGGTTGAGAGTTAGGGGGTTGACAAAGCTGATAAATGCCACAAAGAATGAGGCGTTTATGAAGCGGTTTACCCGCGCCTATAAAAGAGGGGCATTTAAAGACCTCTCACTAGCGGAGGAAGTTTGGTAACAGAATTCAAAAAGAAAGTATTGCGGAGCTAAGGGCTAGTGTAATTAATTCTAAAGAATTACCTTCAAGCACAAATAATTTGAGACACACAGGTGACCAAATACCAAATAAAAGATCTATAGTTCGCGCGATAGTGGAAAAAGGTGAAGAAATATTGGGGGCTCACGATGAAACATTGGAAAAGGTAGAAAATGGAAGACGGGTAGTTACATTATCCTTTCGTAAAAACATTAACATCAACGAGTCCGAACGCATGTCCGATAAACTCGCTCCGTATCTAACAACAAATTTTTTATTTGAGATATTCATATTCTTACAAGCTAGAACATATGGAGGAAACTAAAAATGGAAAACCTAAAACTCTAATATTTCACAAAAATCTCGGTGGTAGCGAACCACTATCATCAATGAAAACCGTTAAAAAATGGCTGTCAGATAATGAGCAAACACGAATAATGTCTGATAAAATAGACAGACCAAATACAAAGTGGAAGTTTGTAAGATGGGTAGAGGTTTTTGTAAAGCTAATACAGGGTAGTAGGGGAATAGATTTGGGACTACAATCCAAAGAAGCGGCAGGAGGAGAACTTCCAGAATGGTTGAGGAATAGAAAAGGTATGTATTCTTTAGATAAGTATAATGACGATCTTTGTCTGTTCAGGTGTCTAGCTATGCACCTTGATAAAAAGATCAGACCTGACAGATGCACAGAAAAAGCGGAAGAACTTATTAAGCAATATTTCGGTAGAAATGTTGTTTCACCAATTCCTTTTTCAGATCTTAAAAAGGTTGAAGAGGTTTTTAAGGTAGGTATAGAAGTATATCAACCGACCAAATATAACGTATGGTGGTTGAAAAAGGTACCAGCATACTATAATGAAATAGGTAATAAACCAATGACAATAGGACTGTTTAATAATCACGCATTTCTGATAAAAAACCTTAAAAACCTATCTAAAACTTACGCCTGCCAGAATTGTAAACAGAGATTCACAAAAGCGAGTAATATGAAGAGACACGGACCGACATGTATGAGAGGTGAGACAAAAGTAATATGTGATGGTAATTATTTAGAGCGCCCACGTTCGTCGTTCGAGAAAGCGTTCTACCCAAAAAGTTCTAACAGTTATGGGGCGATCGATTGGATGTACTCTGTGGAAAAGCGGGAGGGAATTCACATTCATCACGAACAGTGTGGACACGGGGGTGAAAGATGGATTTTAGGAGCTCCAGTAGATGGATATTGTACGGAAACCAATACCGTATATCAATATCACGGCTGTTACTGGCACGGGTGTGAGATTCATGCAAAGCATAGAAAAGAAGAACGCGCATCCACTATGAGAAGAGATACATTTATTAGAAGAAGCAAAGAATTCAACCTAGTAGTTATGTGGGATGCGAATTTCAAAGAACGGGTAAAGACATAAAGATCGGTTGCGGCACTACTCTTTATCCATATCAGATAGTATACGATTTTGAGGCGTATCTTCAGCCAGAAGTTGAAACTAACGGTAATAGTTTAGAGTACGAAGCCGAGCACGTTCCGGTAAGCGTTAGTATAGGAGATAATTTCTCAGGAACAGTAACTCATATTTGTGATAAAGATCCGCAAAACTAATAGAAAAAATTCGTAGAAGAAATTTGAAAGTCAGGGGAAAAGCTATAAGAGAAGAAGTGTGGTCAAGATATAGGTTTAATACAGAACATTTACGTAAAAACCAAATCGCCAAGATCGAACAGTGGATAGAGCAAGTGCCGGTTATAGGTTTTAACAGCAGTAAGTACGATATAAACTTAATAAAGAAATACCTAGTAGGCGAACTGGCATCACAACAAAGAAAGTAATGGTCGGAAAACGTGCAAAACGCAACAATATTTCTATTTACTCCAGAGTTTAGATTTATTGATGTAATACTTTATCTAGGGACCTGGTGTAAGTTATGATAGTTGGATAAAAGCTACGAATGTAAAGGACAGAAATCTTTCTTTCCTTACGAGTGGTTCGATTCTCCAGACAAACTGGATTACCCAGGACTACCTGATATAGAGAATTGGTATTCCAAACTATCTGGGAAAATGTTAATAGATGAAACAGAATTAAGTAAATGTCGTAGAATTTTCGAAGAAAATAATATGAAAACTTTCAGAGATTGGTTGAAATATTATAACGATTTAGATGTAGCACCGTTCCTAGAAGCGGTGGAAAAAATGTGTGAATTTTATAAACACAGAGGTGTGGATATTTTCAAAGATGCGGTAACACTACCTGGAGTAGCTATACAATATTTATTGAGAGGAACCATTAAAGAACAAAAATCTTCAAAGACGATTATACCGGAGGATGCTCTATATGCACCGAAAGAAGAAACATACAAAATGATGAAAGACGCTCTAGTTGGTGGTCCATCGATAGTATTTACGCGATATGCGGAAGCCGGTTTTTCAAATATTAGAGTGGGTTCCAAACCTTGCGAGGCTGTTTTGGGGTACGATGCAAACGCGTTATATTTATCTACGTTAAATAAAGAGATGCCGTGTGGGAGAGAAACTATACACCATATAGATACCCCACATAACCCTAAATTTATTAAAAAGTTTTGTAAAAGAGTTTTATCTGGAGACTGGTTTGGGTTTGCGGAGGTGGATATAGAAGTTCCCACACAAACTTAAAACATAAGTTTTCTGAAATGTCCCCAATATTTATAAACAGAGAAGTAGAGGTTGATGAAGTTCCCACACACATGTTAACATATTTAAACGATACTGGCCGAACAAGACGAGATGGAAAAAAATTGGTGGGATCTATGACCGCCACTAAAGTATTGCTGTACGCGCCACTGTTGAAATGGTATTTAAAACACGGCCTAGAAATAACTGGAGTTCATCGTGTTATAGATTATATTAGCGGAAAACCATTCGAATGGTTCGAAAAAGAAGTTACAGCCGCAAGACGAACAGGCGATGTAGAACCAAATAAGAAACCAGTAGCCGACATAATGAAATTATTAGGAAACTCGTGTTGTGGAAAAATGATAGAGGCAACGGAGAGACATTTAAATACGACATATACACAAAACGAAACCTGTGTTGACAAAGCATTAAGATCTGCATTCTTTGACGACTTGGAAGAGATAGGAGATGAGTACGAAATATCTTCAAGAAAACCCAGGTGTGCGGTAAAGAGACCATTCCATTGTGGAATAGCGGTTTATCAACTAGCTAAATTGAGAATGTTGGAATTTTACTACGAATTTCTAAATAAATACGTAAAAAGAGAAGACTTTGAATTAATACAGATGGATACAGATAGTATGTATATAGGAGTTAGTGGATAAACGATAGAGGAATTGATTAGACCTAACTTACTAGACGAGTTTGAAAAAGAAAAAAAAAATGGTTGGCTTGGGATAAATGGAGCGAAAGAGAGCCCGGACTTTTCAAAATGGAATTTAGCGGGGATAGGGCGATAGCGTTATCTAGTAAGTGTTATTTCGTAGAAAAAATTAATTTAACTAAAGATAATTTGGAACAAATTAAAATTAATAAAAACTCTGCGAAAGGAATGTCCAAGAGAACTAACAATTTAAATTGGGATAGATATAAACGAGTACTAAGTGAAACTACAGAAGATGGAAAACACATTATAGATGTAGCACAAAATAGAGGATTTAAAATGAAAGACGGCGTTATGAAAACGTACTGTCAACAAAAAATACGACTCTCGGCATACTACGATAAAAGACGCGTGTTACCAGACGGATACATACAGAACATCTCTAACGATCCGGGGGTAGCTGGGTGTCAGAAGACACTATAAGAAGTTCTTCGCGAACAAACCCTCTAGATGGCCCATCATCCAAATAGTAGAGCACGGGCTCATCGGGTTTGGTAATAGATCGATCTAGATGATATACATTGAGAGACCACACTGGATCAGTCGCGCGGCGGCTGCCACCATTCGAGCTCTCCGGGTTGATAGAGGTACCGGACGTCAATATCTGATGGAAGCCGTTGCTCCTCTAAACCAACGGGTCGCCCGCGCGAGACGGCAGAGGGCTTGCTCGTCACCCTTTTAAACTTGATAGCATCTACAGGCTTCTTACCTATCAATCTGGTCACCTCTCCGTTCAGTGCGGAGACCACGGCGGGCAGTCTGGCCACCCACTCGGTCGATCGTGAATGGGGGTCTACAAGTTCTTTGGCGCATTGGTGTCCGAACAGTCTCTCAGCCAGGGTTCGATTGAAGTGTTCCACGATCCCCTGGTCCCGGTGGATGTTGACGCGGCCGCGTCTGATATAAACTTTACGCTTAGACAATAGATGAGAGACCGCGCCCATGAACTCGCGGCCGGGATCGACCTGGAGAAGATTCGGCCATTTGAGAGGACTCCTCTTATATATTCGGGAAAGAGCCTCGGCCACTTCCTTAGACTCTTTAGTGGCCAACGGCTCAGCCCCCTTATAACGACTCGCAACGTCAACGATTGTCAGTGCGTACTTGTACGTTTTGCGACCGACGCGATCGTGAGGGAGAAACAGGAGATCCGCTTGGTGAACTTGGTTCGGCACCGGCACGTCGAATTTCGGGCGCGGAATATTGTGAGGCGCGGGTAAATAGATCTGCCAGATGGCCTGCTTCTTGAGCCATTCCTTGACAGCGTTTTCTGAAACCTTGGTCGCCGCCGCGAGTTTCTTGATGGCCGCGAGTCCCTTCCAGTAGCCGCGTATAGTATGTATTCGACAGCTTGCGCGTTAGTTTGGTATCTAGTTTGCGCGTGTTCATCGTATGCGAAGTATTCTAATATATCGGACAATCTCCAACATGCCCTCGCCAGTTCGTCCGGTAACTGCGTCGTTAATAATAAACCTTTGTTGGAAGTTTCGCTGCAGCCCCAATCGCGTTTGGGTTGGAACAGGAGAGGGGAATCTAATTCATCCAATCTCGATTGGGAGTCCAATCTCCCAGGATTGGTGGAGGAATCTAACATCCGCTTTGCGAAAATGGTGGCCTCTTTTTCGTCCTCGCGCCACGTCTCGAGACAATCTCGGGCCAGACGAATCATACTCTTTGCACCAGGTAAACGATGTTTTTGGGCAGTGTAGCCTACATCGATCATAGCGTCATAAAGTTCGTCAACTAACATCGTTCTATATATATATTTTTATAAAAAAAAATTGTTTTAATTAATTAATTTAAAATCTCGATTGAATATAATAGCCGGCGAGACCCACCACACCCATTCCCAAGACGATGAACGCGATCTCGCGGTCTTTTTGGGCCTCTGACGGTACATAGAAATCTGAAAGTTGTGGCTCGCGATCCATTGGATCGAGACTTTTGTGCGGATATGCCAGCGCGTACTCGCGGTTGGCTTCTTCAACGTTCTGAAAAGTTTGCGCGGCGTGATTTTCGCGGCGAAGCTCTTCATTGACCCAGTCCAGATGGGCGGTTCGTTTTTCGACCACGCTTCCTTTGCGCTATTGAGTTGTTCTACAGCTAAATCATGACGCTTACGCTCCTCATCCACGTTCGAGCTTTTCATTTTAGAGAATATAAAGTTGCTACCGCTGAACGCCAATGCGTTTACAAGCGCACCACCTACTATTACTGCGATTGAAGCCATTTATTTCCATATATTAACTGGTAGAATTCCAGCTTTAACTAGATAATCTCGGGTCCAAACTGCAGCCGCTACATCTAAGGTCGCGAGCCTACGTCTCTCACAGTAAAGTCCAATTTGGGAGCGGTTCCTCCTAGGGCCATCTTTGATAGTCGAGCATACCCGATACTGAAACCCGATATCACCACGGCGTGATAAAGCGCATTCACTAACATTTTACCATCTTGTTCAGCCATTGTTATAATTATTGCATATAAAAGGGGTCGCGATCAATGTTTAAATGGGGCGCATCCAAATTCAACATTGTTGATGATTGGTGTTTCTTCTGTACACTGGCTGGTTTTTTTTTCGGGTATTTCCACACGCACAGGGCACCAACAACTGCCAGACCACCAACAACCCAACTCCAATTCACGAATTTGGGTTCAATCGGATTCGCCCAACTCCAACCCCCAATTCGTGAATTGGAGTTGGTATTGGGTGACAAATTCAAAGAATTTGGGTGTGCTTCCAATTCGTGAATTTGGGGTGTTGTTGTACTCAACTCTGTCTTCAGATGTTTTGCTGTCTCCGTCCCCGATTGCAACCCCAATCTCGATTGGAGTTTAGCCTCTCGAAGCTCGGCGAGTATTTTATCTTGTTTAACTTTTCGGGTGGCAGCCGCCGCCCGCCCAGCTGCCTGTCTTTTGGGATTTTTTATATGCGGTATGTCATCCAGTGGCGGAGTAACAATCTGGTTCGATTGTGTTGGAGCAATCTTTGGTTCAACTCGTCACTCTCGTGGGTGTGTCTTGTGTCATCATTTTCAGGGCTTATAGTTCGTGGGCATATATGTCCAAATTGACAGTGTTTACCCTTGGTCAACGCGGTTGTCAGCGGAGCTAAGTACATTCCAAACTTGTGATAAATTGAGCAGCAGGCTGTTCTAAGAGTGTGTCCTATAAAAGGGTCAGTCTCTAGATCGTCAATCAACCCTTCGGTGTTTGGTATAGGGAGAAGTCTACTAACGGCGGTAGCGTACAAATGAATAGCCGCCGATCCAAGAGTTTTTGTCATCTCTGCTCCCAATTTGGATTCGTATCGCGCATACATTTTATCGATCTCCGCATCTGACATCTTATCCACCTGACAAACTGAGAGACGCCTACCTAGATAATGCTCCGATTGTCCCCCAGCAACCAGCGCAGCTAGACGCTCGCGTCGCGCCGCATTTTCATTCGGAGTCGTTGCACTCAACCCAATACCAACTGCCGTTGGAGTTGGAATTGATCCCGATTGCTCTGTCGGAGTTGATGTTTCATTATCTTTGGCAGTCGGAGTTGAGGTTTCTTCCATTAGCTGATCGAGAAGTTCGTCGCAGTTCATTTTTTTCAAAATTAGTAATTTAACTATTCTAACAAGTCTCATCACTTTAACATATTGCCAAGCGCACCACCCGATACTTATGATCACCATTATGCTCGCAACAAAGCTCGCAGCGTAGCAGAAAATTGTTAACATTGTTAACCATTGTTCAGTATTTGTTCAGCATTGTTCAGCAATTGCTAAGCATTGTTCAGCAATTGCTAAGCATTGTTAAGCATTGCAAAAGCTTATTACTTTGTAATTTTTCTAATTTTTTAAAAATTATTAATTAATTGATAACTTTATAAGCAGTTGGTTGATCAGTCTTTAGCAGAAGCTTCGGTGCTTAGTTTCGGAAAGCATCTGTCGAACCTGCAGGCGCTCCTCGCGCGTTGGGATAACGTCATTCTCTCGAAGACAGTCATCGAATGAGTCTCGGTCCTTGCAGTGAAAGAGGGCGACCCATTTCGTTTGCTCGCGCAGATCCTTGAGGACGGCGTTGTATTTTTGAGTGGAGATCCATACGCTTTGCCTCGCATGGCGGCCAGAAAATGCGAGCTCGGAGAGCATGTCCTTCTTTTTGGTCATCGCCGCCTTGGCCGAGCAATCGTCAATCACATATAGGGTGGGCTCACCCTGGAATCTTGGTATAAAACCACGCAACCAATCGTGAAGCTATCACCCGGGTCAATAACGTATACCTCAGGGTCGGTCCATATCCACGGGCGCCGCTGATAAGTATCGTTGAGCCGCACAGTGGGACACAGGATCACAATATGACGAAAGGCATCGCGGTAGGAGCCCTCGAGCAAGTCGAGGATGAAAACCGTTTTTCCACATCCTGTCTGCCCACATATTATGGCAGAGTGGGCATCTCCAATCGTGAATTGGTATTGATTGCTAATTTTAATTTTAACTTAATTTTTTCTTTAGAATTATGTATTAATAAATCGTTAGATGATTTTTTTATTAAATCAGTAGATCGCTGATACGTATCGACCATCTTCGATGTTGAGTTGTGCGTCTGTAATTATATATAAGTACACGTTCAATGGCCCGGCTCCGTCCGCCTCTTTGGTTATCTGGATCGTCACACCCTCACTAGCGTTCTCAACTTGGCGTCCGCTACCGTGTATTTGGTCATCGTCGCTGGCTCTCATGTCTAGCCATAACGCGTATTTGGTATTCAGGAACTCTGCGAGGGAGACGGCCGAGAGCTGCAGGTCTTTAGCAACTGCTGCAACCTCCGGAGAGCGCTTAGATCCGGCAGCAAACTGCTTTCTTACTTCATCCCACTGCTGGTGCGCGCGAAGACCCGCGCTGTAGAGTTGATTGGGGACTCCCTCGATCGTCACCTCTACCTTCGTGATTTTGGGGTTATAGAATTTGTCGGTTTTTCTAGCACCGAACGCGAACCGAGCATCCTCGAACAACATCAGTATACCTTTCATCGAGCGAGCGGGTACGTTGACATTAATATTCCACAATGTGTCGCTTTTGTCTTTCGTCATCTTGCGATGGCGAAGAACTCGGTCGTAAAGTATGGCAACGCGCCCGGCGTACTGGGTTCTGATCAATCGCGCGAGTTCGGGCATCGTGACCATGTCGTACTCCAGGGAAACATTATCGATCGTATACGTCGATAACTGGTCGGTGGCTATGAGAACTCGGCCGTAGTCGTTGAACGTTAGTTCGTATTCGAGGCGGTCAGCCAAAGTACTCTGATAGTAGGGCATGTGACTCTCTAGCAACTCAAAGTCGAGCGGGATCTAGAAGCGGTTGCCGTAAGCGCCCGCGACCGCGTTGTCACTCGTGTTGTTATCTACCTTGTTAGCAGCCCCGATTCTAAGTTTGGTTACATTCTTATTTTTGCTGGTGTCAATACCCTGATAGACAGCGTTTTCACCTCTTGTGCCGTCTTTCACAGGTCCTGGTAGCAATGGTAGACGTCGCTGTCATCGATCGACATCACCTCATTACCAGAAATCTTTATCATGGTCTTCTTGACTATGGCGCGACCCAGGTTCTGAACGACGGTTCGGTCCGCGTCCGTCGACGTTAGTGAAATAGTGAAAACGAGGCGAACAGTACCCGGAACAATGACGTCGTTAACTCCGAGGTTGGGGAAGCGGACTAAGAGCTGCTGGTTCTGGTCGATCGTCGATGGGTTGTTCGTAATAACGACACTCTGTCTCACGCCTTTTGCCCCGAGGGGCTCACGCAGTCTGCGGTATGGATTGAGTTTGCGACCGTATTGACTGGAAGACATAATTAATTTTATTGAAACTATTAAACCCGTATGGTGTCTTTTAATACATAATTAATTTTAAGAAAATTATAAATAAATATGGCTGATTACGATGTTGAAATGGATGCAATCGGCAGAGACGATTACCTCGATGGTGATGATAATTTCGAGGATTCCCTCGAGACACCCACCATAGAGACTCCAGTTCCAATCCAATCACAATTGGGTGGCGCTACCACTAGTCAAAGTCAGGAATTACTTGAGGGAGCTGTAAACGACTACTACAATAATTTGGCAGCAGAAAAAGGTCTGGTCCCCTCTGTCGGTCGCGACTACTCCAAGTTCAAATTTGATATGAACGGTAGATTGCGACTAAGAGCAGCACTAAATATCCCATTAGTCAACACGAGGACCGGAAAACCCCTATCGCTAAATACCTTTGCAGGAAACCGGCGCGGTGGCCAACTCATAAGGGACGAACTAGGATTCACGGATTGGAAGAGGGGTAAAACAATTATACCGGCCCGCGCTGTAGAGGCCCTACAGTCTACCGACGAAACTATAGCGAAGACGGCCACCGCGATAGAAACGGTCGAGCTCAGCGGGGTCCCTCAAATAGCCACCGACGTTATTAACACGATGGAGACCACGTTCAGCGTCCAATCGCAATTGGGGAAAATACTCAACGATGACCCACCGTTATCTCTTCGCGAACTCCGTGGACTCGATAAGGCTCTACAAACGGTCCGGGGCGAACTGGTCCTTAACCTCTCCAAACTCACGGCGCTGGATGAACATATCGCGCTAGAAGAAAGAAAACTGGAGGAAGCCGGTGATGATAGAGAATCTACCGAGCGGATCGCCGAACGACTGCGGTCTTTGCGGGACGAAAGAGAAGCTCGCTTGGAGGCCACCTCGGTTAACCGTGAGGCTCTCCGCACACAAATAAGTCGGATCCGCGAATCAATCTCGAGGGTCCTGCACGAGGAGACGACACTCGGTGAGCGTCTTCGCACTCTGTTCAGAGAGCAGGGCGTCACGATAGCAAGCATCCTCGTTGCTATCGGCATGACTATATCGACTATAGTTCTAACTTTCACTGGTGGTGCGGCGCCACCACCCGCGCCAGCACCAGCACCCGCTCCATCCGGTGGAGCCAAGGAGTGGGTAAAAAAACAACTAAAAGCCCTCGCCAATCTTCTAGCTAAATTAGCTGGAAAGGCGGCTGCCGCACTACCTGGACTGATCGGAAGTATCGTTTCTTACTTGCTATCTATATTATCAAAAACGGCCGGATGGCTAGCCAAAAATACCTGGGCTTTAATCGTGGCAATCGCCGGTCTCCTACTATTCTTCGCCAGAGAGTTCCTACAACCAAAGCGTAAATAATCCGATCGCCACAAGGGCGATGACGAGCCCTAATTTCTCCTCCTCGTGTGTTGTGCTTCCAATTTCACACAATTTGCGATTGATTGGTGTTTCTCCAATCGCGATTGGTCTGTTGATGGAACTCGATGGTGCATCAAATTTACGAATTGGGGGTACTGGGTTCGATTTACGAATTGGGGGAGGTGTATCCATTTTGTGTTTTATGAAATCGGTTCCACTGTTGAACCCGATCATGTTGGGGGTGCGCTTGATGATATCCGTGTTCACGTTACCGTTGTGGCCGATTTTTTGATTGGCGGTGGCGATTACGATCTGATTATTGTAACCGTCAACCGGGTCGTCTCGTAGATATCATTGCTCGGCGCCATATAAAGACCTATTCCAAATACATAGTCTACTGGCGTGCTGGCATTCTGCAAAACGTCTTGATAATTCTGGATCGCCTTCTCCAGGTCCACCCTAGCTGAGATGGCGTCCTCTACAATTGCCAAGAATTGTGTTTGTGCATCAAACGCTGTTCCCATGCCCGGTATAGAACTGCGAGTTTGCTTCTGTGCGCCGAGGATGGCCCAGACGTACGTGCGAATGGAGTCGTTGACGCGAGTAACCCCGGCCTGCGTGAACCCTAGACCCGTATCTAACATAAACTGTACCCCACGCGTTCTGAACCTCAGCAGCCTGCTGTATGTAATCGACGTGAGCCAGTTTCGGATGTAACATTTTACAAGAAAACACGCCACAGTGCCTACCTCCAGACACTTCCGGCCCGAAAGTCATAGTCGCGGGGTCAAAATTCCCGGCGTTCCGACTGACGATGTGGTCACCGGAGTGATCGTGTCTAAAATCAGTCTGTGTCCAATTCCCGGACTGGCCCCGAATGAGAAAGTCCCCGAGGCCGGTGCTGGTAGGAAATGCTTTCTGTCTCCAGTCCGCGTCTTTTGAAACGTTAAATTCGTTACACAGTCTTTCAAACGCCATACGGTCGTATGCGTTGGAAATGGGATCCCAGGCGTCGTCTTGAGGTAGTGAAATACCTAGTTGTTTGAGAATCCTCCTAATAGTATAATACGTGTGAAAGTTGTAGACACTTCGGAGCATGACATTCTTGGATGTCAGATGGTCTTTATATGAAACTCCACACCCGGCTGTTGCGCACCATACAGCGAAATTTTATTTGGTTCTGCCAAAACTGCATCGGTGTTGCTTTCCACCCGTTTACCGCCTCCATCGTAGTAATCTTGGGCAGCCTATATTGTTCAAAGATGTTAGGGAAGTTGGTGGCAAAGCCACTGTCCGGTCTAACCGTTACGGTTGGGTGTACAAGGTGGTTAACAACGTCTTTTTGCGTGTATTTACCTCCGACCGCGTACTTTACATTAGAGTTAAAGCTAAATGCTTTGGTATCCATTGAAAGATATTATTATGTTTGCTACTATAACTAATGTTCAAAAAGGGAGTTGTGAACGCCGGGTAGGCCTTAGATCAATCACCTTCAAGGTTGGGTGGAAAAACATTGAAATGTACAAGGATATCCAAGGAATAGAACGGATAGAGGCTATCTATTCCGTAGATGGTATAGATCTAGAGACCGCCGATAGTCCTGCAGAAGTAGAGAGACGCGTTCGGGAAGCAGCTGTCGCATTACGTCCTGGCCTTTGGGGTTTCAGAGATGTCCAAGCTTTAATCGCAAGGAATATGCCTGATAATGTCACTCTCACAGTCTCAAAAGCCACGGGGATTGCGACATTGTCCGTTGATAAAAAATAAAGATCACTCCGGGGGTTGGCCTCAATGTTAGGATTTAAATATCACCCCTTACAACGAGGATGAAGGGCGAATGTACCGTTGCACTTTTTCTTCCCCGTGGATTATCACCACGGTGATACCCCAGTAAACTTCGCCTTCACGAAAACTCTCGGGGTGCACCTTGATCGGGTGAACACATCGTACAACACGGTAGACGGATCCCCCAGCACATTACTGAAAACTGTGCCCGCCAGCGACTGTTTCTTTGGCGAGACTGTAACCTTAGACTTCCCACACCCCGAGATGAAAGTTTTGGAATCGGGACACATCCACGAGTTGAAGATTTCTATTCTTGATGATAAAGGGCGAGAGTTGAAGAACGATTACCCGATTTCGGTCGTCCTAGAAATTTCAAATTAATTGAAAAAATTATTTAGAATTAAACGCATGTTCGTTATATATATTATCAACATTATGAGTATATACGGACCAGGTAGTTCTTCCGATTGGGTGACAAATTCAAAGAATTTGGAACCGGCAGAAGGGGGATTCATCCCGACAGAGGGCGACTTTTTAACTACCCAAAAAACAAAGGCCTTGATCAATAGAACTATATCGAGGGCCACGGACGAGATTCACAAGAGTCTACTATCACAACTTAGAGAATATGCCCTGGTTGTGAATACACAAAGTCGTGAAGAAACGCATACGGAACTAAACGAACTAGGTAAAAAAAATAACCGAATTTCGAAAGGAGGCTCGGTTGGGTATTGAGAACGTCCGAGAAGACCACCAGTCGGGCCTTACGGAGGCTTATGGTGTGTTGCGCTTAGAGGACTCTCTCACCAGAGAAGCGACACTTACTGAATTAGACGGGAAAATAATCGATTTTCGAAAGGAGACCCGAACGAATATTGAGAAAGATCAGGCGGCTTATAAGGTGTTGCGCTCAGAGGACTCTCTCATCAGAGAAACGGAACTAAACGAACTAGGTAAAAAAATAAACAAATTTCGAAAAGAGAGCAGGTCGGATATTGATAAAGTCCGGGCAGACCGCCAGGCGGCCCTTACGTTGCGCTTAGAGGACTCTCTCGTTAGAGATGCGGCATTTATCGAACTAGGTAAAAAAAATAACCAAATTTCAAAAAGAGGCCACGTCGGGTATTGAGAAAGCACGAGAAGACCACCAGGCGGACCTTCCATTGCGGAGGCTTATGATGCGTTGCGCTTAGAGAACTCTCACAGTAAAGAAGCGACACTTACCGAACTAGACGGTAAAATAGCCGAATTTCTGAAAGAGACCAGGTCGGGGGTTGAGGGGGTCCGAGAAGACCACAAGGAGGCCATTGCGGAGGCTTAAGGGGCGTTGCGCTCAGAGGACTCTCTCAACAGAGAAGCGGCACTTACTGACATATACGAAAAAATAACCGAATTTCGAAAGGAGGCTCGGTTGGGGGTTGAGAAAGCAAGAGAAGACAACCAGGCGGCCCTTGCGAAGGCTTATGAGGTGTTGCGCTCAGAGGACTCTCTCAACAGAGAAGCGGCGGTTGCCGAAGTAGACGGGAAAATAACTGAATTTCAAAAAGATGCCCGGTCGGGTGTTGAAAAAGCCTTAAAAGGCCACCAGGTGACCATTACGGGGGCTTATGATGCGTTGCGCTTAGAGGACTCTCTCAGCAGAGAAGCGGCACTTACCGAACTAGATGGAAAAATAACCGAAGTTTCCGATAAACTGAAACATGATCGTATAGCCGCGACCAAAGCTCTTGAGGAGGCCTCTTATAAGATTCGTACTGAGGCATATAACGCAAACAGGGCGCTTGCCGGAATAGTGAAAACAATGAAAACACCAAAACGTGTCATAACAGTTTGGGCTGAGAAGCGGGGCCCATTGGTTGAGGGGCACTATGAATATTCGTTCGGTGCCAAAGCGAGTAATAAATATGGGGGATACACTATGACAGCTGCAGGTGAAGTTATCCAAATGGCGGTCTGCTCGGTTAATGCTAATGGTTAAACCTGTGGGCGCGGTCGCGATAAATATTGTAGTAGATGGGGAAAAGGGGAAGAACGGGGGATTGGATCACTAAAATCTCTGGAGATAGTTCGACGATTGTTTCGTTCGCGCCGGTAATGATCGAATTAGACTTTCCCAAAGTAGTGTTATTAACTTTGTTACGAAAATCGGTGACTCAGAGAGTTCTTCCACTATTGTCTCATTGTTAAATTGAACTTATTGTGTAAATAATAATATATTGAACTAAATTTGTAAAATTTAATATGAACGAATCACCATATTCAACTCTCAATACCACTCCACCAACACTGTATCCAACTCTCACTACCACTCCACCAACACTATATCCAATTAACGAAAGAAGTTCAGATTTTAGGTTGAATAATATCGTCGCTATGCAGGATATTTTAGTTAGAGAATGTGCAAATAGAAAAAGACACGCTAAAAAATATAAGCGCGCGGCGAACATAGCTGAAGCATCTAGTACGGTTCTGGCAAGTGTTTCTGTGTTGTGTGGGGCGGGCACTGCTGCAACGCTATCTACAATTGTAATGGTTCCACTTGCAGGGGCTTTGAGTGGAATTACCGTTTTATCTGGAACACTTTGTAATTAGGGTGGCGGGTGGAAAACTCGAGAAAAAAAGTAGAAAACATGATAGAATATCCGTTCTCGCTAGGTCTAAGAAAAATAGCATCGACGTTATGGTGTCCAAAGCGTTGGCCGATAAGAAAATATCAAATTTAGAGTTTGAATCCGTGGTGGAAGAAATGGGGAGATATGAAGAATTAAAAAATGATATAAGGATCAAGGCGCGCGTCCACCATGCCCAAAATTGAGTGTACTGATTGGGATATAAATTTAGGGTAAAACTTGGAAATAAAGTCGGAGGAAATGTTACAGCACCATTATAAAATAATTTTTAAAAAAAAATTAATTTTCTTAATTTTATAATTTTCCTAATTTTTTCAAAAAATATTGGTGCAGTAAACAAACATTTAAACATACCTATACAACATGTGTTTTTCACTGAGAATTACAAATTCAGTCGAGGATTACACTGTACACACCGTCTGTGTAATTGATACACTCGGCTCTGTTTACCTAGGCTATCAATTTACGCATGGGCCATAACCCGTGTAATTGAAACATTGTCGTTACAACATAAATTAATTACTGTGTAATAATAGGGGGTGTTCAGCTTTTAAATTATTAAAAAAAAATTATATATTAATTATAAAATTAACAAAAAATAACGAACCATCACATGTTTTCTTTCGCCAATAGGTATTAATATAATTATAATTTGCACACCATTTGTATGTTGTATAGGAAACTGATGATATATATGTTTGTTGACCTTACAACAATTGGTCTCATCTCGTGTGTGCTATGTTGTGATCCGGTATGACGTCCGTCTCGTCTGTTTAATGGTAGCAGTCTATGCATATGTGTGAATTTGGAGATGTAATTGTGTAGCTCAAAGGTGCCGGCCTAACAGATTTCTGCCTAAGAGCTTTGCAATTTCGGAAACCAAATTCACACATAGGCTCTCCTTACTTCGCTGGTTTCTCTTAATTAGAGGAATTGGCAATGGGGGTTCAAGGCGACCCGTAAAACCAGACTGTGAGCCAACAGATGCGTGGGCTTAAGAAAGGTCCCAACACCCCAGTGGCTGGGTGCCGGCTAGAAATCTGCCCAGTCGCTGGGGGTGTTGTGCACGAGTGGAGGCTTTTGCTATTTTTTTTTTACAAATTATTAATATCTTTATAAGCGATATCGTAGAAATGTATATTCGTAAAACGAATCGTTGGGTTTTAACAATTTTATATAATACACCTTAATTTCATATCCGATACGCATTATCCGTCTTAATGTTTGTATTTGCCTATTGTATAGTTGACATAATTGCCGGTATAATATTGTAAATGCAACGTTTTTATCGGAGCGTAATAAATTACGCTGGTATTTCATGTATTCGATATCGCCTAGTGTTCTCATTTTATAGAATTTAATATATATAGGACTATAACCCCGTATTTTTCATAAATTTCTTCAAACACAGTTATTAAAAACTTTCAATTCCAATTGTATTGTATTATCCATTTTCTCTAATAGTTGTTTTTTTTTTCTGTTCAATTTCCAATTTCTTCCAATAATTTTCCAATTTCTTCGTTAAAAGTGATATCGTAGAAACGCATATCCGTAAACGAATCTTTGATTTTAAACTGTTTTATAAAATTAGTTTGATAATGTTTCGGTAGTGTTTCTCCGATCCTATTTAGTCGCTTCATTACATAAATTTGATACTTATACCGGCGACATAATTGCCGGTTTAATATTGTAAATGCAACGTTTTTATCGCAGCGTAATAAATTACGCTGATATTTCATGTATTCGATATCACATAGTATTGTCATTTTACAGTGTTTTAATGCTGTAGAAACATCGTAAAATTCTTCAACAAAGACATTACAAGATTCCAATTCGTTGCGTATTTTATTATCCATTTTGTTATAATATTTTATTATAACCTATTCAATTTATCTGTTCAATTGGACGTGAAAAATACATGATGTATTTATGACAACGAGACAAAAATAAATCCTTTTTAAGACTATTGTTTTATCTGTTCAATTGGACGTGAAAACAACATGATGTATTTATGACACCAATTTTAGATTTTTCGTGGTTGGTGGGAGACAATTTCCTCGTTAACCAATTTTTGATTTTTAGGGGGTGGTGGGAGTAGTATAAAGGGTTATAAATGATGCCACCGCAGGTGGTATCATTTTGACTCCCTTTATACTACTTGATGTATTCGGCCGAATTCGGCCAGTATTCACCGAAATGTGTGACGCATTCGCACGAATACTTCACACGTGTGATATATTCGTTTCTGTGACATATAGGGTTCAACAGACGTACCTTTGTCCAAACTGTAGATCCCGGTGAGCCGCCATTCATTTGCAATTTGCATTTGAGATACATGCCACATGACCCTGGTGAGTTCATGTGGTATGTATCTCAAATGTAATGATATTGTATTGCGCGTTACCAACTCGGAAACACCGAGTAGAATTATCACTAAAAATGAGATGTTTATGTGAAGACGTGGTAAACTTAGGTTCATAAACAGGGTCTCTACGATTATGCGAAACGTAATACACGACTGTGTATTCAATTTCCGAATAGTTAAAGCATAATCTGCGAGTTAAACATCAGATACCGTCAATCTCGTGTTATGAACGCTTCAAGTAACAAACACGCACGAATACAGATACTATCGATTTATGACGAGGTGGAACATAATGCATGTTATTGACCAGTGATCTAGCGTAGAAATATGTAGAATGCACTTGATTTACACGACTTATTTATTGAAAAGATCTGTTTATTGTAAGATCCATTTTACTACAACTTGTATATGTACATGTATCACTACTGAACATGGAAAGCGAGACTATACTGGTGTAGGGAGTCTGTAAAATACGAAAGTTGTCCTATCCGGCCTCCAGCCTTCGTAACCCTGGGGAACAATTAAAATGTCAAATTAGCTTGATCACCGTGACCATAGCATGGTGTCTACCACGATACATGTACGATCCAACAAAATGGGGTTATTCATTGTATTCATTGTATAGCGCCAACAGACTACGCTACACACATTTATAGTTATATATCTATATTATAATGCAGTGTAGACATGTAGACTGGTAGCAAAACGACGGGGCGTATCTTATCACCATATGACCATAATGAGACTTACAATCACCATATTCACAACCCACGATCAAAGAACAGGCAAGCAATGACTAACTGTCTTATCGGGACAAGCCCTACAGAGTTGTCTTGCAGCAAGCGTAGATAAAACATGGCGCCAAAAATAATAACTGAAGCACGTTATCCCGGGAATTACCTGTAAACTTTGAAGGCTTTGCGCAACGCTAATCTACGATGCGCAGCGAAGAAACCTGTTTACACGTATTTGCAAGGTGTTGATATATACTAGAAAGCTATACAATCACTTGGAAAAACTTTCAGAGCTTCACAAACCACCTGTAAATATAGCCTTTATTATACAAAAAAGTGCGCGAAATATGCATAAACACGGCAATTTCCGTGCCACTCGTGCCAGTGAATGTCAATACATAGTTACAGTACATACTAATGGAATGCACACACTGGTCTATTGCACGAACCAATACGAATGATGAGTAGAATCTAACTTGAAAACCTGTTTTCAGCGTAAAATTCCATTCAGCCAACATAACTGACACACGTTATTCGCAAAGGGAGATAATTATGCATGACCTGCAAACATATCTCTATCACGTTATCCCGAACATAATTGAAATCAGTTACACCCCTGATTGATTAAGAGACAATTCTTCACACGTTTGTATCTTTATACAGACATACGATCTATGGTAGCAGGCATGGCTTCATCTCTCAGACCACGTTCTAATGTTAGCTACAAAATTCTAAATGAAGGAGATTATGTTGTGGTTGACATTCATCCGGTCTGATCATACTTTAATCTGTACACTAGTAGTACAGACTGTGACAAATTATAGAATATTGAGTCGCAGTACAGACTAAATAACGTACAGTACAAGCCCTGATCAGATTGTACTGGGACACAGTATTGTATAATTTGTCCCAGGATTCTGCTACCGCCCCACTCGCCCTACTCGCGACTGTGTAAGTGGTCAAGACTTCACAGCGAACAGTGCAAACCCTGATCAGACTCGTGTCCATGTACATTACAGTGATTACAAAACAGCATACATCTTGTGTTGATTTATTACAGCTCATTGTGTACCTTTATGGAGCATAATAACATATTTTTCGCAATTATATAATTGTCAATATTGAAACTAGAACTAATTTATATAATTTGCACTTGTTATTTTGTGTTCAGTATACAGCTATAAATAATTATCGGTAACATGGTAATTATAATTTCCTTTTTTTGTCTACGTTATAAATGTTGGTCAACTATGCAGTATGAAATGATCTATGCTGGTTGAAAATCTGTATATCGTTCGTTTCTCTTAATAAACTATCCTATATTGTTTTATTACGTTAAATTCAGGGCCATATTAACGGGATTTAAATATATCATATCGGTACACCTTTAAGTAATATTTGTATATTTTAAATGTTATACCTCAAGATAAACCTGAAGATAAACTGGATTAGTTTGTATGTTTATTCATGCGCAATCGAGAACTTAATATTCATGCGCAATCGAGAGAGAACATTAAGTTCGCTCGACTTGCGCATGAATATCAGTAAAAACTAATCCAATTTATCTTGAGGTAAATCACACTTACACATCAGCGTCCAATTGTTGGCATGTGTACAGCCTTGTATATTGTCAGCTAAATTAATCAATATTACGCTTCTCCAAATGGGGACAGGTACACGAGAAAGCATGCCCTGTTTGCAAATCCCGCATAACATATGTTTACCTAATAATGTTTTATTTCAGCGTTAAAATTAAAATCCTTGGGATACCATCGATGTTGTTAGTCATTTATCCATATATATGTTGATGAAATTGAAACATTTCAAACACCGACCAGTATTAGTTAACTGATGGGTGAGGAAGTCAAATGCCAACCATGTTGGTTTTCATGTGCATGCGCTACTTGTTGTTTTGATTGGCTATGTTGGACACTGGTAAACAAAAGGGAACTTACAACTTTTGGAAGTCAAGTTGACTTGCTTGGTATACTTATGTGTTATGTTACAGTGAAAATGGGGCTTATGGTATTCTTAGATCCTGATCAAATAGCACGATCCTGTAGTCTAATAACGCTTGTTAGAAGTCCTGTTTCTCCAGTATATACATGTATTATACAAAATACGCACAGTTTCAATGTTGGTATAAAGTGTCTATCCGTTGATAGCTATTTTGATAAAAAATATAAAATTGTGAGAACAAAATTAAAATACAAATATATATTCTCAGTCGAGGTTTGAGACCTGTTCGAGAGATCAATGTTCTACTGTACTTAATATAAGTTCATCTTTATTTGATATGGCTATACATAATTAACGTCATTCCCTTTTTACGTACACGGGAAAGGGGATTATAAATCTTGGTCAGACTACGTTAGTTTACAAATGTACTAACGCTGGTTGATAAAGCTGAGCTGGCCTATATTGCTCTCTTGTATTGCCAGATTTGTGCGTTAAATTATGAGACCCTGATAAAATGTGTTTAAATTTGCAGTACGGCAAACATAGTCTACTGATTTGTAATTTCAGCATATACTTTGTCTCATTTGATTATTATCTTTGACACAATTGCAACTTGCAATACTTAATATAATTTTATCATTATTTGATATGGTTAGAAATAATTAACGTAATTCCCTTTCTACATACACGGGAATTATAAATCTTGGATCAGACTACGTTAGTTTACAAACTATGATTACTTACGCTGGTTTTAACTATTTGTATCGTTGCATGTTTTCTCTTGGTTTCACGGCAATGTTAATGAGACTTCCACCGATTATCGAAACTAGTATTGGTGAAAGTGTCACAAATTATAAAATTGTCAATAAATGGAAATGTGTTGTTTTTATTTCCAGGGAATTAAGCAGAATCATCGCGAATTATTTACTGCAAACTAAACTAAACCTCATTGAATTATATTTGTACAACCTGGGTAGACCCCGTTGAGAATGTGCGGATGCGCAGCTTGATCTGGGTATACACTGGTTTCAATCGCTGTTTTGCATTAGGCTACATATATATTGCCCGAAATATTAAGTTAAAAAAAGTTCGCCAGTCTGAGAATATATATAACGAGTACATCGGTCATCTGTAATTATTTACGCGATTTAACGATTATTACTGCAAACTAAACTTCCTTGAACTATTTGTACAACCAGGATAGAATTATTTTCTGCAAACTAAACAGAATTTGTAATTTCAGCATAGACTTTGTCTTATTTTATTATCTTTGACATAATTGCAACTTGCAATACTTAATATAATTTCATCTTTATTTGATATGGTTAGAAATAATATCAAAGTGGTCAATGGTGGAATTGCCACACTACATGTACATGGATTATCGATTTACATATCGATAAAATTACGTAAATCACGTGATACCTGTAGATTTCCGAGAGATTACGGAAAAAGCCGACATCAAAATCGTCTGGAAATTTAAAATGATGAATTTACATTTATTGAGCATAGGCTGCATAGCAATCAATGCTCAATAAATGTAAATCCAATAATTGTTTACAAGAAAACAGTGTTACTGTTAAATTTACAGACTATCATAATTCTGCACATACGAACATTTTAGTCATACGAAGTTTAGTGAAACGGGCGCCAGTGTAATAAATAATCATATTGAATTTATGATGTCACACATATTCACCATTATATTTATGACGTGGCTAGTCAATAAATATACGTTACAATCAGACCTGTAGCCTGGATGTGTAACAATAAACAGTATTTCTAGTATTACACTAGTGTAATAAATAATCATAACCAAGTCTAGTTGATGCCATACGTATTCAATAGATTTATGAGATGGCAGGTCAATAGGTCAATAAACATACTATACAATCAGACCACATGCATTCGGCGTGTTTCAACTTTCATCGGTACTCTCTCTCTAAACTCTCTCTCTCTCTCTCTCTCTCTCTCTCTCTCTCTCTCTCTCTCTCTCTCTCTCTCTCTTCTCTCTCTCTCTCTCTCTCTCTCTCTCTCACTCTCTCTCTCTCTCTCTCTCTCTCTCTCTCTCTCTCTCTTAAATTAATTTCATTACATGTCAAATTGGAGAATGGTGAAAAAATACTTTGTTTTTAATATTGTATCATAGACTGCAGACATCAGATAATCGGAATATAATTGTATGCAATTAACATGTCTAATGAACACTACTAGTACCATTGACACAAAGAAAATATAAATACTTTTATTTATAAAGTTATTCAGGTAGGTATTTTGCCATTCAGTGGGTGGGGTAATAAAACGTGCAAAATTATTCATCTGAATTAGCAGATATTATTTAATTGAACATTATTCAATTTTATAGTTATGAACACATCAGAAAACATACAAAACTGCCATATCAGTTGTTTCAAATGATAAAAAACAGTCGATGTTCAAGTCCGAGGTTGGTATATTTCAAAATGGTGCCAAATATTCATTCAGCGGGTTACAGAGCGCAGACATACGGCATTAGCACTCGTAATTAAATTGTAATTGAATGTAGTTTCAGAAAAAATATGTCTGCGAAAATCCCACAGGAGGGGGGGGGGGATTTCCATTTCTGGCCGACGGCCTATGATATATTACCTAATACCCAGCTAGTGTCTTTTGTTATCAAGTTTATTGGGCTCGGTAAATTAATCTAAAATTTCTGCAGTGAGCGGACATGATGTTTTATAAAGTACAGTATGCTCATATTTTGGAAATAACGCAATAAACTACACAATGTGGTATATCGACGCACATACGGCTCCTCATTTGAAAATAAACAGACAGACGGACGGACGTACGATCGGTAGCTAGGGTATGTGTATTAACGTGGATTATGTATCGTTGCTCAAGTAAGTAATATGAAGATTATGAGTGATTTGAGAAACTCTTACACAAACTTTAAAAAAAATAAGCAAACCGACGGATGGACGTAATATCAGTAGCGATGGGTAATTGTATTAATGCGGAAGGATGTTTCGTTAATAAGTAATGCATGTGTGCAATATGAAGATATTAGCTAAGACAAACATAAATTATAGTTGAATCGAGAAACTTTCAAAACCCTCTTGTGTGCCCGGACGGATGGACTGACGGACGTGTTCCTACCAACCGATATTTTTTGGTGTTTTTCTGCATAACAAGTACCCAACAAAAACAACGGAATAAGCCAATATCCTCTCGTGTGCCCGGACGGACGAACAGACGGGCGATATCTCAAATTGATTCTGTAGGGGGAATTATATAACTTGATTTGAAGAGCTCTAAAATTGATTTGGAGCTAGCTCTAACATATTTGAGGCCGGCTCGAATTGATGTCTAGCTAGCTATACGTCATTTGGAGCTAGCTCCAATTCTAACGACGACGACACAATAACAAGAACAACAGAAGAGACGTTCATCATTTGAGGCATCACGGGACAAAATTGACATTTCTTTTGACCGCGGCGCCTCTCGTAATCACTCAACGAGGCTCTAACGACAAATATTGAAACAAACTCGCAAATAAAGTGCAAATGGCGCGACACAATGAAAATACAGTAACCGACCATGCGTATAATATGTTTATAAAGTTACCCCACCCACCTATTTTTGGCGAGAATTTCAGCATGACTAAATTTTTTGGAATTGTTTTCATGAACATATGAGACACAGAGGCTGTATTATGAATTGTTCCATCACTTGCAACACCACACCATTTCCTGGAAATGATTCCAAAGCCGGGTCATAACCACCTCAAATTTTCGCTACAATGCCCGAAAATACCTTAACCCTTAGAAGGCGGGAACCGAAAATCGTCGTGTTGTTTCTTATTTTGTATTATCACTAAATAAAAACATTGTTTGGCAGCATTTTAGAATCATTTCCTATAGAATTATGAAGTACTATAAGAAATAGACTTAGTGAAGCCGCACAAAGTCAACACATATTCATATACCTATTTTTCTAGACACACTGGTGCAACTTGCAGGGTCGGTAGTGAAATACGTATATAGATAATCGTCCACCCCAGGTGCACATGCGTAATAAAATCATTCAGGGAGACATCGTTTTCATCGTTTCAATTAATTACAGCTAGCTCCAAATAAGAGAATGTAAGATATTTTTAAATGATCTAGAGAGAATTAAATTAAATTAAATGAATCAGAGAGCTCTTCAAATGTAACAGAGCTAACTCGAAATGAATTAGGAAGGGATAGCTCGAAATAAATTTTCAAGAGGTCTCCAAATGTAATAGCATAAGAGCTAGCTCGATATGAATTAGAGATAGCATTAAAGCAATTACATTAGCCCGATTTACAGTGAAACCTCTCTGAGGACACCATGGGGGACCTCCCAGGGTGTCCGGTTTACAGAGGTTTCGCTATACTTCGGTAATCGTAGGCTTCTGGGGGTCGTTTCACCAAACTTCGTACGACTAAAATGTTCGTAGTGCAGATTTAGGGTCGTCCGGATATTTAAATTGATGGATTTAAATTTATTGAACACAGGCTGCATATGCCCAAAAACATTGTTAATGTGAAATGTACAGACTATCATAATTTTGAATTTACGAGCATTTTAGACATATGAAGTTTAGTTAAACGGTCCCCAGAAGGGCAGCGAAGGCAATGACTCACCATAGGTGTCATTGAGGACCCAGTACAATGCGGTATTACTTGTACTCGTGTACACGTATATACACACACACAGGATGCAGGATAGTAGTGGAAAAACAAGCAACTTCCTCGTTGTCATGCGCGCCATCTTCAATTACGGGGTCTACAGTCTGTTTCACGAAACCTGGCCAAATATAGTCACAGTACTGAAAGAACTGGGGGCCATTTCACTAAACGTTGTACGACTAAAATGTTCGTGAGGGCAAAATTATAATAGTCTGTAAAGTTCACATTATCATGTGGTCTTGTAAACCATTATTGGATGTACATTTATTGAGCATAGGCTGCATTGGCAGCCTATTCTCATTAAATGTAAATCTATCAATTGAAATTTCCAGACGATCCTAAATTTGCACTTACGAACATTTTAGTCGTACGATGTTTAGTGAAACGGCCCCCCAGGAATTTATCGCCAGAAACAAAAGGTGTGCCTGCCCCACACTGATGATGGTAGACTTTATAACAATCTTGTCTATTGGTGTGGGGTGCTCTAAAACACACCAGATGACTTAGATCATACCCTATTAATGGGGAATAACTTGATCCAACTCTCAGATAGACATTACGAAAACCGGAGGGCCAGACCAGGCGCAAAATACGGAACCGTAAAGGATGAATCCCATTGTAATTTTTACCCTTCATATTGCTCCCAACCAAACCAATTTGAAGCTGGCAATAACATAATGACCTTTACATGAACACGGGTCCCACCATTTTATTTTAAACAAATCTGATCAGTGGTCGATCAATTCTGTAAAGTTTCGTTCAGATCGGATTGCCAGTTTATGCGACAATGATTAATGGCAACTTGTGGGATGGTGGTCAAAATCTTGGATTGCGTGGCATTTTCATTATATCTGAAAGGTTTCATCAAATAATCATATATGTACAGTAGCGCTTTTCTGCAGGTCAACTATACGTACTATACCAATATTATACGTATACTATACCAATACGATATGTTTTCTATACGATATGCATATAATATAAACGTACGGTATGTTTGTACCGCACATACCAACCAATATTGTATACATGTAGATATACCATTCAAATCGTACGTTTATACGATTTGTATACATGTGTATAATTCTGGTACGTTTATATTATATGATCATACGATATGCTCATTAAATATACCAATAATATACGGTTACGATATGTATACGATATTAGTATATACAAATAGGTAAGGAGCAGAAAAGCGCTACTGTAACAAGCGGTTCAAGAGATATAGCAATTTGAACTGAAGAATGAACATTTTCCCTTTCAGCAGTCATCTTGCATGATACCTAATTATACGATCGCAATAAAAAAAATGGAGAAGGTTGTCACAAATCATCGGGATGGAATATCATCAGTTATGTATATGGTTTAAAATGTATTGCACAAGCCATTAAAACACCACTATACACATGTATCTCAGTCCTAAGGAGCCCAGCAGCGGACATGAATTTATTTGAGCCGCGCAGTGCGAAAACCGGGCTTAATGACAACATTTTCAGTTTTTACATTTTCTCGTATTCTGAATTGTACATCTTGCCGTATGCCGCAAAAATTATCAATGTATCCCAATTATTTTTCATTTCAGAAGTATTTTTATGACGCTTGGTAAAAACTTATATGACTGTTTGCTATTAGAGCGGTGGGTGAGCAGCGTTTACAACTTTGCCATTACACATATGTGCGCCATATAGCTAGCTACACATATGCACAAACAACGTCGTCACTCAATGTTTTCAAACAGGGTATGGCTTTCCGTTAATATAAGCCGTGTTTGAACTAATATAAAAGTGTTTCACGGTGGTTACCACATTGTGTGTAATACAATTCCTTCGTTACTGATACATGTAAGCGTTTACCAAATGCGAAATTGTATTCACTAAATGCAGTCTGACACGCATAAACATATAGAGAATAGTAGGTTAGTGCCGTGAATGGGAAAACAATATCTGGCAAGGCTCAGGAAAGGGGATGGGCGAGACTATGCCGAGCACATCCCGTTTCCGTGCCGCGCCAGATATTTTTCCCCATTCACGGCACTAACCTACTATTCTATTTATCCCGTCAACACCTACAAATGGCTGTAAAATGCAAAAATAGTATTGACTGGATATCAAAAATGTTTCACGGCACCGTGTTTCACGGCACATGCGCACTGTGTTGACGGGATAAAAACAGATACGCGTATAAAGAAATGGTCTGATCATGATCTGCGTTGGTAAATATTTAACTAATATTACCTCGTGCATGTGTTTAATCTCGACCAGTATGTTATATAATTATGTGGGAATGCACATTATGATCAGGATCTACACTGCAGACGTATGTCACAGAGGATTCTATATGGCACTAAACTTGACCAGGCCGGGGGAATAAATATGGGCACGCATGGAAAAGGTATAAATCTACTCACAGGATGTTTTCCGCAGCTGAAACCCTGCTAGCTAACAGTTACAAATACTATACGCCTAATAATGACTGGAAGATCAGTGTCAGTGTTTGACATTTAGATGTTTAGTTGCGTACTATTGATTCCCAGGTACCTCTCTACTATTGATATGAGTAATTCAATGAGATTTCATACGATCAGTTTCTGACTTTCCTGTAATACAAACATGGCTGATCTAACAGGAAGGATTTTTGAGGTTTAATTGTGGGAAATTTCCTACGTTCAATTCAAGTGATGTACATTTGGATATTGTCGAAGTTGTATGTTTCGAATTTCAGTGTTGAAATTTATTAACTTGGAGAACGTTGAAAATATATCCTAGACAAAAGTAAATCATCGAACGTAGGAAATTTCCTACAATGAAAACTATGATTAATCAACATGTTTAGTTAATTGTGTTCGAATATTGTCGAGTTGTATTTTTTTGCATTTCAGTGTACAATTTGCAATTCTTTTGTTAAATTGTACATTCTGTATTAAAATTGTGGGAAATTTCCCACAATCGAGTTTATATTTATTAAATAAATTGTTAATGAACAAACTTTGGAAAATCCCATTTTATTTGGTATTCTGTTTACTATAATATTAATATACGCATACATATTGAAATGGTAAAATGTGACCCATCATCTGTTTAAATTCGCATCATAACATTATCACAAACAATAATCATAAACCAACGAAAAACAGTTTTAAAATATGTCACGTGATCCAGTAATCCTGATTGTCCCACATTTGGTTTTTACAGGTAACTGGATTTTGCAGATTTAAGGCCATATTTCTTTTCAATAAAGTAACATTGTATGCTACGGAAGCCCATTAGTGCCACATAGAGTAACTTATTTTTCGTTTTTCGTTTTATTTTTTTTTCGTTTTTCGTAGAGTAACTTTTTTTTATCTCGTAAACCTATTTGTTTTTCGTAGAGTAACTTTTTTTTTATCTGGTAATTACGAGATAACATATTCGTTTTTCGAGAGTAACTTTTTTTTATCTCGTAATTACGAGATAACATATTCGTTTTTCGAGAGTAACTTTTTTTTTATCTCGTAATTACGAGATAACTATTGTTTTTTCGAGAGTAACTTTTTTTTATCTCGTAATTACGAGATAACTATTGTTTTTCGTAGAGTTTTTTTTTATCTCGTAATTACGATAACATTCGTTTTTCGAGAGTAGCTTTTTTTTTATCTCGTAGTTACGAGATATTCGTTTTTCGAGAGTAACTTTTTTTTTACAAATGGAGACGGTAGTTCTGCAAGGGGGATAACTGTGTCTGGTCGTTTCGCTCTAATCCGGTTCGCACTGAGTCGTTTCGCACTGGGTCGTTTCGCTCTCATTATTGTCCTGGGCATGCATAACTTTTTTGTGGGGGAGGGGGTATACTGGAATCAGCGTATCATTCCGTCCGGCATTCCGTCCGTCCGTATGTCCGTCCGTCCGTCCGTCCGTGATCAAAACTTAACTTTTGCACAATTGATTATAATTCTGCCATCCTTACTCCACGGTTAGGGAACTCTGTTACAGCGGCAAGTAGTTCTGGACGACAGCTCGTCACAGCTTCGGGAGCAAAGCGCGACAGCTTCTAGACGGAATGCGACAGCTTCTGGACTGATTGTGACAGTGTTTCAGGACGAGGCATATGCCAGATTTTTGTGTTTTCCTTTATCATGTCCCATTATTTATGCATATCATGTCATAAATCATGTTTTAAATATGCAGATCAGCGCACAAATCGATGAATTACAGCAATTAAAGCAAATGCTCAATAAAACACCTTTTGGCCGTTATTTTTCTATTTTATATGCTTCACTTGGTGATTACAATCGAAATACGGACTTAAAAGTATACCAAAAGCAATATATACGAGGGTCAGTCAACATTAAGTGAGAGCAGCCTTATTACTCGAACAATGTTATATAAAAGTCACTTAATGTTGACTGACCCTCGTATAGAGGAAAACAGTGGTATTTTCATTTACTGGAATGTAACAGCTTCTAGACGATGTCGTGACAGCTTCGTAAACGACATCAAAATTTATGTCACAGTTTTCCGTCGACAGTTTTCTATATTTTCTTGGAGCACACAGAATGTCAGAATTGGCTGTAGTATCAGTTTTTATGCCATCGCGTACGAAAATTGGATATAGGGATACAAAAGTCTTCTGTCCGTCCGTCTGTCCTTCTGTCACACCTGCGTTTAGCAAATGCGTTTAGCTCCGATGTTTCTCTAATAACTTTGTCAGTTCTTGTCGGATTTCAATAATATTTTGTCACAATGTGTGTCTAGGTATTGCGCACTGTACCACATATGACCCACCTCCCTATGGTCAAGGTCAACAAGGTCAAGGTCACTTAAAAATTTGTTGTTTTTTTTCTGCGTTTAGCAAATGCGTTTAGCTCCGATGTTTCTCTAATAACTTTGTCGGTTCTTGTCAGATTTAAATAATATTTGGTCACAATGTGTGTCTAGGTATTGTGCACTGTTGAACATATGACCTACATCCCTACGGTCAATGCCAACCAAGGACTTAGTCATTTTTTACTATCAAACCACC
This sequence comes from Conchocele bisecta, assembly GCA_029237695.1. Classification (NCBI taxonomy): domain Eukaryota; kingdom Metazoa; phylum Mollusca; class Bivalvia; order Lucinida; family Thyasiridae; genus Conchocele; species Conchocele bisecta. The sequence goes on from CM055274.1 coordinate 25,652,687, forward strand.
ATAGCGATTGGATACACGGCGTTTAGTCCTGTCAATATACACGTAGACCCACCACAAATTGCAACATTTTATTTTTCCTTCGCTAAAGTAGTCTAGTAAGCACCCAAGGTTAACATATCCAAAATATGCCAAAATATACCCCTGCGAAAGTTGTAAATTTTGCATGTTTTCAAAATGGCCGCCAAAATTCAAATTATATTGAAAATATTGTTCCAATTTCAACATATTTGGCAATTAGCATGCTTGGAATTTGTTCTTTACATTGACAAGTTGCTTTTTAAAAGACATTTGTTCTATCTGAACTAGTGATACGTTACATAAAAAATCCAAGATGGCCGCCAATTAAGGAAATATGATATATTCTGCATTAACTACGTTAACAAATAGCTTTGTAATGCAAATATTCATTATATTTTCAACCTAATTCTGTCAGAATTGGGAACTTGGTTGTAATTTATTTTAATGTTTATTTTAGTTTGGCATATTGGGGTGAGTACTATCAAAATAATACAAAATGAGTCTTATGTTGGTTATTGGAATTACGCTGAATGTTGCTAAAATTGCATTACTGACATCCAATGTTGTAATATAAGTGCATGCAATAATTGTTGTGTGCTACATATCAAAACGATGACATTTTCGCCGCTATTTACTTTCTAAATTCATATTCATTATGTAAGAATCATACTTTATAACATGCTAATAACATTATTGAAACCAGAAAGTTAATGTTGTTTTTAAGATAATAATCTCATTTGCATAATGACAGTGTCTCGAATTACAGTAATCGACCGAATTATTAATATGTAATTCCATATTATCACTATGCACATTTTATTTGTAAACATGCTGCAATAGTTTCCCAGTCATACTCATGTTCGTTTCATGGAAAGGGACATTTCACATTAAAATGGTGGATCAAGCAGTTTAGGAATAGTGTGTTTTCATATCGTCGAACATGTCTCGCCTCCCCCGGAACATTTTAATATATTATATGTCCTTAAATTCACTGGCGTGTTTTTTATCTGGTTTTCCTTTTTTATAACGTACTCTATGTTACCCAGTGTGGACACCATATGCACCGTCAAATCACTTTAGGTCTATGAAAACCATGCGACTGAGAAGTGGGGTGCAACACCCACAACAACACCCTTTATATCCACAACTGCTTTTGATGTTGTATATTAGTGAATGTTTTACTATTTTATGGATGAAGCATTTTGTGTTGAGTCTTATGATACATTTTTATGCGCCAATGATGGTAAGTCAAGTTGGGAGTGGCATGTTTTACACATGACCATCTGTTTTCATTGGTGCAATACATCTGGCCTTACATGATATTTAATGTTCACACTGTTGTTATGTATGTTTTATCAGCCACTGTAACACCTAAAAACTGCCAAACATGGACAGCATTATAAACTATTGGTGTATATCAGAAACAAAAATAGCTCATATCATGTTCATTTGACAGTGACCTACCTTTCCAGCTTAAATGGCATTCTCTGTCTATGTATGCACCAAAACTATACAAAATAATCAGCAAGTGATATGCATCAACATTCAACATCTCCTATGTGTGACCTTCATAATCTTTGCCAGCTTAATTTGTTTGGTCATTTTCTATAGTACATATTCTTATTGAAGTTGCCTGTCAGCCATTGTAACACATACATGTTCTACAGCAACTGTGGCACATCAGAATATGATTATAATTTTAATATAAAAATTTATATTCATTTGATATTAGCATTTCCGGCATCACCTACGTTTTACAAACAATTTCTTCTTAATTGATGATTTTAATATGCTAATATAGCATCAATAATTGGAATGTATTTCATAAGACCGTTCTTACAGATTGTGTGATATTCATGCTAGTAGTGTGTGTTTGTCCACTGTCTTTCACATTTTGTTGTATATCGATCCAGTGGCGATAGCATGTACGCCCACTGCAAACATGTACTGAGTAATAACCAATGCATGGTAGGATACTATAGAAAGCAATCTACCTTCATTCACATACATGTACTCTGTACATACGGTGTTGGATTTTATCAGTTTGTAATGATTTAGTCACTATTAATGGAGTCTGTTATCTACATACTCTAAAAGTTTTACTGTCATTGGCATATTTCTAATGGACTTTGTTTATGATCAGTTACACTATATTTGACATTAGCTTGATGTATTATTGAAATAATCACCACTGACCGGAGGTGTGCACCAATAAAATATAAATTGGGATAACAGCAACCATCACCCTGATGCTAAGCATTGGCAAGCCGCCATGCTTCGATATATGCACTTGTTCAGATATAGGTATAGGGAATTTGAATGACCCATCCAGCACCGACCGGTCTACACACACCAGGAAGATCCACTGTGAAGTGATGGAACATATCAGGAGGTAGTTTTCAAGCGATGCCATGTCTTGTGAATTTACACAAATATATTTTCTGTACCCCATATTACAGAGTAAATGTAACATTTCATTAAATATATAATACTCAAAATTTTATAACGATCACTTCTTTCACGCTAAATGATTAGTCATTTATCAAACAAGGCTTCAATTGTATACATGTAGTACCAAAATAAATGTCTATATGCGGGCCTCAAAATTCAGTGTTCTTCACATATGCAATTGGCCGTAAAATTAAATAGCTTCTATAAACCATACAATACAAAACTAGCATTCAATATAAATCAAATTTTGAGTAGTATATAAAGTTGGCTTTCCAGTTACATGTCAGTTCTGATTTCAGACATTTATCATATCCTTCATCTGTGTCATATGATTATGAACATAATTATTGTGTCCGCAAAAAGGATAATGCTATTAAGATTCATAAAGTACTAATATAGAGTATGCACTTGTATTTTCACCCCATTTTGCATCATCCACAATGATGCTCCTTCATGATGTGTGTATGTATGTACTGTCTGAGCGGTCACACGCCTTTCTGTGTTCTATTCCACGCCCTGATGTATGTCACCTATTAACCTGCCCCATGCACTTGTCATTCCGACTGACAATTATATATTTATCACAGTAAAGTCTCTCAAGATATTTCCTTTCTCTTCTGTTAATTTATGCGCAATTCATGATCAGTAATGTTTTACTTTCTGATATATATATATATTATAATATATTCTCTTTTCCTGGACCTATGCTGTTCACAATGCAAACAACTCTGTTGATATTTACATGTGTTGTGCGCAAATGTGTTAGCACTCAATGGCTGGAGTGTCTTATATTCTTATATAATTATTTAGATGAGGATTGTTATGACTCCCCTCCCCTCAGATACAGGTAGCATATCATATTTAGTAATAAACACTCATTGAGTCTGCCTTAAAATCTCTTAGCTATTGATAATTACAAATACATTCATGTGTTTTGCAACATGTATTTGTACCGACCCAGTTCATGCTGTAAACATTGCATTAAAAGTCTAACCTCATCTAGAAGAACGTAGATGAGGTTGAAATGCAACCTTTTACCATCGACCCCTGTGGTGAGCTTTTTCCATTATACCCAGATGTTACATGTAGTCCCTACAGACATTCAAAGGGTTATCTGATTTTATAGCCAGCAATTAAGAGTAGTGGACATTAGTGTGATTTTTTTAAATGTACATTTCCCCCAGGGATGAAAAAAACAACCAACATAATTATGTTTTTCAGAAAAATATAGCTATGCCCGTTTTTTTTAAAAATGAAAATCCGTTCAGAAATAAGCTTTTTGAATATTTCGATTATTAAATTGGCCTATAGCTATCTGGCTATCATGGTCTTGAAGAAGGCACACGTATTAATACATTTCTATTAGACAATGACATGTGAATATGTGTCAGCATAAAATTTGGTTTATCTAAATCAAGTACTTTTCCGTAAATAACATAGAAAATTGACACAAATTTCAGAGCTCATGCGGAATTTAATTCTGCATGAGATCTGAAATCTGTGTCAATTTTCGATGTCATTTGTGGCTGTGACTGCAGATAGGGGTCTTATGGGTTATGCAACCAGCGTAGCCCCAGATCAGCCTGCGCATCCGCGCAGTCTGACCAGGGCCTACGATATTCACCATTCAGCCAATGATATAGCAAGCATACCTCTAGATGACAACATAGATCAATATCAAGCAACAAGAGCCTTGCAGCAGATAAAGATGTAGATTAATCAATAAGCCCATAAGACCCCTTTCTCCAGTTGCAGCAACATTTACGAAAACTATGGCGATTTTACGAAATCAGTATCGGCGAAATACGGTGATGTGATAAGGGTGGTTATCTCAGATCCTGGCTCATATAACATCCACAATGTGTCTGGTTTAGAGAGTTTCCACTGTAAATTGAACCACTGAAAGTCAGGATGGATATCACATTTTCTGTCCGGTTTAGAGTTTGTACCATAAAAGTTAATCATAACAGTTATGTTTGCAAATCTCACTATTTTGAATGGTCAGACTTGTAATGATCTAGGATTAGTAGGAATTCATGTAGAGAAACAGATGTAATACACACATGTGCACACATAACATGCTCTATTCCCATGTGACCTGGACATGTGTAGGCCAGAAAGTAGTTCAAAAAAAAAAATAACGGCTACAGGTAATTACAGCACAATGGTCAGTGAATGGTCAGTGGGCAGTTTGGTGATGAGATATTTGTTGCTGGTTTTATTGCCTGACACCTAGGTGTTGTAGATGGCAATCTGCTGCTCCAATATAGCCAGATATGTTTAATGCAGGATTCACATCATGTTAATGAAGTGGTATTTGCACACATTCCACAAAATGTCAATATACCACATCAAGATACATGTAGGGCTAAGCTATTATAGTCGGTCAATTAGGTATATACTTGCGGTTTAATTGAAAACTAGTGTTTAACTTTAACGATTATTACAATATTAGTGATTTTTGGCGGCCATATTGGATTTATGGAAATGACAAATTATCAAATGTTAGTTAAACATGCTAGAACATTGTGCATTATTCGTTGATTAGAAATTAATATCCATCTTACTCGGATTGATTTGAAACTGTGTATATGCATGCCCAGGACAATAATGAGAGCGAAACAACCCAGTGCGCAACGACTCAGTGCGAAACGACTCAGTGCGAACCGGATTAGAGCGAAACGACCAGACACAGTTATCCCCCTTGCAGAACTACCGTCTCCATTTGTAAAAAAAAAGTTACTCTCGAAAAACAAATATGTTACGAGATAAAAAAAAAGTTACTCTCGAAAAACGAATATGTTATCTCGTAATTACGAGATAAAAAAAAGTTACTCTACGAAAAAACGAATATGTTATCTCGTAATTACGAGATAAAAAAAAAAGTTACTCTCGAAAAACGAATATGTTATCTCGTAATTACGAGATAAAAAAAAAGTTACTCTACGAAAAACGAATATGTTATCTCGTAATTACGAGATAAAAAAAAGTTACTCTCGAAAAACGAATATGTTATCTCGTAATTACGAGATAAAAAAAAGTTACTCTACGAAAAACGAATATGTTATCTCGTAATTACGAGATAAAAAAAAAGATACTCTCGAAAAACGAATATGTTATCTCGTAATTACGAGATAAAAAAAAAGTTACTCTACGAAAAACAAATAGGTTATCTCGTAATTACGAGATAAAAAAAAGTTACTCTACGAAAAACGAAAAAAAAAAAAAACGAAAAACGAAAAATAAGTTACTCTATGTGGCACTAATGGGCTTCCGTAGTATGCCAGTTATACTTGTATATATGTAAATATAAATAAAATAAATATATTAATAAAAATCTATGCCTCCTTTGTATTTATCCTCTGGATTTTGTCTCTCTCCTTTTGATCCGATTGACTGATTTCGACGGATTGACGGTTACACTGTGTGAAAATGATGATAGCGAATTACAATTCACTATAACTACATAATTCAATATAACTACATACCGTTTACCTAATGATTTCCCAACATGTGAAATATTATCTCCCAATATGTGATTTATTTATAAAAATCACCTATTTTAATTTACAGATCAAGTCACGTCGATTTTCATAAACCAGCAATGTGTATACATCAATGTCGGGAAAATGTGGAGATGTAAGGGAGGAAAGGACTCGGAAAGGGGGGCCCGAAACGGCACAGGAAAGTGTTGCGTGATAACATCCAAGGTATCACAAAGCCACTTATCCGCCGTTTGGCTCGCCGAAGTGGTGTGAAGCTTGATATATGAAGAGACCCGTGGTGTCCTCAAGGTTTTCCTCGAGAATGTAATCGTTATGCAATCACTATGTATTATTTACACGCCTCCGACTAGAACGGCCCTTTGATAAAATTACAAAGCACGCAGACGCATTTTGTTTAGTACAATGTAGTATTATGTAATTAAGTAAATGAACAACAATCTGTCAATGTCGGACTTCTTAAATGTGTAAATGTTGGAGACCTGTGCATCTGTGCAGTCTTATCAGTGTCTGCAGTGATTGCAAATATACTAGTAAAATTGCTATACATTCAAATAACCATATTTACAAGTGGTCATTTTAAAGAATATTTACATTGTTATCAAACGGCAATGGTACGGCTGATTCAATGTGATATTTTGTTAAGGTACATGAGTGATGTAAGTGGTAGCAGATACATATACAAATCAGTAGGCTACGTCCATGGTGGCTACACTTATGTTCGCAGTAAGTATGCATGTGACACAATACCAACACACTAAATACTAAAACATGTTTGGCCCAGTGTCACCATGATGCGATATTCCAGGAGCCGTGTATATCTGGCACTACCATAATCTTACATCTAAGATACGCTTATTCTTCTGAAAATTTCCAAATTGTATTATGTTGAGTTTCGAAACTTCGACAGGCGAAACAGTAAATTAAACGAATTAAGCCCTGTGCCCAGTTTTATTAGTAACCAGTTTTATCCAGAATACGTGTCCCAGTTAATGAGCCAACTGTTTACATTTTCGTTAATAAAAGTAACGTTTGCGGGCACACTTCCACGTAATCTGAACAGGACCGTTTAGCACAATTAGTAAAGAGGGCGCCCAAGCACCCCGGGTTCGATCCTCAGTTTGTAAGTACATGCATATCTGACGGTGGTCGCCAGACAGGATAAGTTTGTTTTATTCGAGTATTCTGGTTTCAACCCAAAATGAAACATACAGACACCTCCGTCTACGCCGACTACAATTGTTCCCAAACACGGAAATTTCTAAGTCTGTAGAATGATGTGCTTTCTGTAGAATGATGTGGGATGTTGTTATAAATGCATGTATGGAATATTAAAGCATAAATTGAGCGTTAATTTCTAAGTCAGTGACCTTGACCATTGGGGATAGCGGGCACCATGGGCTTTCTGTAGAATGATGCGGGATGTTGCTACAAATGCATATATGGAATATTAAAGCATAAACTGAGCGTTAACTTTTCCAAACACAGAAATTTCTAATTCATTGACCTTGACGTTTGGGGTTAGCTGGCACCATAGGCTTTCTGTAGAATGATGTGGGATGTTGTTACAAATGCATGTATGGAATATTAAAGCATAAACAGAGCGTTAACTTTTACACACACGTAAATTGCTATGTCAGTGACCTTGACCTTTGGGGTTAGCGGGCACTATGGGCTTTCTGTAGAATGATGCGGGATGTTGTTACAAATGTAGGTACGGAATATTAAAGCATACACTGAGCGTTAATTTTTAATTTTTCCAAACACGAAATTTCTAAGTCAGTGACCTTGACATTTGGGGTTAGCGGGCACCATGGGCTTTCTGTAGAATGATGGGCTTTCTGTAGTATGATGCCGGATGTTGTTACAAATGCATGTATGGAATATTAAAGCATAAACTGAGCGTTAATTTCTAAGTCAGTGACCTTGACCTTTGGGTTTAGCGGGCATCATGGGCTTTCTGTAGAATGATGCGGGATGTTGTTACAAATGCATATATGGAATATTAAAGCATTAACTGAGCGTTAACTTTTCCAAATACGGACATTTCTAATTCAGCTACCTTGACCTTTGGGGTTAGCGGGCACCATGGCCTTTCTGTAGAATGATGCGGGATGTTGTTACAAATGCATGTATGGCACATTAAAGCATAAACTGAGCGCTAAAACTGAGCGTTAACTTTTCCAAACACGGAAAATGTGTAAGTCAGTGACTTGACCTTTGGGGTTAGCGGGCACCATGGCCTTTCTGTAGAATGATGAGGGATGTTGTTACAAATGCATGTATGGAATATTAAAGCATAAACTGAGCGTTAACTTTTCCAAACACTGAAATTTCTAAGTCAGCGACCTGGACCTTTGGGGTTTGCGGGCACCATGGGCTTTCTGTAGAATGATGCGGGATGTTGTTACAAATGCATGTATGGAATATTAAAACATAAACTGAGCGTTAACTTTTCCAAACACGGAAATTTATAATTCAGTGACCTTGACCTTTGGGGATAGCGGGCACCATGGACTTTCTGTAGAATGATGCGGGATGTTGCTACAAATGCATATTTGGAATATTAAAGCATAAACTGAGCTTTAACTTTTCCAAACACAGAAATTTCTAATTCAGTGACCTTGACCTTTGGGGTTAGCGGGCATCATGGGCTTTCTGTAGAATTATGTGGGATGTTGTTACAAATGCATGTATGGAATATTAAAGCATAAACTGAGCATTAACTTTTCCAAACACTTAAATTGCTATGTCAGTGACCTTGACCTTTGGGGTTAGCGGGCACTATGGGCTTTCTGTAGAATGATGCGGGGTGTTGTTACAAATGCAGGTATGAAATATTAAAGCATAAACTGAGCATTAATTTTTCCAAACACGGAAATTTCTAAGTCAGTGACCTTGACCTTTGGGGTTAGCGGGCACCATGGGTTTTCTGTAGAATGATGGGCTTTCTGTAGTATGATGCGGGATGTTGTTACAAATGCATGTATGGAATATTAAAGCATAAACTGAGCGTTAATTACTAAGTCAGTGACCTTGACCTTTGGGTTTAGCGGGCACCATGGGCTTTCTGTAGAATGATGCGGGATGTTGTTACAAATGCATATATGGAATATTAAAGCATAAACTGAGCGTTAACTTTTCCAAACACGGACATTTCTAAGTCAGCGACCTTGACCTTTGAGGTTTGCGGGCACCATGGGCTTTCTGTAGAATGATGCGGGATGTTTTTACAAATGCATGTATGGAATATTAAAGCATAAATTGAGTGTTAACTTTTCCAAACACGGAAATTTCTAAGTCATTGAACTTGACCTTTGGGGTTAGCGGGCACCATGGGCTTTCTGTAGAATGATGGGCTTTCTGTAGTATGATGCGGGATGTTGTTACAAATGCATGTATGGAATACTAAAGCATAAACTGAGCGTTAATTTCTAAGTCAGTGACCTTTGACTTTTGGATTTAGCGGGCACCATGGGCTTTCTGTAGAATGATGCGGGATGTTGTTACAAATGCATATATGGAATATTAAAGCATTAACTGAGCGTTAATTTTTCCAAATACGGACATTTCTAATTCAGTGACCTTGACATTTGGGGTTAGCGGGCACCATGGGCTTTCTGTAGAATGATGCGAGATGTTGTTACAAATGCATGTATGGAATATTAAAGCTTTCCATTGAGGGAAACAGAAGTTACAATTAATTAACCTGAGCGTTAAGTTTTAGAAACAGAGCTAAGCGCAAAAACTTAACGTTGAATGCATGTGAAAAGTAGGTCAATGAACCATGAAAACTAGGTCAAGGTCACATGGGCTCCCTCTGTGTGAGATGGTTACACCACAGTGTTGATGTATACCGAAGCATTCCATCAAGCGAAACAGAAGTTGTAATACATTAAACTGAGTGTTAACTTTTCCAAACACGGACATTTCTAAGTCAGTGACCTTGACCTTTGGGGTTAGCGGGCACAATGGGATTTCTGTAGAATGATGCGAGATGTTGTTACAAATGCATGTATGGAATATTAAAGCATTCCATTGAGGGAAACAGAAGTTACAATGAATTAACCTGAGCGTTAAGTTTTAGAAACAGAGCTAAACGCAAAAACTTAACGTTGAATGCATGTGAAAAGTAGGTCAATGAACCATGAAAAGTAGGTGAAGGTCACATGTAGTACCTCTGTGTGAGATGGCTACACCACAGTGTTGATGTATACCAAGTATGCAGGTCGTAGGATTTTCTGGAAACTGAGCTAAACGCAAAAACTTAACGTGAAATGTTGACGCCGCCGCCGCCGCCGCCGCCGCCGCCGCAGCCGCCGACGACGACGACACCGACGGAAAAGCTATGTCTATGCCCCGCATCTGCTAAAGCAGGCGGGACAAAAATAATTAATAATATGCCCATTTGTACAAAATCACTACGTGTTTCCTTAATGGAACCGAATAAACAGACAACTATCTGAACCACTATGAAAACAACTGTACAATTCTGCCACGCGTATCCAACATCAAAGTATTTGTGAGCCACAATTAGTAAAGTGTCCAAATCCGAATTGACGTTGGTAACTTTAAGCGTAACTTTGCGACGTCATTTTCATGCTTTCATGACTTTGTCATTAAGGCTGATTTTCACAGAGCGCGGCCCATATGTATTCTATGTACTATATGTGAAACTAGTTTGAAATATAACTGGAATTTGATTGATAAAAAAATCGAGACGATTCTAATGTACTGATAATGTACTGACAAAACAGGTGTATTTTCTTGTATTTTCTTAAATATATAACTGGTTTAGCTTTATTAAAAGTTTCTTATCAACTTCTGTTTTCCATTTTAATCCTGTATCTCCAACTTGCAAGTGGAAACAGAGCATACTCCAAATAACCATAGGGCTATGATATTAACTTTAACAAAATTCTGATTATCCAACATGGAAAATGACCAGATTTAACAAATGTGGGACAATCAGGACTACACCTCCACATAATGTCATATGTGAGAGCCGACTTTTATCACTTACCCGTGGCTTATGTTTGTATGCATAACTGATTATTATTAACACTATCATATAACACACACTTATAAGATGCTTACAGATTAAACCATATATTTTTGAAAAATAATATTGTATTTTGGACGATAAAAGTTTTATTTTAAATTTTCCCATTTAATGAAGAAAATATTCAGAATATTTATACATGAAACACAATAACAACCCAACTCATTATAATATGCTCTCATGTCTTCATGCACAATATCAGTGTATGACAACAGACGGGTCCGCGGCCGGCAAAGAATAAATGAAAACATCATTTACTTTGTCGTACGCCATCATTACGTCAATACAAGGGAATAAATTATTGTGAAATAATACACGAAACATGTTCATAAAATATCAAAAGACAGCAGTGCTTACCTGGAATAGTGTGAAAATAAATTTATGAAACACATGCAAATTTAAAACTGCTCCAGCTGGCGTCTAACGGCGGAATGCGCCGAGATCTTGTAGATCACGCCCGAAATTGAAATCCGAACGAGATTCTACGAGACGTCAGTCAGAACGGTATGACTGATGTACGAAATGGGAGAAAAGGTCGAAATGGAGATTGTCGGGCGAAATGGAGTTTTATATCGCCTATAACTTGTTAATCAATGCATGCAATTATTTATTTTCTTATTATATCTATTATACAGTTGTATATGTATAATATATAGTTGAAAAGAATTAGGTATTTTCTTACATAATTTTATTTTATATCAAAATTATAAATGACAGTGCTCAGAATATGTCCGGCGAAATGGAGATTGTCAGGCGAAATGCAGTTTTATATCGCCTATAATTTGCTAATTAATGCATGAAATTAATGTATTTACTTATTATATCTATTATACAGTTGTATATGTATAATTAATTATAGAAAGAAATGGGTATTTTCTTACATAATTTGATTTTAAATCAAGATTATAAATGACAGTGCTCATAATACGCTGAGAATATGTCCGGCGAAATGGAAATTGTCGGGCGAAATGGAGTTTTATTTCGCCTATCATTTGCTAATGAATGCATGAAATTAATGTTTTAATTATTATATATAGTATACAGTTGTATATGTATAATATATATGAGAACAAAACAAGGTATTTCCTTACATAATTCGATGTTATGTCAAAATTATAAATGACCGTGCTCAGAATTATGTCCGGCGAAATGGAGATTGTCATGCTAAATGGAGTTTTTCCATTGTGGAGTAAATTCGTGTTTATTAGTTTATTAGAATTTAGTTGTATAATTACTTGTTATTTCTTTGCAGACATAACAGGCTCCAGTTTTGTTTGAGCAAATCCAGTTGCTCAAAATAGTGACCCCATATGCATAAGGAGGGTTATGAAAAATGCAGACTGCACTTGACTATGAAAATTACTCTGCAATCACCAGTGCAACCACCGCTGCGACTCACATATGCTATGCGCTATCACTATGAAACTTTTCTTAAGCCGTACAATCGCTCTCACTATGAAAAGTTCATAAAATGGACGATCGCTCTCGCTATGAACATTTTCATAAACCATACAATCCTTCTCACTATGAAAATTTTCATAAACCGTAACATCCTTCTCACTATGAAAAGTTTCATAAACCGGAATATTCCCTCTCACTATGAAAATTTTCATAAGCCTTACAATCCCTCTCACTATGAAAAGTTCATAAAATGTCCAATCTCTCTCGCTATGAAAATTGTCATAAACCATACAATCTCTCTCACTATGAACATTTTCATAAGCCGTACAATCGATCTCGCTGTGAAATATGTCTCTGGCAATCGATAAAGTTATTAGGTGTGTGAATATACTAACTTCAAGTCACTGTTTCAAGCATTTATTGAGTTATTCGCGTTTTGATTACCCCATCCAAAGCGAAAGTTGCGTGTACGAAAGAATCTCACACAGAATCGGAGGCCATCCGGCGGGTATTATCGATATCGCCAGCTCAAACTAATGACGTGCACCATGACCATATACATTAGAAACTCCAACCATACAACGTTCGTCCAATTCTGATCATTCACCGATCTAAAAAACACTTTTTTGTCTAATTTCGTTCATTATCTGGAACCGGGTCAATGCACCATCTTCCATAATACAACCGGAAGCGTCTATGTAAAGAACATCTCTGATTAGCTAAATCTAAACTGCGATGACGTCATTCAACCTATTTCGGGATTCCGGAAGACATAATCTGATAGTACGCGAATCATGAATGAAAGTAGAAAAAATGTGTTTTTTTCAGATCGGTGAACGATCACAATTGGACAAACTTTGTATGGTTGGAGTTGCTAATGTATATGGTCATGGTGCACGACTTTAGTTTGAGCTGGCGATCAGTTATTGGTCAAATATGACCGATAATCCACGCCGGACGGCCTCCGATTCTGCGTGAGATTCTTTCGTACACGCAAAGTTCGCTTTGGATGGGGTATACAAAATGCGAATAACTGAATAAATGCTGGAAACAGCGATTTGAAGTGAATATATTCACAAACCCATAATACCTTTATCGAATGACACAGAGAGAAGTCATACATTTAATCGATGTTTATTGTGTTTGTGCGAGCCGGAAAAGAGAGGGCTCTTTCCATAATAGCCATATTTATACTCACCTTTATAACTAGAATATGGTACTGTACGAGACAAAGTGGGTGGGGTAATGGATTGAATTTTTTTTAGAATAGGCATTTTTTTGTGTCGTAGGTCCGAGTCTTCCACCTGTGGCTCAGACGGAATGACATTTGGGCAAGGCTAATGCCAATATGAGTCTTTCTCTTTTTCAAAATACTTGCTACCGATGCACTTTTAGCCATTAAACGCTTTCAATCTAAAACTATTTATATGTAAGTAATTTTTCATCAATAACATCATTGCGAAGCTATCTAGCCAGGTTTCATTTTTATTAGCCGATCTATTTATAGATCGGCTAATATATTGGTTATCCATCGAATTCTGAAAAAGTTTGTAGCAACCCTTTTCTCCGCTATTCGGTAATCTACGAACGCGAATTTTTCTGTATCACTTCCAAATTGCATCAACCGATAAAGTTTGCATTTTTAGCAATTATCTCAGTTTAAAACTTTTCTTATAGCCAAATAACACAATTTTGAATACGTAATGAGCTGAGCGCCGGAAGAGATTTAACCCGGAAGTTATTGTTGTTGAAGTCCATAGTTGGCTCTAATGGCCATATACGCCAACATACGCCGATTATTGGGCTAATATAAAGCTTTTATTTATTAAACAGAACAAGTTTCAGCCACGTATAATCGCGTAAAATGTGTTTATTCGGCTAATTTATAATCGACCTCTGCTCAAAATCTCCTTACTAGCAACCCCAGCATTTTCGGGTTTATCCCAGCATCTCGGGTTTATCACATTGGATCGCGTATGCGCGTCATTTGACGCTAATTAATATTCACAAAATGTTCCACCAATCAAAAGGAAGAATTGCCCTTCATAGCCAACTTTGATTTGTTTACGTATCATGCAGGGATGGCAGGGATGCATCCAGCACGCGCGATTGCGGCAATCCCCCTTAATTATTGTCAATGCCGCAAATTATTGATTGTCTTGCGCCCGACATCGCGCAAAAAATCACGGATGGGGCACATTAGGCCAATCTGGGCATGTGCCTGAATACGCAGGAGCTTGCGTCTATTTTTAGATGACACTGTAACCGCTAGATATATATAGCCCTGGTAGCTCCGCCCACTCGCGCGCTGCCACAGAATTCGGACAAACACACAGTGACTACATCTTTGTGTATTGCGGAGTGTAATTTGTAGATAAATAGAGCATACAGTACAGGTGTTACGCTGGAATATTTCGCAACATAATGGTGACAATAAAACATTGCTGCTATGGCATTGCTGCTATTGGATGGATTTGGGAACGGGTTTCCAAAACCTGCACAAAATCGAGAAAAATGTCAACGCTGGGTACAGAACTGTGGTCGAAAATAGTTTACCATTGACAATGTTACCAGAGACACCTACATATGTTCGATCACTTTGACCCTGAGTTTGATCGGCTAATAACATCATGCTCTGCAATGACTTTTGCATTATTTTTTTTATCACCAATAAAATAAAAAACTTTATTAGTAATTTCATCAATTGGGCTCGGCAGCAAAACGTGAAAAAATGTCAGCACTGGGTACATTTTTGAATTAAATTTGTGGGCCGTTTCACTTAACTTCGGTACCACTAAAAATGCGATCTTCGTAATTTGGACAAGTTTAGGATCGTCTGGAAATTTTCAATTGGATGGATATTACATTTATTCGAGCATAGGCCTTGCAGTCCCCTTTGCCTCAAATAAATGTTAAATTCAATAATTGTTTACAAGAAAACGTTTATTAATGTGAAATTTACAAAACTGTCATAAAATTTTTCAGCCTACGATAACATTTTTAGACGTACGAAGTGTTTAGTGAAACGGCCCCCTGTTCTCGCACATGTCCAAGTTGGGTAATATTATTAAATAAAATTATATTTGTTCGTCCCATTCTTTTACATATGATATTTATTTTTCTGGGGAAAATGGAAAACAATAATCATCATGTACCATTACCGGACGTGTTTAATTGGGCATTATTTACAACTTTAATATTTTTTAAAACGGGAATTGCCCACTCTTGATTATCAGGGGCGATAAAACTATTTGGTTTCCTTAAAGTGTTAAACGGAGAACAATTACGTTTATGCTCTCTATTTAAATTTATTGGATGTTGCAATGAACACACTTTATAATCATGCGAGAAATAAATATTATTTTTTCAGATAGAATTAATTTAGAAATGTCCTGCCTCATTTTGCATACAATAAACAGCCTGATACAAACCGCCGCCGTGTCGTATCAGAAAGTTAACTGATTAATAAAATGATTATATCTGCAAAGCGGGCACTCGGTAATGGTTTAAAGCTGTGGGTGGAATAGGTTACATAATTATACACTTTTTAATTTTAAATTATAAGTGAACACGTTGTTCTTGAATTGATGGGGTCACAACTGTTTAAATAATAAATAACTTTAATATATGGGTTTTGGGGGGTGGTCGAGAAACTTTGAAACCCTGCAAGAAATTTAATGGCCATGGAAGATTATAACAGTAGTAAGTTAAACTAACAAATTTAGCGCGTGGAATCCATATAGGATATAAAGCCACCCGGCCCACTCCTAACCGCCTACCAAAGTGTTTGAGGGTTAAGGCCGTTCCAGCCGTTATGGCCCCTTCTTCGCTGTAGCTTATTTATAATTGATTCGTCGAAGAGCTAACCACTGTGTTTAAACCGGTAGCCGTCCCATCCACTCTAGCCTTCTAAACAAAAATTTAGAGGGCAATCGGTCGAGTAGATCACGAGATTATGCCCCTCTTTCGCTTTAACTCATTAGAACCGTCCTCGAAGAGCAATCCGGACTATCTTTTAAAACGGTAGCCGTCCGTCCGCTCTAGCGTTCTACAAATGTTGGAAGGCCTAATCGGTCAAGGTTTTCCCTCTTATACGATTATGTACATGTTGAATACTAGTTTACATACCCAAATTTGGCGTTCATAAGACCGAGTAGTTTTAGAAATATTATATTTTAAATTTGTTTTTTTCGCTAATTGGGAGCAGTCTCCATGTTAAGATACTTAGGGGTGAATGGTTCTATAACTTTGTGTTTTTTATTTTTGTTTTTTTAAACACCCGTATGAATTTCTTTTAGGTTTTTTGTTACATTTTTTTTCAGAACAACCAGTCAGACCAGAAGTTCTTTCAGACCATTCTTCATCAGGAACTTCTTTTCAGACCACACGTAATCAAACATATCTATTCAACCGAACGTCACCGCTACGCCATTTGTAATATGTATGTGGATTGTTCAACGCGAGGGTGTGGGTTTGATTCTCGCTTTATCTTCGGGTTAGGACGCAAAATTTAAATGGTGTGATATTTTTCCATTAAATGGTGGTCCCAACGTTGGCAGAAATCATCACAGTCTCCGAAAGTGAAGAGATTCGGAAATTAATTACGGTGTTATATAGTGGTAGGGAAAAATGTAATTGCAACATAATCCTCCAATTGTAAACTTCTCAGCCTTTGAGAATTAGGAATTTGTCAAAAGAATGCTTGTTGTACCCAAACGATATAGTTGGTTGGTTTGTATGAAAACATGACTAATATTTCAATATTTCTGTTCAGCCTGTTGGGCATTCAGTAATAAATTTATTTGTTTTCAACTTGTATCAAAACAACTGTATACTCCCCCACCCCACCCAACAGTCCCTTTGTACTCAACAACCTATCTTGTCAAGTACAAACAAAATATTAATATTTCATTTGACCCTGTTTAATCTTTGAGAAGGCTTGTATCATCCGAGATAAAATTACAGGTTGCAAAACACCCCATAATCAGCGCGAGAAATTGGACTAATAGTTTAAGTGTGCAAGCACAAACCGCCCCCGACTGTGCGAGATATCAAAGTGCAGATACGCCCCCCATCCAAAACAAATTGGAGAATCAAGGAGGAAACCGTCAAACCAAGCTCTATTCAACGGAGAAAAAAACAATATGTAAGTATTTTAAACGATTGATTTTGGCATCGGTTTTTATAACCCGCCCGAAGAACAAAAGAAAAAAAATAGCAAAGGGTGGGTATTATTTTTGTATTTACGTTGTACATCGCTGCGGGCGAGTAGAAAGACATAATGTTACAACTGTGATATAAAATCATTTTGTCGGCGGAGCTTTTACAAAAACTGAATTTTCACTTGAGTTTCGTTTCCCAATTTGGCGTGAGAACCCCTCCCCTTAATACCCTTTAATTATGGTGTCAGCAAGTTCTTACTCAGAACAAGCCGATTGTGAAACCCCTTTAATAAACCAATTTGTAACAATAAAACAGCCATTACAGATTCTTGGGTTATATTAAATATTAACCATACTTTAAACCTTTGTATTCCACAGCGGTATTGACAAATTAGCTGGACCTGCATGAATAACTGGGCCATTTACAACACTTGCTAACTTTCTGGATTTGGTTCCCGCGTTAGTTGACTAGTCCTAATAGTAAAGCCAGGGAACCTGAAGGGACAACCGTGTCCTCCACGTCACAGCTGATCAATGCAATTGATCCATAATTTATTTATTTATTACAGTGAAACATTACTTTTCACATACAATCTCTTGGTTACCCGTTTAGCGATAGTCCTAACCAGGAGCCGGCCGGAACCGGAAACCGTCACAGGATGTGTCCCACATGGCCGTCCTCCTCCATTGACCATTTCTCTCCTCGAAATATATACCAATTAAATGGTCTCTATAAATCGAAATATTCGGACATAAGTTGTCTGGCTCATGTGCACTGCCCTTTTTGTTAGTTTGCCAGTATGCATTTGATGCCTCACTGGACAATAATTTGATTAAAATTTGTTCAAGGTTTATGGCGCTTATGCCTGAATATTTAGGGTAATTGACGGGTAAATCGTCTAAAGTGTATAACAATTTTTATTTTTAAGTGGGGAGTCCTTCGCTTTTTATTTTTAAATATGCCGTTCCGGGTGTTTGTATAATTTCTTTAAAACAAAAAAATTGAGTACATTGACATTTAATTTTATTTTTAGCTTAAATTAGCATGCTACAAAACGTTTGTCGGAAACTGATAAGATAGGTGTGGTTGTGTGTTCCAATGTTTAAATAAATGGGTTTCAATATTATCTAAATATATATATATTATATATATATAAAATAGATAGCAGTTTGTATAGAAATAACTTTGATTTTCTAATTAAGGAAGTTAAACTTAACATGAAACCCCTCCAATTCTTCAGCCTCATCGGTCTTCATTGAGCCAGCTACCGCCCACCCTTTGAGACAGCATCGTTCCAGTTGGCACCACTCTGAGGCGCTCTTGTTCATGGTGGGGCATCCAGTCGGGGGCCAGTCGTAGAAAACTTATCTTTGGGCTCGTCCATATTCGACATGCCCCAAAATGCTCAAATCGTTACCCAGTGCGCGAGTTAAATTCAATAGAGAGTGACAGCCATATTCAACCTAAGGTGGCTGTCCTTTCGGCCCCACTTCAAAAAAATTTCGCAGCCTTGATTTGTGTTTTATTAATTTGTGATAAAATTGATAGTTCACACAGTAAAAGTCCTTGGGTACTGTGAAATTTATACTCCGCAAGTGCCATTGGTATTCGAAGGGGTCAGGTTTTATATTGAAACGCCTGTCATATCCACGGCCACGTTATATACTTCCTTTAACGCTACGTCCAGCTTTGGTGAGATCGCGGTGGGCGAAATCCAGTGTACAACTTTCCACGAGAAAAATTGAACAAAATGATTATTAAAATTGTTCATCACCCAGTTTCATTGAAATTGATGGATTTTGAATGCTCTTTGTACATCTCCAGTTTCACTTAGGTTCTGAAAAATGTTATTGTTTTCACCTTGAAATCTACAGATATTACAAAATTTCTGTAATAAAGCTTTTGCTTCAATCTCTTCAATTTTTCGTTTTTTAAACCTGGGGTATAATGGCGTTGGCGAATAAAACTTCATCCGATGTTTTCTTTCCAATGGCTTGTTTCCTTTCTTTTGTGCACCCAGCCTACTGTTAAAATTCCAATTCGAATGTCTTGGTTCATTGATTCCTTCCTCTCCCCGCCCCCCGGTAAGCAAACGAAACTGCCCATGCTAATGGCTATCCTCAGAGAATTTTGAGAATTGGACCTTTATTTTTTCAGCCATTTGCTTGCTGTCGCAGTAAACAAAGGAGGGGGCGTTTTGCACTTTATACCGGAAAGCACAACTTACCAATCATTACCTTACCCCAGCTGATAAACGCATTTGGCAGTTTAATTGTGGTATTTAATGGTTACCAGACCAGTAATAAATTTTACTTAATATTAATATGTATTACTGTGAAAACCTACTTTTTCCATTAAACTAATCATAATATATTAATTGGATTTGTTTGTCTTTGTTCTTTTAGTTACACGTGTCGCCCCGAGCGTCCGTCACATTTATTATTTCACCTTGTTGTTTCAGTCCGTAACTCAACCACTTTTACAACCTACGGATATTTTATTAAGTAGTAGTAAAATGCGGGGGATACCAAACAACACTTTATAATGAAGAAGCAAGATTGGGGGTGCTTGCAAACAGATTTAATTTAGGAAAAAAAATCAAAAGTTACCCCACCCCCACAGCGCCTACAACCACCCCAAATACTCCACGGTGATATGTATACATATTTTATGAATTCGCACACAAAATGAAATAAAACAGAAATTTACTGCCCACCAGATGCTCTTTAGCAGATCTGACCTTTGATTTGGACTTGGAGTCCTTTTTGTCTTTTTTTTGGTCCTACATCATTTTATACGCCACAACAAATCCAGTTGCAGCTGATGCCCATCACTACAAATATTAAGTTTCTTTCTCTATTTTTTGAGTCTTCCAGGGACCGGTGTATAAAAATCAACTCCAACCTTTGGTTCTGGTTCTATGAATAGATTGTAAACCGCATGTGGCACCTGTCCAAACCGGTTGCCGTAACAAAGCATTATCACTCCCGAATAGCTTCATCTACATCCCTCAACCCAAACGTCCTTAGCAGCGTGAATTCTTGCTTTGTTTAATAATTTCATTATTAATCCAATCTTAATTCTCTCTGGTTCTTTTTTCTGCCCAATCTGTGCCTGTGCCTTTTGTAAATTGCTCTACGGCATTATCATGCATTTTTGCGTTCCTTTAATAGCAGAATTAATTCCCCAATGTACTGAATAATGAAATTAACTCCCCTGTCTAAAACGCCAATGCATTCACTAAAGCGCCACCCAACCATCATAGCTATTCCCGCCATTTTGTTTTTATATAATCAATTTTATTACTTCAAAAAGATTATCAGGAAGTTATTACCTTGTTTAACAAGCATAAAAATTCTCGTCGGGGCAATAAGCAAGTCCCAGTATCCAAACATTAAACATAAGCCCATATTTATCAACCAGCAATGTTTGCTAGTTTTGGCAACCGCCTGTATTAGAATTGTATTTTCATTATCTGCGGCATATACCGATTTCAAGCGCCGTTATTACAGCAGCATGAATATGGCAAGATTTGCCTATTATACTTTCCATCCACTGTATTTAAATTGCCGTTATCTTTTTTATTTTACTTAATAACTCAAATTTAATTTAAATTTTAAGTTAATTGTTTACTCCATCAGAATGCCGGATTGTTTTGTGGGTTTTACGACTAGGCATTTTCAGGTTCTTTTTGTTTCAATTGTTATTTCTATTGAACAATTTACAGCCTGCAGTAATTAGGTGCCAGAAATTCTCCAAAAATATATAGCTAAACACAATCCCACCAACCCTAAATTCCAATTGCGCTGTAAAATAAATTTTCTTAACTTAGTTCTTCACCAAGGGTGTTGGTTGGTGGGTTTTGTGGCTGTATTGGGTTTTTTGTTTGAAAATATGTGTTGGTTTGTTTTGTTGTTGTGTGTTTTATTTGGTGGTTGTTTGGTGGTGTGTTGGTTGGTGTGTTCTGAATGTTGATGGTTGTTGTGTTTTGTTGTTTGGCTGGTTTTGGTTGAGTGTGTTTTGGTATGGTTGTTTCATGGTTGTTTTGGTATATACACTTCTTCCTACATCTACTAGGACTTTTTTCTTGTTTATTCTCCTCTTTTCGTTCAGGAATCTGTTTGTTACGTTCTCCCGTTTCCTATTATTTTTTTTTTTAGAATCATTTATATTCTTTAAATTGACAAATATTTAAATGTTTGTTATCCGAGGCAGTAATAGGTGCCCAGAAATGATCCAAAACCTAAAATACAAACTCACAAACAAAGTACTAGTCAAGGGCATGGTCTAAACAAATGGATTCCCTTCTAAAATCAGCTACGAGTTTTTATCATGAATTTCCTGCTGGTAAAGGCAAGATTATTACCTGCAGCTTAGAGCTATACATAATTCACAAAATAGTATTACCCAAGAGTTTTTGGTCATTGTAAGCCACCCAATCTTACTTTCATAATCTGGTTATAAAATTTTAATATTTGTTTCATTTGAACAACTCTTCTAGTTGTGAAATAGTTATATTGCTTTTACCCAATATTGAACAGATTTCCCACCTGAAATAATCGAATGATTAATCGTTGCGTTTAAGTGATATCATTTTTTACTTCACCCCTTAAAACACTATCATTGGATAACTTTATCATCACGTTATTGTTGTTCTATATAAGTTCCTTCACAATTTCAATTTTTTATTTTGCATAATATAAATTTCAATTTGTTTAAAATAAACCCAAACCCGATACCAAATATAATAATCAATAATTGTATTTGAATAATTCAATATCTCAAACATTTTCATATTATTCATACAATTGGTTTAATGTTAAATTTGCTTAGAACAACTCAACATTGTTAAAGCAATACCTATTTGTTGAACAATTCTTAACAGTTGGTATCTATGAATTGCCTCAGAACTAAATCAAGCTTAAATTAAGTTTAAATCCAAGTTAAAATTCCAGTAAAAATAAGTAAAATAAAAAATAAAAAAATTAAGTAATACTAAGTGAATTAACAAGCATTTAATTAAGCCAACTTATAAACCAGTAGTGGTTTGATCAGTTCTAATAAGCAAACTTAGAAATGTTTTGTTTTCGATAACTTCTTTACTTAGTTGTTTTTGTTTCTCTCCTCTAGTTGTTTGAAATAACATTCATTTTCTCTCAAACATTCCTCAAAACTATCTCTGTCCTTTACGTACATAAACAAAGCATTTGGTCCATTTTGTTTTCTTCTTTAAGTCTTTTCAATACTGAATGTTATACTCTTGTGAGATAACCCAAACCCAAACCTTTGATCTGCAATGGTCGTCCCAGAAGAAATGCGAGCTGTGGACAACAAACATATCCTTTTTCTTTGTTAATTGCTTTGTAGCTGAACAGTCATCAATGATATTTATAATTGTTGGGATTCCCAGCAATTATTATTAAAAAATAATCTTAACAGATCTTGCAAGCTTCTCTTCGCCATTATTACCAACTGGGATTAACAAGCGTTATTTTTTTATCAGATTGTTGGGCTGCGTACTTCCTTTAATCAAACTTTCTGTTTTTATAAGCCTTGTTTTCCCATGTTTATTAGTTGGGCCAAAGAATAACTATTATTATTCAAACAAACCCCATCATACCCACCTTTTGTTGTTGACAAAGCTCTTAATAAGTGCTAAAAACAAAATTCTGTTTTATTTTTCCACATCCTGTTTGACCACAAACCAAATTGCCACTATGCGTGCCATACTTTTGGCAAATCAAATACAAAACGCCGATATAAAAAATTTTCCATTTTCTATATTCTTTAAATTGCGCATCTTGAAGTTATAAATATTTATATAATTTCATTACACCCCTTGCAGCTTCACAGCTTCTTTTAGTTAATTCTGTGAATTGGTAATACCTTCACTCGCATTTTCTATTCTCCGTCCCATTTCCCATGTAAAAATATTATCAATCTGTTGTTCTTAAGTCAAGCCAGAGTGCATATTTGTTTTGTAAGATTATTTGCCAATTTGTCGACACTGGCCACATGAAATTTCTTTACTGACCAACATTCATTCTATCGGATCATTAATATCTCCGCCGGCAAAGTGTTTGCGCATTTCATCCCACATATTATATGCTTTCATCCCGTGGGACTGTATAGTTGATTAGGGTAGACCCTCAATTGTTACTTCAACATTATTTACTTTTGGATTATAGAATGTTTCACCACTTTCCTTGCAAAAGGTGAGGGATTGTTCTTCAAATACCATTTAAAAAGTTCCTTCATGGAACCTAGCAGGGGTAGTTCAAATTTATTTATTCCATATAGAAATCACTTTTATTGTTAGGTATTAACCTTCGATGCCTAAGAATTCTATCATACAAAATTGACATTTGTCCCATGTATTGATTTTTTACCATTGTCGCTAAATTAGGTCCGCTGGTGACCAGATCCAAATTCTAAACTTAGATTATTAATTTCATAATTAGTAGCTAAATCACCTGGTGGCTTATTAGTTTACCCTTGAATAATTCATTTAAATGGTAATCAATATTCGAGTCTATCACCCAAACCAAATTGATTGGAATAAAAAGGGCATATGGGCTTCAAGAAGTTCTAAAAATCTAATGGTATCATAAAATCGATTACCAAATGTATCTGCGATAGCTTTATTCTTGCAGCGTTTCCCAGAACTAGCATTTATTTGCTGCTCCAGTTCGTTAATTTTGTTACATTTTTGGAAACCTGTTTACTAGTATCTATTAACCTTGATAAATCCATATTGATTTTCGCTCCTGTTAGATGTTTTTCCATATGGTCACGATGAATGGTAATCAACATCTGATATCACGAATTGATAAAATTAAAAATTTCATTACCAGAATATTTTAATAGTTATTGGTTTTTCTTAAACGATTGCCACGACCAATAATTTTTGAAACCACATCGGCGATTGTCATCCAGTGGAGGTTAATGCAATTTGTAAAATGCTAAAACGAACTGTATTTCCAGGTACGATTAAATCATTTGAGGGCCTAAATTTGGGAGGGAATCGCCACTAAAAGCTTGTTGGTTTTGGATCAATTGTAGAATGGATTATTTGTATTATTGTAACTGGATTATCTAAATTCCTTTTTTACACCGAGAGGCTCTTCTTAAATGTCTGTAGGGATTAAGTTTTGTTTTATTCCGTATTTGTTGTCATTAGTTCTTTTTATTTTATTTTTTAAATTAAACAATACTTTAAAATAAATAATAAATAATGGCTGAATGGTGGAGAAAGGAGATTTTATGCATTGCATGAAATAATGATGGACGTATTTGACCCCTGGATGGTGATGAAGAAAACAAAACTGATAACCCCCTGATGTTTCCCAATGGCCATTTTTACTTGGATTTTCAAACGGAGGAAAAAGAAACTCCAGAAGAATGATCGTCCTCTACGAGTAAGAACTTTAGAACTTTTTAAATCTGCATTCCAAAAGGAGCTTTAAATGTAAACAGAATCAGGAGGTTTCAGATTACTAATTTCCCGACCCTAAACACACAGAAAACAAAAAACACTGTTCTGGTAAGGATCACCGCATTAGTAAAAAGGGTAACCCTAATATCTTAAATAAGAACTTTTAAGGGTAAAGGAACAACTGAATAATTAAAACGGTTATTGAATCTACAAGAGGTCCACTTGGCTCCGGAAGCTGTTATTAATAAAAACAAACTTAGTAGAAAACCGCAATTTACCAAATCTTGAAAACAAAAATAGAAATTGAACTGAATTACCAAGCAATACAGTTTGATGAAACAGAAAACACATATAAAATCAATTCCTCATTGATACACTATTTCAAAAAGAAAACAGCAACTACATCAACTACATAATTACACCGGATGATTTGAAACGTTTTGCCATTAAGAAGAACTTAAACCTTAAACCAAAGCACTGCAACAATCAATGAGGCTCACTAACCAACAACCTTTGCCAAGTTAAATTGAATTGGATAAATAAAAAATAAAGATGCTGCAGTTGTTAAAGCTGGCAGCTGTAACTACAATTTGATTCAGACAGTCCCAGAAATTGCAGACCGTGTCGAAAAAGAAATTGCTTGCCTATTTGTATCTGAGCGTTGAAGGCACGGCTCTTGAGGCTGATTGTCAGTTGATAGAGAAAATTTAAGAACTCAAAGTATCCAGAATAAAAGAGCACCGTAGAATAGAATATTACACAAAGATTACACGATTTAAGAGAAAAGACTCAAAACCCTCTTCAAAGAATCAGGGGGGTAACTATTGTTTCTGGTTTTGACAGCTATAGGGTTTTATAATCTCCTACGTTTAATTTTAAGTATTACTGGAGGTGCAAAGTGGTGGTTGCAGCCGCGCTTCGAAGCCAACCAGGAAAAGGTGGAGCTATAAAGAATGGATAAAAAAAACAATTAAAACATCTAGGTTCATTACTGGGTATGCGAGCAGGGATGGCTGGTATTATTTGCATTACCCGGAATTATTGGATCAAGAGGTATCTAGGATATTGAGAATGCAGTCAGGAAAGGCTGATTGGATTGGCTAGCCAATAGTTTTTTTGATTATTACAGTTGCTGGGCTTCTTTTATATGGCCGCTAAGGTTTAATAATTTTATTTTACTCGAAAGTAAAATAATAGTAGTCCCATAACCCAAACTGCAATACTACCAGTGACTAGTGCAGTTTTATAATTTTTCATGTTTGGAACTGCTTCTATTTTTTTCAGGTTATTGTTGGGACATGGTGTTTAGTTTTAAAAACTTTTAAAAATAAGGAGGAACACTCAAAGGTTTTTTAAAACAATCCAAAAGGTTTAAAACTAATTACTTTTTTCTGGTGTTTGTACAGGCGGTGGAACTGGTAAAACTATTTTACATCACCATTAAAAACCCCAAAAAGTTTTGATCAACCACTGTTGCAATTACAATTAAATTATTGGTAATTTTGAATACTTCCTATCTGCAAATCCATGATTTCAGCTTGGGGCCATATACAAACCAATTCCATTATACAAAATCAACTTTTGACCTTGCATATTTTTAGTACATTTTGAAATAGTTTTGAAAGTTATTGTTTGTTACACTTTCTTTAAATGTTCCTTGTGTGGGTTTTTTTTGTGTTCTTATTGGGTGGGGGGGTAAAGGGTGGTGTGGTGTGGTTAAGGTCACAGCTCCTATTAATTGGCTCATTTAACATTGGCTAAATATTGTTTTTGCGCATCAAATGCAGTCCCTATACCAATAAATGGAAGTCTTGTTTGGAGATTGAGCTTCCAAGAATTGGACCACACACCAACATTAAACTCTAATACTATTTCAATTTAATCGTTCAACTCCTACTTGAGTGAACCCAATTGAATTTATCTAGAACAAAACTAAGTCCAAGTAATTAGTAATATCGACCGTGATGGGTTAAAAGAATCGTGGTAACATTCAAAAAATGGTGATACCCTACCTACCATGGCTCAATCTAGAACCCCCTTGTTAAGGTCTCATAAAACATTGTAAAACCGCACATTTAAAAAAAATTTTAAAAAAAGATTCCCATGGATTCCCTATTTGGTCTTTTTGTTCTTGAAATAAATCCTTAGTTTGGATTAATACCAAATTGCAGTGCATATTGCTATTGTAAGGCTCTGAAAGGTCATAAAATTATTATCATTACCAACAATTAGCTGTGATCATCTGGTAGAGGATATCTATCATTTGAGCTAATGATTCGAAGTGGTTTGATACATATTACTTGAAATTCATATAAGGAGCTCAAAAACGGATCATTTGTAATTGTTAAATGCTGGTTATATGAAAACCACCGCACCCCTACAAGTTACACACCATATTGCAAAGTTAAATTGAATTCTGGATACCACCACCCCAGTTTGAATTATTCAAACCAATTGTTAATATGTTTCTTTTGTTGTTTGAGACAGTTACCGGTTATTGAGGGGTTTGGATACCCCACCCCTCTCCCCCCAAAACCCCCGCTAATTAGTAACGCTTGGAATATGTAGCTTTGAAACTTTGATCCAGCTTTTTAACATTAAAACATCAACATTTGTAAAACATTGGAACCGTTTTTCAAAAGCATTTTATTATGGTTGACAAATTGTAGTTTGCATCTTTATTTAAATTTGTAATGCCTATTGCTGTATTTTTTTTTAATTAATATAAATAATTATATATAATATTATACCAAAAATGTATATAACTTTTTAACTGACATTACAAAAAACCAATTCCATTACAAGAATATTAATTGATTAATACGGAATTCGAAGCGGAGAAATGTTGGTTTGAAAATGGTCTTACATTACTGGGTTTGGTTGGGTACAATATTTTGGCAGCGGATGAAACACTAGAGTTGGTCTAACTGTTAGAGCGAATAAACCAACCTGCAGTGACAATTCCCAGCTGGAGTTATAGTACAATTTGATAGAGTTAAGTTAATCTTTATTTAGTAACTGCCGCTTTGGTCAACTTAGTGTACAAATAAATCAAATCAAATGGGTAAACTAATTTACAGTTACAACGGGAACACGAGGTTAATTAGTTACCTGAAAAATATACTTAAATTAAATTTCTAGGGTTTTTTGGACATAATTATCCATCCACAGTTGGTTAGTAGGGTACTTAGACAAGCGTCCCAATCCAGTTGATTTTGCGACCAAATCTTGTTATTAATTTATTTTTCTGAATCTAAGTTTGGGCAGGTCATCTCCACAATTCTATTGAGTATGGAAAACATAAGTAAACCAATTATTTGTAACTGTACCCCATTCAGCAAAACTATCGTTTGGGCGGGGAAATCGGATACAAGATACATTTCAATCTCAGGTAATATAGAAATAAAATTAACGAAAGTGGTATCATAGGACGAGTTGGGAATTGAAGTCAGGACAACAAGTAATAATTTAAAATTTAAATTAAATTCATCACGGACTGCCAACTTTTTATTGTATTTAAAATAAGATAAACAATAAAGTTAAAATGTTATATAATGGAGGAAATACAAAACTATCACGCAACGAAAGCATTCAAGTGAGGTTACAGGGATCGATGAGTTGATTAAAAAGAAAATGAAATGATGTTTGCGACTATCTTGTAAAAGATAAAATGTATGTCCCAAACCTAAAACAAACAATACATGACCTTAAGCAAGGTAAACCTATAATAACTGTATGTGCAGAAGAATCTGGGCCATTACGTGATGGCTCTTATGAATTTGCATTTGGAAATGGTGTTTCTGGTTCAGCGCATGAAAACTGTGGTTATACTATGATGTGCAGAGGAATTTAGGTTTAAGAATGGGTTTATGCAGTGTCACAAGAGATGGATTTGCAACCGATGAAGTTGAAATTGGGATTAGTAGTAATAGCACTCCAAATGTGAATGGAACTTTAACAAAACATAAAGGCAACGTTCAGCATATACAATATTTCAAACTCCAATCGAGCTGCTTCTGGAAGTGTATTAAATTTTGTTTCACTTACAACATATAGTAGAGCTTCCATTTCAATTGTAAATTTATTGATTGAATTAGATATTTAAATTTTAAAAATTATAAAAAAATAAAATGAGTAATAAACTGTATCCACCGCTACCAGTTGAGGAGAATAGAACAGAACATTATAGGCTTAGTGAAATAAGTGCTTTAAAACATAAGCTAGAAAATGAGGTTGAGACAAGGAAAACAATACGAAATAAATATAAAAGAGCTCTGAACATATTAAATGGTGTTCAGTCTGGATTAACTACTGTTGGTCTGGTACTGGGTGGGACGAGTGCCGGGCTATTATTAACTGTTGTAGGAGTGCCCGTTTCCTTGGGCCTTGGTATTGCGGGTAGTATGTGTGGTGCATTTGCATTAACAAGCAAATTTGTTAATATTAAACTACTGAAAAAGGCTGAAAAACATTATGAAATATGTATACTTGCAATGGCAAAACTTAATTCTATTGCAAATAAAGTTTCCACTGCATTGCAAGATGGTAATGTATCTGATGAATAATTTAAATTGATCATGGGAGAGATGGATAAATATGAACAAATGAAAGCAGATGTTAGAAAACCTATAAAGTTTGAGATTTCTGTTGAAGAAAAAAAAATACTACGAGAGCAAATCAAAACAGACATGTTAAAAAATATAAATGGGCACTAAATTTTCACTTTCATTTGAGTGCGGTCGGGTAAAAAAAAAAATAGGGTTTAAAAGTTTTTCAATAGACAAAATCAAAAGTATGATACTTATTGTTCGTATTGTTTTTACTTGGCTTCAACCCTAATGCTTACATAGTATGGCAACTCCTTATTTTTAGATTTAGCTTGTTCAATTTTAGATTTGAGAAAGAGTGGTGCCCATGCTTTAGTGTCATTATTTAATGTTAAAATCATAGCTTCACCATTAATAGTATCCACACATCTGTAATCTGTAATAGTATAGATTTCATTCTGTTTTAAATTTGCCCATTTAATTGTATTATATTCATTTTGTTCCTTACACTTTTCTTCAAACTTGACCAGTGTGATTTGTTGATTCATTTTTGTGTTTTATGTTATAGAAATGTATCTTAAATAGAAATAAAAAATGGAGAAAATTTATTACAGTCCTAAAGGATTTTGGAAAGGTTTAACAGCTGTTAAGAAATTAGCAAAAGCAGCTAATTCAGTGATAAAGAAACATTGAATTTCTTAAAGAAACAAGCGGTATGGCAGATTTATTTACCTGCACCAAAGAAAATATTGAGGCCAAAGTTTGATGTTTCTAATAAGAATGAAGTTCATCAAGCGGATTTATTATTCCTACCACATGACACTGTTGGTAGAAAAATATATAAATATGCATTGACTGTTTTTGATATTGCTAGTAGATATAAAGAGGCAGAACCACTGACTTCAAAGGACAGCAAGGAAGGAGTTGCTAAAGCTTTTGAAAATATTTATAAAAGAAAACTAACATATCCAAAATTATTACAAGTAGACCCTGAGAGAATTTATGGTGCTGTTACACAGTTCATGGATAACATAATGTAAATATAGACGCGGTAGAAGAGAAATTCATAGAGACCAAGCCATTGTTGAAAGATTTAATAGGACACTAGCCGAAAGATTGTTTGGTTATCAGTATGCTAAGGAGTTGGACAATCCTCATAAACGAAATAGGGAATGGGTTAAGAGGCTACCAGCGGTAATCTCTGCAATAAATTCTGAGACGAAAAAACCCTCTCCAATTAAAATTAAAACATTAAAAGACGACCCCATCTGTCCTACTGTAAACTTAAGATATTTATACCAACCTGGAGAACAAGAAGGCGGAGGCAGACGTAGAGCTACTGACCCGATATGGAGTGTTCATATTCACAAGATTGATTATCATTTGATTACCCAAGGTATAAGAGTGTATTATTTGAAGGCGCCGGCACCAAAGAGAGGCTTTGTAAAGGAAGAGCTTCTTATTATTCCGGCTGATACCCAAACGCGTATGTCATGATTCCATCGGGTGCAATGTATCGTTTTGTGTCGAGTGGT
This sequence comes from Conchocele bisecta, assembly GCA_029237695.1. Lineage (NCBI taxonomy): Eukaryota > Metazoa > Mollusca > Bivalvia > Lucinida > Thyasiridae > Conchocele > Conchocele bisecta. Next base: position 25,683,802 of record CM055274.1, read on the forward strand.
GAGAGTGTTGTTTTCTTCATTGTTAGTCCGTATATTTTATGGTGTATGGAGCGTAGCATATTCATGTTATGCGTGTATGTTTTCTTGTTGAAAAGTGCATCTTTGTAATTTTCAAAGTTTATTTGTTTTTTGATTACATATTTTTTTACTCCCTTTGCTTTCTTGATGAGTTGTTCGTCTGCTCGTAATATAGAGTATAGCTTAGGCCGTAGATCAATATATTCTGCTATTGAAGTGCCAACACATTCATCTTTCATTTTGCCTATTACTTTTTTGTTTGTTTCATCATAAAGTGGATGGTCTTTTGGATAATCAGAGAAGTCATATTCATCTTCATCTTAGACATATCTTTGCATACATCTTCTGTTTTTGGTGTCAACTAATAAACTGTCGGTGTCTGTACACAACAATGGTGCAGTTTTCATTATACTTCTTTTCAGTTTGTTATAGTACCAGTCGTACATTAGATGTTTTGATAAGTCTAAGACAGACATGTCAACAATAGATTGGCTTGTTTAGCGTTAGTTTAGTTTTGTTTACATGTATAGCAGATAATTCATCTGAGAATTTGACACGTCTATTGAAATTAGGTTTAGCTATGATTTTTCTTAGTCTTTCGTTTTCGGTTCCATCTGTTCTTACTAGTTTGATATCTGATCTTTTTCGTAGGTTCTCCATAGTTTTTCGAATACAGCATTGTTCATTAGTTTATAGAAATCTTTTTCAAATGCAGACTTTGCTTTTTTACGTAATTCGGTGTTTAGACGAATGTATGGTTCCATCCATGGTTTTTCATTGAATTCTAAGGCTCGATGTACTTTAGTGAGTTTTAGGCCAAGAGATATGTACACTGTAGGTTTCTGTAGTGTAATACATATTTATTTTTGTTGTTTAGATTTGGGACAAGTTTCTCTATGTTTATCATATTGCTATTGTTAAGAAGTTCAGTTTGATATTCTGATAACCATTATTTTTTTACTGCTAGTTTCTTCAGTGCAAGGTGATATCGTTTGTGTAGTAGTAGGCTTTTTGGGTATTCTAGGTCTACTTCAAGGATTAAACCTTTGCCTGGTTTTGGTTGAGCAACTGTGTTTCTACTGTTTAAGGGTTTCCACTTGAAACCGGAGTACGGTAAAGGTTGACTCATTGCCCATCCGTATAGGTTATTTGCGTCGTAATACATGATGTGATTGTTTTCTTCAGTTGGATTGTAATCAGCTACAAGAGGATTGTTTTGCTTTTGCATGTCTTTTGGATACCATACTTATACCGCCACGCATACCTTTTTCTATGAATAAATGCATATCACTATCTGTTAATAGTTCTAGTTTATTTAGAGTGTGTTTTAGTAATGCATCCCATGATAGACCTGGAGCTGTATAGTAGTGTAATGGGTCAAGTTTGTATGCATTTATACATGTTTTTCTAAATGTTTGGAATACATCAGAACAAGTAGAACAACATCAGTTTTAAGGTATAAATCATGATAATCTCCAAGGGTTTTACAGTTGAACTCTTTCCATACCTTTTGTGCGTGTTCATATTCTTTTTGGTTGATACTTTCATCTGTAAGACTGCTGTAAAATGTATCTATAGGTGGTAATTGTGTTTCATTGAATCTTTCTTTGTTGTTCTTCATATTCATAGGGGTAAACCCCTTTACGTAAAAGTAGATATTTGTTTTATTGTTGAAGACATTGTTGGTGATTTTGAAATCTGATTTATCTGTTGCATCTACTAACTTTTCAAGTGATGAAGACATGAATTGGAAACTGTCTAAGAACTTGAGTTGTCCAATGCTAAATGAGATGTACTTTTCAGCGTTGGTTGGAATACAAGTTATGTTGCGGTTTGCTGTGTGTATATGCATTATAAGATGACTATCATATCCTTTTAGGTTGTGGAATACTACAGGGATTTTAGTTGTGCCTGGTTTTATTTTGATTTTAGGTTGCAGTTTTTGTGTGCGGCGCCTCTGTATTTACCTGTGAAATGGCAGTGGTCTCTTACTTTTATATGTTTAGTTCTGTTTCACATATCAACAATGTTGCACATTCATAATCTTTGGTGTTTTGTTCTGTCATTGTTATTTGAGTTGGATGGGTAAAAGTGTTGTTGATGTTGCTTGTTTCACATTTCAAATGGTTTAAGAATGTTTCAACTACATCTTCACCTCTGTATATTACTGGTTTTTCTGCTTTGCCATCATACCGCACAACTTGATATCCAAAACCACAAGCTTCATGTTCACTTGTTATTTCTGATTTGTCACCAGCAGGTTTGTTTTCAGGGGTTATTATGCTTTCAAAGTCCGCATAGATTACATATGGAACTTGTAGTTGGTTTTGATGGTTTTTGAATTTTATATGGTTTTTATCTTTTGAGGGCATTTCTATTTTTGTTGCAGTTTTGTTGATGCCATCACAATCTTCTTTATGCTTGAGTAGTAAGTCTTCTTGCGAGAATCCATATAGACAACGTTCACAGAAGTATGTTTTGTTTTTGTGTTTGTTTTGATCTACGAGTAGTCTGTTTAGGTTTTTAATCCAACAATAATGATATTCCGTTTCTTCACCTTCTTCATCAACTTCATCGTCTTGTGATATTAATAGTAAATTAATTCTATTCAATTCTGTTGGTTGATCTGATATGTAATATGGGAATATACTTATTTTCTCTATCTTTTTTGTTATTGTGTATCCATAAACATTTATTGCAAGATTGTTTTGTTTTTCCTTTTTCACTTTTGGTATTTGGGTTATGGGGGTTGGAAAATCGATGTCCTTCAAGTTCAAATTGTCTTTGTTTTTTGTATAACTGTAAATATTATTATAGTGGCTTTTTGCTGGATATATAGCGGATGTCAGAGCCCATCTCAAACATTCATTACATTATTCTTTACATTGATTATTGCTTTTTTATTTAACAATGGTTTGGGTAAAGGGATATATGAAGAGCCTTTGAGTGGTTCATATTTTGCAATGTTTAAGTACAGTTTAATACAGTTCGATCTCTAGGCTGATGCTGTATTTGTAAATTTTTCAATCCAAGTTTGCAGATAAGTAGTTTGATTATATAAAATTCAACTACTTTAGATCCATCAAGAACAGACTTTGTTCTCCATGGGCTTGTCCGATGACATACTTTCTTTCTCCGCCGTTTTCATCTTTGAAGAATTTTAAAGAAATGCCAATTGAAAACTTTATTCCATTGTATTCTTTTCTATCTTGATTGATTTGTTTTATTATAGCAGATTGATTTTCATCGAATAGAACAGAAGGATCTTTATATTTCTTTGCATTGATTTCATATGACTTGAAATAAGCACACAATGGCTTGTCAATCAATTTTAATTCTTTTTCACGATTTATGGATCGTGGGGCTGGGATTGGTTTTTCACGATTTATGGAACGTGGGGCTGGGATTGGTTTTTTTGATCTGGGGACTGGAATTGGCTTTTCAATCTTTGTTTGGTTAAGTTTCTCTTTCCTTCTTTGCTTCTTTTTTCTACGTCTTTCCCTACGGTTTTCTTCCACAGATAGTTTAGTCTCTGAAGATTTCAAAGCATCAACCATCTTTCGCAATTGCTCATCATTAATAACTCTATCACGATACAGTTTCAGAATATCTTGTACATCTGTAGCACTCATTTTTCTTGTTTAATCTTTGGTTTATTATAATATTATTTTTTATTTAATAGAAAAATTATTGTATATATAACGTAAAAAATGGGAGAAATAAACATAAACATGTGTCAATACAAAAATATCCATTCAGATAAACCATGCACGATAAAATCAGTCAAAAACTCAATATACTGTGCAACCCATACATTTAGAGTAAAAAAGAATACCCCCTTGAAACCATGCCTAGTGTGTGGAAAGGGTACTTGTGCTATGCATCAAGTGTGTGGAAAGTGTGGGGCAAATAGAGTTTGGGCCTTAAAGAGATATTATAAAATAGAGAAACCATTCAGACAAGAGTCTGTCAGACTTAGGGGGATTGTGATATAGCGGTTTCGTGGTTCATTGCATATATTTTGCTGAAGATTATGGTTTTCGTACAAAACAACTATATAGTTTGGTATATCAAGCATTATTTTGACAAATTCCTAGTCTCAAAGGCTGAGAAGTTTACAATTGAGATTATGTCGCAATATTTTTCATATAAAGTACAAAATACCAAACTATATAGTAGTTTTGTATTTTTATATATTTAAACTTCTAACCTCAGGGTCTGAGAACGATACAATATAGATTATGTCGCAGGCGCCTCATAATCTATATATATAAAACATTACTTGTTGGCGGCGCATCCGATCAAAAACACTTGTTTTTTTTTTAATTTTGGCGGGACATTTGAATTTTTTAATTTTGGAGGGAAAATTTGAATTTTGGCGGGAATGACTCACCATGCTTCATACTTCACCTTCCATAGTCTGCGAATTCACACTATACTACTGCTATCACTTGCACAACAGCACAAGATGTAGACTTGGGCGCAAAATGTCACAATGCTAGTTAGTTATATTTATGCCATCTATTTAACAAGATAACATGATAGCTAAGTCTTATTAATATACCTATAATGTAGTGCCCACAAGTAACATCTATTTGAAACCTGGAGCCACACATCCCCTTAATATGGAAGCGTCCTGGGGGCCGTTTCACTAAACTTCGTACGACTCAAATGTTCGTAAGTGCAAAATTATGATAGTCTGTAAATTTCACATTAACAATGTTTTCTTGAAAATAATTAATGGATTTACATTATGCAGCATGCATATGCAGCCTTAAATTTGCACTTATGAACATGGTGTCAATGCTAAAATAGGTTAATCTCTAACTTACTAACTGATCAAGACGCGATAAAATGTATTAAAGGTACATGTACATGCCCACTCAATAGGAAAATGTTCTTTATATCAGGGACATCATCTGATGCATTATCTAGAAAAATAAACATTCATTCACAATTAATCCACGTATTGATTGGCATTATTATACATTTTATATCAGACGTAAATATACTTTTATCATCATCTGTGCTTGTAGTCATGCACTTTTCAATGCGATAAATATTTCAGTGACGTTTCAGGGACATGCCAGTGTATTATGTTACAGCCAGTTCTCCAAACACGTCGACACAGCTGATTTAAAAACAATCAGAAATTGGTGTGAACAAAGGAGGCAGCACGAAATCCTGGGGCCACCAGATGATGTCCGGTTTATAGAGGTTTTATTGAATGTTTGACGCTAGACCTTCACATAAAATGTACATGTATTTATCTCATTATACCCCGGCATACGGTGTATGTCGATGTGTATATAGTTTTCGTAATTCCGTCCGTCCTTCCGTCCGTCCGTTTGTCCGTTTGCCCGTCCGTCTGGGGCCACCAGATGATGTCCGGTTTATAGAGGTTTTATTGAATGTTTGACGCTAGACCTTCACATAAAATGTACATGTATTTATCTCATTATACCCCGGCATACGGTGTATGTCGATGTGTATATAGTTTTCGTAATTCCGTCCGTCCTTCCGTCCGTCCGTTTGTCCGTTTGCCCGTCCGTCCGTCTACGTTAACGTTTTTTAGTACCCATTATCTCTGTAACGGTAAGTCTGATTGACCCAAACTCCATATACTTCCTTATCATCATCAATATTTTCATCCCATACCGCACTCATGCGGCCTTCATGTCCAAGGTCAATGTCAAATTACTTAGAAAGTTGCGTCGGTAATTTGCCTTAAAGTTTTCGGGGACCCATTATCTCTGCAACGGTAAGCCCTTTTTACTTAAAACTTTATATACTTCCTTATTATCATCCATATTTTCATTATATACCACACCCACGGTCAAGATCACATTAAATGTACTTATAAACCTACGTTAACGTTTGTTTTATAAATATTTGCGTTAACGTTTTTATTTTTCGGTCAAGGCGGCGGCCGGGGGTATACGTGAGCCCCTGCTCACTTTCTCTAGTTTAATAATATACTTCTCACTATCTCAAACATTGACTAAACTGGAGTAACATATTTAAACATGTCGATATAATTTTAGCATATACGTGTATTTAGCATATTGCTTGTTCCATGCATAGTCATTGTGTCATATATATGTTCGTATATACCTCATGTTGTCATATTTATATGACCTGCGTGAATAAACGAATTTGAAAAATGAAATGTGTTCATATGTTTCAACATGTTCTTAGTAAGGCAGATAGTTTATCCAGTACAATAGCAAACGGTATGTACATTGAGCAGATCGTGCCAGATGTATCATGATCTGTATCACACTTGGTCAAAACATGGTCAGCATTTAACTAGTAAATTTTATGATTTATGCACATTGCTGCCGGTGGATATAGACTATACTGGTTTTCAATAGTTTTAATTGGTAAGAACTGGAGAAGTATAGTGGGAACATCCTGCATATTAAATTACCCGACAAACCGAATGCGCCTGAACCGGGATATGTACCACCTGGTACCTCTGCAACGGTACAGTGTCGGTATACATGTAATGCGTGGCGACGAAATCTATGATGCGTGTATATAACCCCATTGGCGGTCAAGTACCAATGTTAATGCAATTACATACACATGTATTGCCACCGTTATGATAACGAGACAATATGTTTCTAAATCATGGATATTCCCCGGTGGCATACTGGACTCTAAATGGAAAGACTCTTACAAACTTTTCGACGTAAATGTACACGGGCGGACAGACGGACCCTGAAGAGCAACACAATATGCCCCTTGCTATCCCATATGGAGCATAATATCCAGGGAAATATTAACCGTAAATATGTAGCCATATCATGATGCGTGTGATTTTGTTTATCCAAGTGGCTCCGTCAATAATTCGTGTTCAGTAAATAAAAGCTTGAACTAATGTTTTGAACGGACACACATACATATGCATTGGAGCACACACTAGCGCACATATAGCCGTCATTGTGATCACCAGGAGAGCTTTCTGGAAATACAACAAAATAATATGCAATGTTTTCATGCAATCGGATACTCTCGGTGATGTAGACTGGTGTCCGGCAGTATTGCTACGCTTTATTGTACGATACTATGATGACGATTGTACTATACTAGGATGACAATAGTTCGAAGCTACCATGACATAGTATTATATCCCGACGACGACAGTATGATGCTACGAATACCATGGTATGATACTACGATACGATACGATACTACGTTATATCGTAGTATCGTCATCGTGATATGCTGTAGCGGAGAAAACCACCCTTTTCAACTTTCAACTTTTCGATGTTTTCTGCACCACATTGAATAACTATTTTGGGGGTGTTTTGGAACACACAATTCATTTAATATTCCGGCACCATTTTACGATTTTAATATCCAAATGTATCCAACTTTAATAATCCAAATCACATATGCAAAGTAACACTGAATCTAAAAGGTCCTTTCTGATCTTTTAAAGCCTTCTTTTTTCTTGTTTTTGCTTATATTTAACGGCGGCACTGGCTCTAGGACCTTGCATGCCGTCTCCCAAGAATGGGAGAAAGAACGGAGGTAGAGATATTTTGAGAGAAGCCGGTAATTCGTATTTACAGAGCAACTACGAATTATCGGTACCCATTTACAGCTGGGTGAACTGGAACAGTGTGGATAAAGTGTCTTGCTCAAGGACACAACGCACGCCGCTAGGCAGGCTCGAACCCACGACCCTTGGATCAGCAGTCCGACACACTCTTTTTTCTGGTACACATGTCTACTTATATAGGTTTAGAAAAATCCCCGCCAAAATCCCATGAAGCATGTGAAAAGCAAGACGCTTATGCGAAGTGAATTTCACGTGTCCAGTAGGAGAAAAGGAATATGCATAATAACCCAATTCCGCAAGTAATGCATGGAAAACATGATTTCCATGCAGTAACGTGTTACTTGTACATTTAGGAGCAAACATAATATGAGTACATGTCTGTGTTTACACATGTCAGTTAGGAGCAATACATGACATTAGGAGCACTATTAGGTGTCATTCGCATAATTTGCGACAATGGCGTCATCGTCATCGTTGTGTCGACTTATCGTAGTATCGACCCGATTGCGATAATACGATGGCCTAAGCGGAACACCATGATTCATACTAATGTTAAAACTGCCATATAACGGATTACCATAGGAGTGTCAGATAGTAATCACCATTTTCATACATTTAAACCCATATATTCTGATAATGTTCGCTAAATGTTTCTGGCAGTGTGAATAATGATTCCCCAAGATATTTGTCGAGATATATGATCAATAAATGTAAATCCATAAATTGAAATTTACAGACGATCTTAAATTTGAACCTACAAACATTTTAGTCGTAAGAAGTTTCACTAAGTTTAGTGAAACGGGCCCCAGATCTATTTACAAAGGGAAATCAACTAACTACTATCCCACATTGTGTCTGATGTATTTTTTTTCAGAAGCTATCTGTTTTCATTAGGAACAAAATGTGCATACATTGTACAAGTACACGTATCTAAAGCTGTATAGCTTTTCACTGAGGTGGAAGAGTTGTGTAGGATTTTCGATATTTTGTTTTAATGAGGGATCGTAGCTAGCTATCTCCCGTTGATTTTTATTTATAGAAATCGGGTCCAAATTGTGTAATTTGTTACCTTATTGCTTGTAAAAAGAGCGAATTCAGCATTTGTTGCAGTCAATATAGTGATTTTGTCTAGTGATGCTCCAAATCATCCTACATATCTACGCAATCTCACCTGGGACTACATTATTTGCCAGATTCATATTTTCACATTTATTGATGTTATTGCAATCTGTGTAGACTCAGACAAGACTGCAGAATCTGATCTGGATTGTATTCTGCGTTCGACAAACTGATTTTGTGCTATTTAGTATGAAAAAAATAAACGTGAAATACAACAATGGACTGGATCTCTATAAATAGATTTGCAAAAGGAAATAACTAGTAACGATCCCTCATTAAGGAATAAAACCATGCGTTGTTGCATTTATGGTAGTTAGAAACAAATTTGGTCTGTTTAAAGTGCATGGAGTCCTAGACCATATATGTTCCATACTACAGTCAACGCAACAGCTCATTGTTATATTACTTATATTTACATTACCTAATGCAGGTTTGAAATTACGTATCTTATCGTTTGACGTCATTTTGTCGCAATTCATAGAACAGCCAGACGTTATTGACAACGACGATGAACGTCGTGTATTTTAAAGACGTCAAACACACTTTAACTAACCAAAAACGTCGCGCGCCGTCACATGGGGCTAATGTAATGTGCTGGTATATAAACGCAATACATTGACTGGGCGTTCCCATTATCAATGTATGTAAATATTTGGTTTTACATACCATTATCTGTCGGTTTCGGTAATAATATATAGAGGATCTTACATGTGTGATTATTTAACATGCTATTTATTACGCAAGCTTACTGATTCCATAAGAAACTCGCTATGCCGAGTTTTCTATGAAATCAGTCAACGAGTTTAATAAATATCATATGAAATCATCACAAATGTTAGATTCCATTTATTGCATAAGTACAGTATGATACATTGAACCTGTATTGGTCACCACACCTGTTTTATGTAACTAGCTAATTTGCATATGTATTACACTAGTGCATTGTGAGTTTTATTACACCGTGTTATTACACTGCGAGAGCATATGTTATGCAATAAAAGCAAGTAAAGAAAAACACATCCTTGATTTCTACTTTTTAATGTTACGCAATTACCTTCGAGACCAACACAGATTGTCAAAAAAAGGTATTTATAGTTAAGGTTTCTAATTACAACCTTACATATTATAATTACCAAGGCGTGTTTTATGACATTCTGAACGCACTACAAAGTGTTTTGTTGTACAACCACTGCTGATACATAATGGCAAACTGTTAACATCATTATAATGAAAGAATGCGTGCATTTCTCCTTCTAACCTCGGGCAATTTCGCAATATCAATATAGAAATATAAGTTGCGAAGGAGGGATCGTAGTTATTTCCATTTGCAAATCTCTTTATAGAGATCCGGTCCTCTGCTGTATTTCAGCGTTTATTTCTTACTGAATAGCACAAACAATGAGTTTTGCGAACAACGTAGACCCATACCAGACTGTTCATATGTGCAGTCTGATCTGAGTCCCAGATCAGATTGCTTTGACATGTAGAATGATCTGGATCAACACTATATTGACTCCTTTTCACAACATATCATGTTACATTCGCCCTTTCTACGAGCAATAATTCCATAAACTACACAAATTTGACCGGATTTCTATAAATATATTCAACGGGAGATAACTAGCTATGATTGCTCATGGCATGCGCCCGTTTTGAAAGAAAGTATTATATTATTTACATGTATTGGCCTTGTACGGATTAGCGGCATGCAATAACTAGCTAGGGTTGTACTTGACGGATCGTAGCCAAAGTAGGCATGCCTGTTTATCATGGCAAAAGAAAAATACCGAATATTTTCGCATTCGTTATCCGAATTTGTTATTACATGTGTGATTATCTAACTTTTCTGAGCATCTAAGAAATAAGTTGTAAAAGAAAAACTAAAAGATTAATGAGACAGTATTTTTGTATCACAATTTATGTCGATGTAATGTATTTTCTTCTAAAAAATCAGTGTTTTTATAGGTGAAACACTGCTTTTATTTGTTTCAAGCGGCCATTTTGAAACTAAAAATGGTCTGATTATAGTTTAAAATGAGTATTATACTGTTTTCTGGTCAATATGTATAAGTATGTATGTTAATTGTGCTAACTAAATAAGTTTGAACCGAAACTGTATTATATTTGTATTATTATAAGTCTCCATTTACAGTGTTGGCGGCCATCTTGTATTTGGACGCCATATTGGATTTGAAAAAATTGCCACCCTATTTTTTCTAAATATTCTTATTATAAACAACTCAAAACAAGTGAATGTTTGCTTTTAACAATAAATTTAACCTCCTACTTGATATTGTGTTTTTCCTTCGCGATCGCACAAGTGCGCTGGCGTTTTATACACACGCATGCGCAATTTCAACACGCATGATTTCCACACAGGCATGGACAAAACTAACCCGAATGTTCTGTCTGTAATGCAGGGCAAGTCGGCCTGCGCTACAGACAGAAAATTCGGGTTAGGGAAAAACGTATTTCCAAAAGCGGAAGGCAAGATTGCTAAAACGAGAGACGATTCTCTTTAGGAGACAATTGTTATATTTTGTTCTTATGAGAAATATGTTTTGTTTTTAATAAACACGTTTTGTGAGCAAATAAAAATCATATCCAAAGACAATTATCTATTTTTTTTGCTAAGAAATATTGATGTGTTTGTCATAGTTTTTCTATTTCTTAACAAACATGTTTTAGCATCACATGATTATCGCTTTTAGGAGACGATTCTCATGTTTAGTCAAAATACGTTTTAAGACGCTTGCTGGCTGGCTGGAGAAATACCTATATTGTTTACAAATGCTTGGCTGGTACCCGGTTTTATATAATTTGTATATCTTCGCACTTTCAGCTCATATGTTGGAAAAACGCCGAGGAAGTCCAACCCTTCGGTTGTTTCCGTAGTTTATAAAACTTTTCCAATCGCCAACTTGGACTCAAAACATATTTCCTTTTGCACACGCACTAAGTACGATTCAAGTCGAGGCGTTTTGCTGGTATCATTATTGTTACTACTTCGATGAAAACAAAACACGACAAATATAGGCCCTGGTCAGACTGCACGGATGCGCTGGTTCATCTGGGGCTACACTGTCGCATATGTCGTAAGGTCCATTCCCCAGCCAGGACTCACACTCAGCTAAATTCCTTGTGTCAAGTCTGACTTTGAGATTGAAGTAAGGTTTTGCAATGAACATGATGAAGATATTTATTTCTGCAAGGTGTATGTAACATAACATATGCTACATGTAATTATGTATCAACAGCACATTTTAATTTGTAACTTGCTAGTGTGCTGGTCAGTTTGAACCCGCATATATATCTACACTGGTTAGAAGACTAGTGTGTTATTGTATCATCAGCTTATAGCTGTTAGAACAAGCAATTCTCCCAGCATTATTGTGGAAATCAGCACACACATGTTGTAGGCTACCAAGAGAGCATGGAACCAGATCAGGGTTGCTAATCCATTTAGACAATGATGAATCCAGTCGGTAACAGTCTAGATCCTGATGTGACTGCTCATTCTGATCTGGACCTAAGCTGTAAAGATTACGGCCATAATAGTCGCTGGTGGTAATAAAACTCATCTGTACATATTCTCATGCACTATGGTCGAGTCTGGCGGTTACTGCAGACTCCAGCTGCAGCCACAGACGGACTAATGGGCAGTGTAAGTAGTTCGGCATGCTTTGTTATCTCATTATTTGACCCCATAGTGCAATACAAAATCATTAACAGGAACATTAGCCTGTCAGAATCAGCTTGGCATTTGGCTGTTCGTTTTCTATGGGACTGTACACATAATGACGTTGTTTCGGACGCGGACGCGGACGCGGCACGGTGTCAAATCCATAGTATTCCCTTACGAAGTCCGGGGGATACAAAAAACACAAAAAGCCGTCAGAGAATTTCATGCTTAAAACACGAAAAGGCCATGGTTGAAGGAACTTTTTGACATAAAACATAGCAAACTGTTTCCACAACCGTGTGAATGTAAAACAGGCCAAGGTCATGTTAATGGTTTCATGAGTATGTTCCAAATGCATACATTTATCAAGTGTCCAAATTTTGAAGAAATCCATCAAGTAATATTAATGTTATGTGATGATGAAGAAACTTGCACAAACTTGTTGACGAAAGCAGTGGCTAAGTGTTTCCCCAAAAATGTGAAGGTACAAAAGGTCATGGTCATGTTAACGGCAGCATGGGTGTGTTCCAAATTCTTACATGTACCAAGTGTCCAAACATTGAAGCAATCCATCAAGTAACATTAATGTTATACGATGATGAAGAAACTTGTACAAACGTGTTTATGCAAAGTGTTTTCGCAAACAATTGAAGGCAAAAAAGGTCATGGTCATGTTCATGGCCGCACGAGGGTGTTCCGACTACCTGATGTATCAAGTGCCGACATATTAAAGCAATCCGTTACGTAATACTAAAGTTATATCATGATGAAGAAACTTGTACAAACTTTTTGACGCAAAGAAATGGCTAAGTGTGTTCCAAATGATCACATGTATCAAGTGTCCAAATATTGAAAGAATCCGTCAAGTAATATGAAAGTTATACCATGATGACGAAGCTTGTACAGACATTTGAACATTTCAAACGACGGCGACGGCGGAAAAATTGGCGACTATTGACGCGCCTTCTGCTAAAGCAGGAGCGACAAAAAAATGGAAAAGGACTCTAAAACCTGGCTAGGTAGCTTAGAAATGATCTCACTAAAAGTTAAATTTTGATAATCGGTCTACTGTTTCTCAAATTAGAAAAAAACATCCCTTGTTCATTTATAAATAGGCATCTTCACTCATAGGATTTAATGACATGGGGAAATTGTTGGTTTTCTTCCCGCAATAAAGTCAATATTGCACCAAATTTCACGAAATAAAAAGCAGGCTGATTCTCATATTTTGATAAAATTAATATTATCGAAAAGTATTGTTTTACATTGTTTATGTAGCCGTGCAATTTGTGCTGTTTTTTTTAAACAGACAGTAACGTCAATTATTGGGTATTTTACCGACGGTGATTGGTAGTGTGAATGTATAGGTGGGGTATAGGTTTCTGGAAGGAGGCGATGAGCTGTGTTTGGTTTAGGTAAGTGGTGGCTGGAAGTTGGGTGGATGACATAAATGGTTGATAGGTTTGAGTAATATGTTTTGCAACGTTGTCAAAATATTGATTACTGTTGAAGTATGCAGGGACTGATGCGCGTACGCAATGACGAATAGTGATCTGCTTTGCCCGATCCGCTTTGCCCGACCTTCTACATTGCAATCAATGACATCAGGAACGGAAACGTGACAATACGAATCACCATCCCGTACACTGTTACTGGGATAGCATATATTAATACATTCAATGCGTTGTATTCATTATATATTTTAAGTAAATACATCAAAACTGATGCATTGGTGAAATTGGAAACTGAAACATTAAACCTGTTGATTGCTTTTTTGTATATCACAGTATTTTCTGTCACATGCCACATTAAATGACCTCACGTGACATCGTCTCGTGATGTAATACAATATGCCCTTGATAAATTAGGTGACAATCACCGACGTGACTCGCTATGGCTGGGTACAATATAACCAGTATTGTCTGGGCCGCGGCTACGTGTATCAAGTCTAGAACCTATATATAGCCACATCGCTAACTACATGAAGAGATCATACACAGCGAGGCAGGTAACTGTAAACCTCAATTGTGTTACATCCTGATATCAATACATATAATTTGCACGTAGCAGCAAGATACTGATGACTTATAAGAATTTAAGATATATCCAAAATAATTGTACTTGGTTGCATACATCGACTCCATACATACATGTCGCACCAATACAAACTAATTGTTTGCTACGCCCCTGGATATGGTACAACAGTAAGAATAATATAGTATAATATGATCTGCTGTTTATATAATTATGCAATGTACCAACATTATGCGTATGCGATATTTATACGAGTATTAAATATATACAAATATGTAACCATCTGAAAAGTGCTACTGTACGGACAAGAGAATACACAATGCAGCGGTGTTTTCTTGATTAAACCTGGGCTTCCATATCCCAGGATGCAATATAGGGAGACATCATTATTGTTTTCGTCCATTCTTTAGATATGGCATTTTTTCGGGCAGAATAAACATTAATTTACCTTTAACGGACGTGTTAATTGAAATTATTATATCAAACTTGAGTTGTCACTTTGATATCAGGGGCGAAAACAACTATTTATTCACTGTATGTATTTGTTGATGTGCAATGATTATACTTTATAATATGTCGATCACATATGCATTTAGGGGATCCCGTTACTTGATATAAGTAATTTAAAAATGTCCTGCCTCATTTGCATATCAAAGTAGCCTGATACAACCGCGTGTCTCTGTCAGTAAATTAAATATTACTAAGTGATTATATATGTATAGCGGGCACTCGTAATTGATAGAACTGGTTGAATAGTTACACAATTATACACTTATTCAATTCCTATAAAGAACACTAACAGATGGACTTACAATAATCAATTTACATGGTCTGAAAGGAAGACTATATTGGAGTTGCAGTAAACGATTCCATGGATCTACCGATCAGGTTGCTGAAATATCCAGGTATTGCGCACAATGAATATTTGGAGAATGGTAAACATGCATTTGAAGTTTCAAGTCAATGAGTGAAGCGGTTGAGGAGATATAACATACAAAAACACTTTAACGCAAAGTTTAGACAAACTGTAACTCAAGCTTCTAAGGCATTTGACATTGACCTTGGGCATGTGGGCAGCATGGGTATTGCGCACAATCAATATTTGGAGGATGGTAAACATTCATATGAAGTTGCAAGTCAATGAATGAAGCGGTTGAGGAGATATAACATAGTGTATTATACGTAAACACTTTAACGCAAATGCGGACGCACATACGTACACTCCCGCCTGCGATTCTCTTACCAAGAATTGCAATCCAGTGGTCCTTGAATTGCAATTCGTCCCCTCTGAAATTGCAGTCTAATTGCGGTCCAATCGCGGTCCCGGTTTTGCGGTCATTCTTTCACGATACCGTTTGTGCGGTCATTCTTTCGCGGTCCAGTTTGTGGGGTCATTCTTTCGCGATACCGTTTGTGCGGTCATTCTTTCGCTATTTGCGTTAAAAACTTAGCGTTACGCGTATATATACACATACTGTAGCGCTTTTCTGCTCCTTACCTATTTGTATATACTAATATCGTATACATATCGTAATCGTATAGTATTGGTATATTTAATGAGCATATCGTATGATCATATAATATTGGTATGTTTGTACCGTATCATCGTATAGTACAGTTTGTTTACATCATACAAATGTACTATACGAATAATATACAAACATACGATATCCGTTCGTATATACGATATATCCGTACGGATATTGTATGAATATACAGTGGGGTCATCGTGCTGTTAAAATATACCAATGCACCGGTTCATTTCGCATGTATACTTCCGGTTTTCAATTCGATCATCTGCCACAATTTTAAGTTTTTCAAAATGAATAAATGTTCCGTTTTACGATACAGAAACAATTTAAAACTGAGGATTGTGAAGTACGGTATCACAGTGCATATACATGTGTGTTCAATACAGTAATTCATCAGTAATTCATCATTGTACTCCGCACCACCACCGGGGACACAAACAATGATCCCCCACAGACACCAGCCATCTAGATTTGGCCGACTGATCAAGTGCTATACCAGACTTGGTGCGATGGCCGACTGATCAAGTTCTAAACTAGTCGTGGTGCGATGGCTGACTGATCAAGTTCTAAACTAGTAATGGAGCGATGGCCGACTGAACGAGTGTTATACTAGTCCTGGTGCGATGGCCGACTGATCAAGGGATAAATTAGTCTCGGTGCGATGGCCGACTGATCAAGGGCTAAACTATTCCTGGTGCGATGGTCGACTGATCAAGTTCTAAACTAGTCCTGGTGCGATGGCCAACTGATCGAGTACTATAGTAGTCCTGGTGCGATGGCCAACTGATCAAGGGCTAAACTATTCCTAGTGCGATGGTCGACTGATCAAGTTTTAAACTAGTATTGGTGCGATGGCCAACTGATCGAGTGCTATGCTAGTCCTGATGCGATGGCCGACTGATCAAGGGCTAAACTAGTCCCGGTGCGATGGCCGACTGATCAAGTGCTAAAGTAGTCCTGGTGTGATGGCCGACATATCGAGTTTTAAACTAGTCCTGGTGTGATGGCCGACTGATTGAGTGCTATACTAGTCCTGGTGCGATGGCCGACTGATCAATTGCTAAAGTACTCCTGGTGTGATGGCCGTCTGATCAAGTGCTATTCTCGTCATGGCCGACTGATCACGTGCTATACTGGGCATGGTGAGATGGCAAACTGATCAAGTGCTATCCTGGGCATGGTGCAATAGGCGACTGATCAAGCACTATACTTGTTATGGTGATATGGAAGACTGCCCAAGTGCTCTACTAGTCCTGGTGCGATGGCAGACTGATCAAGTGCTATACTCGGCCACAGGTGGAAGACTCGGACCTATGACACCAAAAAAAATTCCTATTAAAAAAATCCCATTACCCCACCCACTTGGTCTCGTACAGTACCATATGCTATATAAAGGTGAGTATAAATAGGGCCATTATAGAAAAAGCCCTCTCTTTTCCGGCTCGCACAAACACTATAAACATCGATTAAATGTATGACTTCTGTCTCTGGCAATCGATAAAGGTATTAGGTGTGTGAATATACTAACTTCAAATCGCTGTTTCCAGCATTTATTCAGTTATTCGCATTTTGTATAACCCATCCAAAGCGAAATTTGCGTGTACGAAAGAATCTCACACAGAATCTGAGGCCGTCCGGCTGGATTATCCGTCATATTTGGCCGATAGCTGATCGCCAGCTCAAACTAAAGTCGTGCACCATGATCATATACATTAGAGACTCCAACCATACAAAGTTCGTCCAATTGTGATCGTTCGCCGATCTAAAAAACAAAAAAAATTTTTTCTAATTTTATTGACTTTCATTCATGATTCGCGTACTATCAGATTATGTCTTCCGGAAACCCTGAAAAGGGAAAGTCCTCGCGTCTATTTTTATGTTTAACCAATCAGAGATGTTCTTACATAGACGCTTCGGTGGTTGTGTTATGGAAGATAGTGCATTGACCCAGTTCCAGATAATGAACGAAATTATAGAAAAAAGTGTTTTTTAGATCGGCGAACGATCACAATTGGACGAACTTTGTATGGTATGACAGAAGTCATACATTTAATCGATGTTTATTGTGTTTGTGCGAGCCTGAAAAGAGAGGGCTTTTTCTATAATGGCCCTATTTATACTCACCTTTATAAGGCATATGGTACTGTACGAGACCAAGTGGGTGGGGTAATGGGATTTTTTTAATAGGCATTTTTTTTGGTGTCATAGGTCCGAGTCTTCCACCTGTGTACTCGGCATGGCCGACTGATCACGTGCTATACTGGGCATGGTGAGATGGCCAACTGATCAAGTGCTATACTCGACATGGTGCAATGGGCGACTAATCAAGCGCTATACTAGTTATGGTGAAATGGCAGACTGATCGAGTGCTCTACTAGTCCTGGTGCGATGGCCGACTGATCGAGTGCTACACTAGTTCTGGTGCGATGGTCGACTGATCAAGGGCTAAACTAGTCCTGGTGCGATGGCCTACGGATCAAGTTATAAACTAGTCCTGGTGCGATGGCCGACTGATCAAGTGCTATACTAGTCCTGGTGAGATGGTCGACTGATCAAGTTCTAATCTTGTCCTAGTGCGATGGCCGACTGATCAAGTTATAAACTAGTCCTGGAGCGATGGCCGACTGATCAAGTGCTAAAGTAGTCCTGGTGCGATGGCCGACTGATCAAGTTATAAACTAGTCGTGGTGCGATGGCCTACTGATCAAGTGCTAAACTAGTCCTGGTGCGATGGCCGACTTATCAAGTGCTGAACTAGTCATGGTGCGATGGCCGACTGATCAAATCGCATGCCATAATAACTAGATGGCCATGGCCTGCATGTCGTTCCCGCCGAGGCATTTGATAGTGCAAACACTCTTTTTGCAACAAAGCTTTAGCCCGTTGACGTAAAAACATGCCGCACCCGCCGAGGCTTTGATAGCATACCCAAAAACTTTAAAAAAAAAAAAAATAAAAAAAATCTTTATCCTGAATGCACACCAATGTTCCGACTATATCGCTCTGTCTGCAAGCGGTCCCAACACAAACTTTAAGGGAAATTTCAAAGTAATTTGACCGTGACATTGGGCACATATAAATAATAATGAAAATGTGGGTGAAAAATACACAGTATGTGAAGTTTCGAGTGAATTGGTGTAGCGGTTTCAGAGATATAGTGTTCTTAAAGGTACATGCCCACTCAATAGGCACAAACTGTTATTTATATCAGAGACATTTTCGGGCAAAATAAACATTAATTCACCATTAATACACATATGTATTGGCATTGTTATACATTTTATATCAGACGTAAATTTCCACAATGCTGTCAGGGGCGATAACCGTGTTTCCTTAAAATGTTACCGAGACATTACTATTTATTTTTTGATGTGCAATGATCATACTTTATAATCTGTCGAAAACATTATTATTTCAGGGGATCACATTTAATTAGTGTAAGTAATTAAAAAATATCATGCCCCATTTGCCTATGAAAATAGCCTGATATCAGCGCATGTCACTATCAGTGAAATAAACATTACTAAATGATTATATCCATATAACGGGCACTCGTAATGTTTAGAACTGGTGGAATAGTGACAAAAGTATACACTTATTTAATTCCTACAAATAACTGAGAATACACATAACTTTAATTGTTGTGCCTACCGAGTGGGTATGTACCTTTAATTAGCATAAATAATTAAAAAATAAAAACAACTTTAACATGACGCACGAAGTGACGTACATATGGATGTACGTACGTATGTAGGCCAATATGAGAATTATATCGCGCTGTCCACATGCAGGCATGTCAACAACTTTGAGGTAAATTTCAAAGTAATTTGACATTGATATTCGGCACAGGGGTTGCAGGAGTTGAGCATAGAATGAAAATATGGATGATGATAAACGCACATGTGAAGCTTCGAATGAATTGGCGAAGCTGTTTCTGAGATATAGTGTTCTTAAAAACTTTAAACTACGGTAAATAAAAACCAGATGGCCATGGCCCGCATGTCGAGCCCACCGAGGCATTTGATGGTCTCGGAGTATATTTATTTGAAGTTTGAATTAAGGTATGTAAAAGCTTTAACGCAAATTTGAAAGTCATTTGACCTTGATCTTGGGCATGTGGGTCGCATGCGTGGGCTATAATATGAAAATATGGATGATAATAAAGAATTATCTGAAGTTTGATGGGGACACCAAATGAATATATGGATGATGACTAATAAGCATTTGATGTTTCAAGTCAATGTGACATAAGATATGGTATTTAAAAACATACACCGATTTCGGACGGACTGACGCACGGACTGACGCACGGACGTCATTGTGATCACTAAGTCTCGCTTTCCGCAATCAGTCTTGGCAAAACAACTACGGATGGATGTCAATGCGCAGACTATATCGCACTGTCCGCAGGCGGTCGCGACAACAATTGTCCAACCACTTTTTAAAGGTGCATGCCCACTCAGTAGGCTAAAAATGCTCTTCATGGAAATTAAATAAGTGTATAATTGTCACTATTCCACTAGTTATAAACATTACGAGTGCCCGCGATACATATATAATCATTTGGTAATATTTATTTTACTGTTAGTGACGCGCGGTGGTATCGGTATTTTCATGTGCAAATGGGGCATGATAATTTATAATTATTTATACTAATTAAATGCATCAACTGAAAAAAAAATTGACAGATTATAAAGTATGATCATTGTACATCAAAAAATAAATACAGGGAATAAATAGTAATGTCCGTTAACATTTGAAGGAAACACGGTTATTGTCCCTGATATCAATGTGGAAATTTTCTTCTGATATAAAATGTATAATAATGCCAAAAAATACGTGGGTAATGGTAAATTATTGTTTATATGGCCAGAAAATGTCTCCGATGATGTCTCTGACATAAAGAACATTTTGTGCCTACTGAGTGGGCATGTACCTTTCACGCTAGCTCCGCACTGTCCCGTGAGACCTATGCATGTGTTAAGTTTCATAAACAAATTTGCAAAGGGCAAAGGGTGTTCGCGTTATGCTCCGGACAAATCAGTGCGCGAAAAAACAAAGGGAGATAACTAAACAAGAAAATGTGGTCATAAAACACGGATACCCCACATATCGCTTTGACAGTAAACAAGGCAAAATTCCAGTGTCCAAAAGGGGGAGATAATTCATGACACGGGGTTCGAATCAAATATCGAAATAAACTTTCCGCATCTACTCATCATAAGGAAGCTACATATCAAATGTCAGTGCTGTAGCTATTACAAAAGTTTTACGAGTTACAAGGCAACATTTTCAAATTCTAATTAAAAAAGGGGGAGATAATCCATGACTCGCGGGTCGAATCAAAATAAACTTTGCAAATCTACTCATCATAAGGAAGCTACATACCAAGTTTCAGGTGTGTAGCTATTAGGGTTTAAAAGTTTTACGAGCTACAAGCCAAAATTGGAAAATTCTAACTTGAAAAGGGTGAGATAATCCATGACCATGGGGTCCAATCAAACATACATGTACCAAGTTTCAGGTATGTAGCTATTACGGTTTAAAAGTTTTACGAGCTACTAGGTTGGTGACGGACGGAAGAACGGACAAGGGTAACACTAAATGCCCCCTCCACTATCGTGGTGGGGCATAACAATTAGTGAGGCGAAGGTTGTCATATACAAGTAACTTACCTTAATTCATCAGTTACACATCAGACGATGAATGAACTTTAATTCTGGTGTAGAATATTAAAGTTATTCATTATGTTCAATAGTGCTGCTTTGACATGACGTGAAATTAAAACATGCATGACATGATCTGGAAGAATAACCACAGACCAAGCACGCATATTCAGAATCACGTCTGTCGGTTCTTATGCAGCTCCGATTTCTGTCACCTGTCCACAAAATCCAGAATCCAACATTGTCTTAAATTTAATCCTCTATGTTGGGGTACGTTAGAACAAAATGTCACTTAGTATATTATCCAATGCCGGTTGTAATCTCTTGTTTCTCTAAATAAATGCGTCCAACAATCCCTGTATCTGCTAACGTGATAAAAAATGTTAATGGTTCTGTCAGCGCCTCACATATTGACCTTAATATCAACTATTTTGATTCCAAGTACCAGAATAATGATGTTTCCATGCGCTGTCGATTTGCACTTCAACTGTTAATTGCGACATATTTTCTGTATTTTTCAATTGAAAGAAATGTCAGTATTATACTTATTCATTTCTGTGTAATATGTACAGAAAAATATGTCACAATTAGCAGCAAAAGAGCGAATGAGATCCGATTCGGTACTCTGCAGGAAAAACCTATGCAGCATCGTAACTTTGGGTACGGACTATAATTCAGTATTCTGCAGTTACTTGCCGCAACTACTCCCAACGTGGAGTCGTGACTGATGAAGAAATGTTCCACAAATATGGAATTCTGGGTGGACATATTTCTGCCCAGTGACAATTGTTGCCCAACGAAGGACCGCGACTGATAAATACTTCCAAAATTGTACCCAAACATATGGAATTCGGAGAGAAAAATTAAACATGGAATTCGAGGACGACTTTCAATTTGGCGGAGAAGAATGTCACAGTAGGCAACTGACTATGGGGATGAAGTGTGTATGATATGTGCCTTGTTAGCTTGCTCGGTAGAGCCATGGGCATGGTACGCTAAACATGAGGTCCCTGGCTCGATTCCGGGCCGTTATTTATCTTTCTCACTCTGTGACACAAGTAAACCGTTTTATTTTAAAGAAATGGCTATCACCGGAATAAATATTATCTTCACAAAATTTGATTCGGGCCAATAGAAATCAACAGCCAGAACAGAACGTTTGCAGTAATAGAAATCTAATTCCAAACTTTTCATTTTTTTTTTTATGATCAGGTTTCGAAAATTTAAATATGCTTTTCTTTTAAAATTATTATCAATATGTTCACCATGTTATTATGGTTAATATGCAATTCACAGTCTCATTGCAGCTTGAAATTGAAAGACATTATGAAAAGTTGTGTTGATCTGAGAAATTGTCATGTCGACTATAGGATCGCGTCGAAATAATGTTAACAGAATAGGAAAACGTAATTTGATACCGACGAGAAAGTAAACAAAACGCAAAATTGATGCTTAGTTTTGCCATTTTATACCGTAGACCACACATTATAATTTGATGTTATATCAAAATAAATATATTGTGAGTATGGTGGTGTCTATTAATTTGTTCTTGATATTCGGAACGGCAGTGACGACATTTTGTTTTGTCCAAGAAATTGTCAAGGTCAATGTTTCACTGTTTGTCTCGCAATAAATCGCCGATTTATATTTGCGCACCAAAAAAACAGATCACCAATACCGCTGACTTTCTAGTCACTTTGAATTAGATGGGATAACATTTTGGATTGGAACACGGATACGTTTGTCAATTATTTCGATTTTATTGCCGCATTGGTCAAGCAGAGCGGTCCGCTGGTTTGACCGCAGAGCGCAGCGTAAAGCGTTCATTCTTTCGCAGTTTAAAGAAAAAAATGAGCGTAAATTGCAATTAAAAGCGGAGCGCAGCGCTAACTGCGCTATAAGTATTGCAATTCCGCAACCAACTCTTTGGACCGCAGTCACATGATTGCAGTCCGAGTGCGGTCCAATTGCAATTAATGGGAACGAACGCGAATTGCAATCCTGCGCTCCAGGAATTGCAATTCGCCTGGTAAGAGAACCGCATGCCACTATGTACGTACAGACGTCAAAGTGCCGACTACATCGCGTTGTACACAAACGGTCGCGACAAAAATGGACAATTGCCTCTATATTTAATCTCCGTTCAAAAGTCACCTCTCAACAACGGCCAGTTTTGTGCCTTCCCATGACTGGCTGTTATAGAGAGGTTGGATATTTAACAAGGATGTGTGTCTAAACATGATTCCTTGGTGTAAGATTTATGGCAGTTCTTGTTTATTGCACGTGCCGCAATTATGATATAAATCAGAGTCCGTTAATTTGACAGATTTGGAACATTAACATGTACAATGAACATAACATGTATCTTGGTTTGGCCCTCATGTACGTTTTTATATTTGGCTATTTTGCTACCTGCGAGTTGAATTGAGTCATAGCCAATTATATAAGTAGTAAGATTATTACTGATCTTACTGCTTTTGGGAGGGGCCACATGATTCTGATATGGCCAGGACCTGGCATCAGATCACTAAACTACATTCCAATCCGTCTAATCCAGCTTATGACACTGTCTTTCATCGAACTGCAGATGCTGATTCGACAATAAACCAAGCTTCAAGCCACCATTCGGCAAGAGAATGGATCGTTTAATACATGATGCTGGCTTAGATCTGGATCTCATTTGCCAAATACGCTGTCCCATGCTTTCACATTGCAACTGACCATGGTCTTCCTGCAACCATGGTTGACCATGGTCACTGACCATGGTCAACCATGCTTTTTCTGATGCACAACCATGGTCAACAAATAAGCATGGTCCATGACCATGGTCCAGTTCTGACCATGGTCAACCATGGTGACTGACCATAGTCAACAAATAAGCATGGTCCATGACCGTGGTCCAGTTCTGACCATGGTCAACCAAGCATGATCCATGACCGTGGTCCAGTTCTGACCATGGTCAACCATGATGACTGACCATGGTCAACAAATAAGCATGGTCCATGACCGTGGTCCAGTTCTGACCATGGTCAACCATGGTCACTGACTACTGGGACGCTGACTACGACATCGGGGGTATAGCATAAGTACCCCTTGCTTCGCAAGGCGCGCCAAAAATGTATGAATATGATTTCCAGTATGTAGCATTCGCAAGGCGGTGCTTATGCAACAACAAATAAGCATGGTCCATGACCGTGGTCCAGTTCTGACCATGGTCAACTATGGTCACTGACTACTGGGACGCTGACTACGACATCGGGGGTATAGCATAAGCACCCCTTGCTTCGCAAGGCGCGCCAAAAATGTATGAATATGATTTCCAGTATGTAGCATTGTGTTGGAAGTTTGGACGAGTATAAGTTTTCCGCCTTATTTTAAAACACTATGCCCCAGAACATTGGGCATCCGACATACAAATATGTTATTACTGTCAATGACAATTTGGAAAACCTTTTCGGATATATGTGATATTTCTACTACTAGTGTCACAGCGCTAGATTTCACCTTGATGACATGCAAACATCGTTCATTCACTAAACATTCCTCAGCTAGCAAAATTTTTTTTCCCAACAGCATAAACCATTTGTGTTAACTTATTGGCTAGAAAGTACTTTATATCTACTAGCTGTCCATCATGCGTACACACAGTGTGACAATTTCGTAGTTTCATTCGCCCATACTGCTCACTATATATTTGTTGGCCATTAATTCCAACACGCAACAGCTTTGTTAACTCTGATGTAAAATTGACAATAAAAAAATTACATTCGGGGGTAAAACTAGACGGTGGTCGGGTAACAGGAAACAAACCTCTTTTTTGTTTACGCCTTAGGTCGTATTGACAGGATATCAAATATGTTTCACGACACCTTGTTTCACGGCACATAGGCACTGCGTTGACGGGATAAAATGCGGTATTATTGTATAAATACAACGGTATATGATGGATCACTATATCAATGGTTATTACTTACCTTCAGGCTCTCAGGTTGATTGCTCCAAACTCTGGATTCCATAAGATAGGTTCTCGCATTGAATACACAACGTAATCCGAAAATCATAGAACACAAGAATGCCTGCCCGGTGCCTCATCCAATCAGAAGGTCCCAAATAGGTCAGGTGACCAGGGCAGCGCGCGTTCTGTAGGACGGCTCTAAAATGCGGTATCAAGGCCGGGGGGGGGGGGGGAGCTAATTACCACATTCCCCCCAGTTTTCTGAACTTGGCCGTATCGGAATGTTGAGGCTTTTGGCAGACGGTTCGGAGCCCTCAGATAGGAATACAGTCCGCGGCCAATTTCGACCCAGTTTCCTGCTGTACTCTTGTAGACGAGTTTTTCGAGAACCAGTGCCCCGATCCAAAAAATATGTACTTCCATCTAAAATCACTAGGGGCAATGGTCCTCAGCGTTGGCTCTCATCGCCCTTGGTTTACCCTGTATACATCCTATACAGACGGCGTCCGTTGGCCAACGTGGAGCTAAAGGTTAGGGCCACGGGCTCGGTACGGACTAGGGACACCAGTTGGGCGATATCCCCGATATAGGCCGGAGACGAGTGACGGAGTCCCGGCAGCATGGTTAAGTAGGGTGCATCCGACTCCAGCAGCAGTCTATCGGCTGGCAACAGCCTCAGGGCTTCCTTCTGGTCCTTCCGGAACTTCGACACCAGGCCTGTGAATCCGGACGATCCGCAGGCATTTTTCCGACACCTCGTGTTGGTGCCGGTCCTCTTTGGTCCCACTCGCGTTGGGGGTCGCATAAGCCCAGCACCTCCTCGAGCACTTCTTCCTGCCGCGCCCCAGGTATCTGGAGGGCAAGAGTGGTCGAGACCCACCTCCCCTAGGGCCCTCACGGACCGCGCCTTCACGAGCTTCTCCATCTTCCGGGCCACAGTCTGTGTATACATATGGGCTCTTTTGGGATGGATTCCCACAGCGGTGACGAAACGGCGGTCGTTGATTGGCAGATGGTCAAAATTCTCGGGTCACAGAAAACCATCACTCCCCCAGCCACATGGATTGGCAGCCTGGACGGCACCTCGGTAGGGAGTGATATGGTCCGTAGGGTGGTGTCCCTGGATTGACCGAGACCTCTTGACAGCCGATCTAGATGGAAATGGCTGTCAAACCCCTCATGTTGAATATCTCTAGTATTGCCCGATATCGAGCGCGGAGGTGGTGGAACTCGCTCGGTGGATGCAGTCGATCTCCCGGCCACCACGACCTGTGCAAAGGTCGCGGCCACTGCTGCGGGATCCTCGGTTTGATTTTCCGCTACCACCACCACGGCTGCCCCTGTTGTGGCCTCTTTAGGCGACGGAGCCGCTACCCCCGGAATACACTTCTCGGCTTGGAGTAGACGGTCCTCCTCGCTGCACGTAGGGCTATGTGCTAGAGACAATATGATGTCACTGTAGCCCGAACTGGGGGTCCCCGTGTAGTCGAGGAGTAGTAGAGGGGCTCCGAGCCGGTCCCTGTCAGGTGTCCCCATCCGTTGAACCTCCAGGGGTTCAACCGCCATAGGTGGAGATGCCGGCGGTCGCTGGTCCAACGTTATCTGCACAGGTCCATGGGACAGCTGTTCCTGGAAGCCTGTCAGGGACTGCATAGACAACCTTTGTCCATCCGGTGTCGTCAGCCGAATTTGAGCCGCTGGTGCAATTTGGGGCACAATCACTGCTATTGGAGGCGTCTGGTCCGTCGAACCAATGCGCTCCATTGATGGCCCTCGAACCGGAGAGATGGTCATAGCCATCACGGGCATCTGGCTATCTTCTCTGGCATCCCTCTTCTCCGGCATTTCTCCCGCCTTCCTTTCTTTCTCCTCCTTCCTCCGGCGACGGTTCATTCTCTGTGGGCCCAGCTTTTCATACTGCTGCGATAGCTCTTGTCGACGTAGTGGCGTGAGCAGATTCA
>CM055274.1:25711838-25728102 GCA_029237695.1 Conchocele bisecta
ACAAACATACACTATCCGTTCGTATATACGATATATCCGTTACGGATATGGTATGAATATAAAGTGGGTCATCCTGTGGTTAAATATACCGATGCACCGGTTGATTTCGAATGTAAACATCCGGTTTTCATTTCGATCATCTGCCATAATTTGAAGTTTTTCAAAATGAATAAATGTTCAGTTTTACGATACAGAAACAATATTGTGAAGTACGGTATCACTGTACATATACATGTGTGTTCAATATACAGTAATTCATCACTGTACTCCGCACCACCGCCGGGGACACAAAACAATGATCCCAACGCACAGCCATCTACATTTGGCGTCCTAAAAGTTCCGGTCTATATCCCACAGTGGGAACAATGTGTATCACACCACCACCAGTTTTTGTCTATGATACACTACATCCCCCCCCCCCCCCCACCCCCCCCGCCCCCGCCCCCGACCACCACTTCTGTCTGTAACGCAGGATGACGTGGCCGACTGATCAAGTGCTAAACTAGTCCTGGTGCGATGACCGACTGATCAAGTGCTATCTAGTCTTGGTGCGATGGCCGACTGATCAAGTTCTAAACTAGTCATGGTGCGATGGCCGACTGATCGAGTGCTATACTAGTCCAGGTGCGATGGCCGACTGAGCAAGGGCTAAACTAGTCTTGGTGCGATGGCCGGACTGATCAAGTTCTAAACTAGTAGTGGTGCGATGGCCGACTGATAAGTTTAAACTAGTTCCTGGTCGATGGCCGACTGATCAAGGGCTACACTAGTCATGGTGCGATGGCCGACTGATCAAGTTTCTAAACTAGTCATGGTGCGATGGCCGACTGATCGAGTGCTATACTAGTCCGGTGCGATGGCCGCTGAAGAGGGGCTAAATAGTCTTGGTGCATGGCCGACTGATCAAGTTCTCTATCGTGGTGCGATGGCCGAACGTCAAGTTCTAAACTGTCCTGTGCGTGGCCGATGAGCAAGGGCAAAATAGTCTTGGTGCGGTGGCCGACTGATCAAGTTCTAAATAGTCCTGGTGCGATGGCCGATTGATCGTGTGCTATACTCCTGGTGCGATGGTCGATGATAAGTTCTAAATAGTCCTGTGCGATGGCGATATAAGTTATAAACTAGTCCTGGCGTGCCGATTGTCGAGTGTATACTAGTCGTGGTCGTATGGCGATAATTCTGATCCAGTAAGTCTTGGTGCGGTGGCCGACTGATCAAGTTCTAAACTAGTCCTGGTGCGATGGCCGACTGATCAAGTTCAGTAGTCTGGTGCGATGTTCGATCCTGGTGCAAGGGCCACTAGTCATGGTGCGATGGCCGATGATCAAGTTCTACTAGTTCTGGTGCGATGGTCCGACTGATCAAGTTCTAAACTAGTCCTTGGTGCGTATGTATCCGACTGATCAAGTTCTAAACTGTCCTGGTGCGATGGCCGACTGATCAA
Organism: Conchocele bisecta; assembly: GCA_029237695.1. Classification (NCBI taxonomy): domain Eukaryota; kingdom Metazoa; phylum Mollusca; class Bivalvia; order Lucinida; family Thyasiridae; genus Conchocele; species Conchocele bisecta. The sequence continues at coordinate 25,713,283 of CM055274.1, forward strand.
GTTCAAAACTAGTCCTGGTGCGATGGCCGACGATCAAGGGTCTAAAACTAGTCTGGTGCGATGGCCGACTATCAAGCTAAACTTAGTTCATGGTGCGATGGCCGACTCCGATCAAGGGCTAAACTATTCTGGTGCGATGGCCGACTGATCAAGTTCTAAACTAGTCCGTGGTGCGATGGCCGACTGATCAAGTTATAAACTAGTCCTGGTGCGATGTCCGTTTGATCGAGTGCTATACTAGTCCTGGTGCGATGGCCGACTAATCAAGGGCTAAACTAAGTCGCAGTGCGATGGCCGATGATCAAGGGCTAAACTATTCCTGGTGCGATGGTCGATGATCAAGTTCTAAACTAGTCCGGTGCTATGGCCGATGATCAAGTTATAAACTAGTCCTGGCGTGTGATGGCGAGTGATCGTGGTGCTACTATAACTAAAGTCTGGTGTGATGGCCGACTGATCAAGATGCCTAGTTATACTTGGTGATGGCCACTATCAAGTAAAAGTCCTGGTGTGATGGCCGAATGATCTAGTGCTATACTCGGCATGGCGACTGATCACGTGCTATACTGGGCATGGGCATGGTGAGATGGCCAACTGATCAAGTGCTATACTGGGTATGGTGCAATGGGCGACTGATCAAGCACTATACTAGTTATGGTGCGATGGCAGACTGATCAAGTGCTCTGCTAGTCCTGGTGCGATGGCCGACTGATCAAGTGCTATACTCGGCATGGCCGACTGATCACGTGCTATACTGGGCATGGTGAGATGGCCAACTAATCAAGTGCTATACGTACTGGGCATGGTGAAATACTACACTCCCGCCTGCGATTCACTTACCAAGAATTGCAATCCAGCGGTCGTTGAATTGCAATTCGTCCGCTCTGAAATTGCAGTCTAATTGCGGTCCAATCGCGGTCCCGTTGTTGCGGTCACTCTTTCGCGATACCGTTTGTGTGCGGTTAATTCTTTCGCGGTCCAGTTTGTGCGGTCATTCTTTCGCGATACCGTTTGTGTCATTCTTTCGCTATTTCCGTTAAAAACTTACCGTATCATCGTATAGTACAGTTTGTTTGCATTATTATACAAACGTACTATACGAATATTATACAAAAACATACGATATCCGTTCGTATATACGATATATCCGTACGGATATGGTATGAATATACAGTGGGTCATCGTGCGGTTAAAATATACCGATGCACCGGTTCATTTCGCATGTAAACATCCGGTTTTAATTTCGATTCATCTGCCACAATTTTAAGTTTTTCAAAATGAATAAATGTTCAGTTTTACGATACAGAAACAATTTAAAACTGAGGATTGTGAAGTACGGTATCACAGTGCATATACATGTGTGTTCAATACAGTAATTCATCAGTAATCAAGCGCTATACTAGTTATGGTGCGATGGCAGACTGATCAAGTGCTCTACTAGTCCTGGTGCGATGGTCCGACTGATCAAGATGCTACTATGTATACTCGGCATGGCCCGACTGATCACGTGCTATACTGGGCATGGTGAGATGGCCAACTGATCAAGTGCTATACTGGGCATGGTGCAATGGGCGACTAATCAAGCGCTATACTACTTATGGTGCGATGGCAGACTGATCAAGTGCTCTACTAGTCCTGGTGCGATGACGACTGATCAAGGGCTAAACTAGTTCTGGTGCGATGGCCGACTGATCAAGTTCTATACTAGTCCTGGTGCGATGGCCGACTGATCAAGGACTACACTAGTCCTGGTGCGATGGCCAACTGATCAAGGGCTAAACTAGTCCTGGTATGATGGCCGACTGACCAAGGCTAAAGTAGTCCTCGAGCCGATGGCCGACTGATCTGAGTTCTATACTAGTCATGGTGAGATTGCCGACAGATCAACGTGCTAAACTAGTCCTGGAGCGCTGGCCGACTGATCAAGTTCTAAACTAGTCCTGGTGCGAATGGCCGACTGATCGAGTGCTATACTTGTCCTGGTGCGATGGCCGACTGGATCAAGGGCTAAAACTAGTCCCGGTGGCGATAGCCGACTGATCAAGTGCTATACTAGTCCTGGTGCGATGGCCGACTGATCAAGTGCTAAACTAGTCAAGCTGATGATGGCCGACTGATGCATACGAATGCCGATATCAAATAGATGGCCATGGCCTGCATGTCGTGCCCGCCGAGGATTTGATAGTACAAACAATTTTTTTTATTGCAACAAAGCTTTAGCCCATTGACGTAAAAACATGCCGCACCCGCCGAGGCTTTGATAGTATACCCAAAAACTTTAACTAAAAAACACTTTAACCAAAAACTTTATCCTGAATGCACAATGTGCCAACTATATCGCTCTGTCTGCAAGCGGGCCCAACAAAAACTTTAAGGGAAATTTCAAAGTAATTTGACCGTGACATTGGGCACATATAAATAATAATGAAAATGTGGGTGACAAATACACCGTATGTGAAGTTTCGAGTGAATTGGTGAAGCGGTTTCAGAGATATAGTGTTCTTAAAGGTACATGCCCACTCAGTAGGCACAAAATGTTCTTTATATCAGAGACATCATCTGAGACATTTTCTGGCAAAATAAACATTAATTCACCATTTAAATACACATATTTATTGGCATTATTATACATTTTATAAACAGACGTAAATTTTCCACACTGCTATCAGGGGCGCATAACCGTAGTTTCCCTTAAAATGTTACCAAGACATTACTATTTATTTTTTTGATGTGCAATGATCATACTTTATAAAATCTGTCGAAAACATTATTTTTTCAGGGAAATACATTTAATTAGTATAAGTAATTAAAAAATATCATGCCCCATTTGCCTATGAAAATAGCCTGATATCACCGCGTGTCACTATCAGTGAAATAAACATTACTAAATGATTATATCCATATAACGGGCACTCGTAATGTTTAGAACTGGTGGAATAGTGACAAAATTATACACTTATTTAATTCCTACAAATAACTGAGAATACACATAACTTTAATTGTTGTGCCTACTGAGTGGGTATGTACCTTTAATTAGCATAAATTATTAAAAACAACAAATGCGTCTGTCGAACGCGGATGCCACCTGCAGCATATTTGAGAAACTGTGACAAAGTGGTTAACCGAAAAGTGTGACGGACGGACAGACGGACGGACGGTCCAAACACTATATGCCACCCGTTTCTTCGCATAAAAATATCATGCCTCATTTGAATATGAAAATAGCTTGATACCACTGCTAGTCATTATCAGTAAAATAAATATTACTAAATGATTATATATGGATAGCGGGCACACATAATTTTTAGAACTGGTGGAATAGTGACACAATTATACACTTATTTAATTGCTATAAAGAACAGTTTGTGCCTACTGAGTGGGCATGTAAATTTAAAAACTTTAACCTTAAATCAAAAAAATTTAACCGGACGGATGTACGTACTTATGTATGTAGGCCAATGTGACAACTATATCGCACTGTCCACATGCAGGCATGTCAAAAACTTTGAGGTAAATTTGAAAGTAATTTTACCTTGATATTGGGCACAGGGGTTGAAGGAGTTGAGCATAGAATGAAAATATGGATGATGATAAACACACATGTGAAGCTTCGAGTGAATTGGCGAAGCTGTTTCTCAGCTATAGTGTTCTTAAAAACTTTAACCTACGGTAAAAAAAAAATAAAAATCAGATGGCCATGGCCCGCATGTTGAGCCCACCGAGGCATTTGATGGTGTCCGAGTATATTTATTTGAAGTTTGAATTAACGTATGTAAAAGCTTTAACGCAAATTTGAAAGTCATTTGACCTTGATCTTGGGCATGTGGGTCGCATGTGTGGGCTATAATATGAAAATATGGATGATAATAAAGAATTATCTGAAGTTTGAAGCAAATCTGGGTAAGTGTTGTGGAGATATAAGGTCTGCAAAAACTTTAAACAAAAATTTCAAGTCATTTGACCTTGACCTTGGGGCACAGGGGCCGCATGAGTGGGAGACAGAAAGATGAATATGGATTATGACTAATAAGCATTTGATGTTTCAAGTCAATGTGACTTAGGATATGGTATTTAAAAACATACACCGATTTCGGACGGACTGACGCACATGGGACGTCATTGTGATCACTAAGTCTCGCTTTCCGCAAGCAGGCTCGGCAAAAAAAATACAGATGGACGTCAATGTGCAGACTATATCGCACTGTCCGCAGGCGGTCGCGACAACAATTGTCCAACCCCTTTTTAAAGGTGCAAGCCCACTCAGTAGGCTAAAAATGCTCTTTATGGGAATTAAATAAGTGTATAATTGTCACTATTCCACTACTTTAATATAAACATTACGAGTGCCCGCTATACAGATATAATCATTTGGTAATATTTATTTTACTGATAGTGACGCGCGGTGGTATCGGTATTTTCATGTGCAAATGGGGCATGATATTTTATAATTATTTATACTATTAAATTAAATGCATCAACTGAAAAAAAAATTGACAGATTATAAGTATGATCATTGTACATCAAAAAATAAATACAGAGAATAAATAGTAATGTCCGTTAACATTTTAAGGAAACACGGTTATCGTTCCATCGCCCTGATATCAATGTGGAAATTTTCTTTCTGATATAAAATGTATAATAATGCCAAAACAATACGTGGGTAATGGACTAATGGTAAATGATTGTTTATCTGGCCAGAAAATGTCTCCGATGATGTCTCTGACATAAAGAATATTTTGTGCCTACTGAGTGGGCATGTACCTTTAACGCTAGCTCCGCCCTGTTTTACGAGCTACAAGGCAAAATTTTCAAATTCTAATTCAAAAAAAAAAGAGGGAGATAATCCATGACTCGCGGGTCGAATGAAAATAAACTTTGCAAATCTACTCATCATAAGGACATACCAAGTTTCAGGTGTGTAGCTATTAGGGTTTAAAAGTTTTACGAGCTACAAGACAAAATTGGAAAATTCTAACTTGAAAAGGGGGAGATAATCCATGACCATGGGGTCGAATCAAACATACATGTACCAAGTTTCAGGTATGTAGCTATTACGGTTTAAAAGTTTTTCGAGTTACTAGGTTGGTGACAGACGGAAGAACGGACAAGGTCAAGGGTAACACTAAATGCCCCCTCCTCTATCGTGGTGAGGCAAAAGTTGTCATATACAAGTAACTTACCTTAATTTATCAGTTACACATCAGACGATGAATGAACTTTAATTCTGGTGTAGAATATTAAAGTTATTCATTATATTCAATAGTGCTGCTTTGACATGACGTGAAATTAAAACATGCATGACATGATCTGGAAGAAAAACCACAGACCAAGCACGCATATTCAGAATCACGTCTGTCGGTTCTTATCCAGCTCCGATTTCTGTCACCTGTCCACAAAATCCAGAATCCAACATTGTCGCAAATTTAATCCTCTATGTTGGTGTACGTTAGAACAAAATGTCACTTAGTATATTATCCAATCCATTGTAATCTCTTGTTTCTCTAAATAAATGCGTCCACAATCCTGTAGCTGCTATCGTGGTAAAAATGTTAAAGGTTCCGTCAGCGCCTCACATATTGATCTTAATATCCACCATTTGATTCCAAGTACCAGAATAATGATGTTTCCATGCGCCGTCGTAGTGTTATCTGTCAGATTCCGTTGTTTATATTTGATCAAATTGATGGACAAATTTGTGTCCGCTAATGTCGCCAAGAGCATAATCTGTGACGTTGACTGTAATAATTTGGCATAACTTCTAGCTTGTGAATTTTTGGTTGAATGAAGTGATCACTATGGTGAATAATGTGTATTTGTGCCCGGTTTGCTCAGCAGGTAGAGCGATGGTGTGGTAAACCAGAGATCCCCGGTTCGATTCCGGGCTGGTGCACATCTTTCTCACCCTGTGACATTTAGCGCCCAACGTAGTTGCGGGAAGTAACTCTGCAGAATACTCCCGCACGTCCGTACCGAGAGTTTATAATGGTGCTCTCCGTAGGTTTCCCCTGCAAAGTACCAAATCACATCTGATTTGCACTTCAACTGTTAATTGCGACATATTTTCTGTATTTTTCAATTGAAAGGAAATGTCAGTATTATACTTATTCATTTCTGGGGTATAAGTACAGAAAAATATCACAATTAACAGCTAAAGCGCGAATGAGATCCGATTCGGTATTCTGCAGGAAAAACCCAAAATATGGAGCACCGGAACTCTAGGTACGGTACGATAATTGAGTATTCTGTTGCCCAACAAAGGGACCGCGACTGATAAATACTCCCAAATTGTACCCAAACATATGGAATTCGGAGACAAAAATTAAACATAGAATTCGAGGACGAATTTTCAATTTGGCGGAGAAGAATGTCACAGTACGCAACTGACCATGGGGATGAGTGTGTATGATCCTGTGCCTTGTTAGCTTGCTCGGTAGAGTCATGGGCATGGTACGGTAAACATGAGGTCCCTGGTTCGATTCCGGGCCGTTTTATTTATCTTTCTCACTGTGAAACACAAGTAAATAACCGTTTTATTTTAAATAAATGCTATCACCGGAATAAATATTATCTTCACAAAATTTGAATCGGGGCAATAGAAATCAACAGCTAGAACAGAACGTTTGCAGTAATATAAATCTAATTCCAAAATAATTTTTAATATTTTAATTTTTATGATCAGGTTTCGAAAATTAAAATATGCTTTTCTTTTAAAATTATTATCAATATGTTGACAGTTCACCATGTTATTATGGTTAATATGCAATTCACAGTCTCCTTGCAGCTTGAAATTGAAAGATATTATGAAAAGTTGTATTGATCTCAGAAATTGTCATGTCGACTATAGGATCGCATCGAAATAATGTCAACATAATAGGAAAACGTAATTTGATACCGACGAAAAAGTAAACAAAACGCAAAATTGATGCTTTGTTTTGCTTATTATACCGTTAGACCACACATTATCATTTGATTTTATATGAAAATAAATATATTGTCAGCATGGTGGTGTCTATTAATGTGTTCTTGATATTCGGAACGGCAGTGAGTGAGTGACGACATTTTGTTTTGTCCAAGAAATTGTCAAGGTCAATGTTTCACTGTTTGTCTCGCAATAACCCGCCGATTTATATTGCGCACCAAAAAAAACAGATCACAATACCGCTGACTTTCTAGGGGTAGTCACTTTGAATTAGATAGATGGGATAAAATTTTGGATTGGAACACGGATACGTTTGTCAACTATTTCGATTTTATTGCCGCATTGGTTAAGCAGAGCGGTCCGCTGGTTTTACCGCAGAGCGCAGCGTAAAGAGGTCATTCTTTCGCAGTTTACAGAAACAAAGGAGCGTAAATTGCAATTAAAAGCGGAGCGCAGCGCGAACTGCGCTATAAGTATTGCAATTCCGCAACCAACTCTTTGGACCGCGGTCACATGATTGCAGTCCGATTGCGGTCCGATTGCGGTCCAATTGCAATTAATGGGAATTAACGCGAATTGCAATCCTGCGCTCCAGGAATTGCAATTCGCCTGGTAAGAGAACCGCAGGCCACTCTGTACTTATGTACCGATATTCGGTGAAAATTGAAATAACCCATCGGCCCTGGTATCGTCATACATCTTAATTAAACCACTGTACAGTACACAGGGCCATGATGAAAACAAATTATTATTTTTTTATATTTTATTTCTTCAAAATATGCTGAACAAAAATATACGTGTATCTACAGTTCAACCACATTACACAGGGTCATGATGAAAACACGTTTTTTTGTGTTTTTTTACAGTATTTTTTCTTGGAATGCCCCTGTAATTTCAACATTTACAAATACTTCAGATCCTGATGAGCCGGATCGTAATTATCTGCAGTGTTTGCAAATATTTTAAATTTTTGCTAATACACAACCATTTTCGGATGAATTAATTATTCAGGAAATTAAATAGAACAGTCTATTGCAGATAGTTAGGGGTCAAAGATAAGCTTATCGCTGTGGCAGAGACCGGGCCATGAAGAATACGGCGCTAATTTCTGTAAATTATACAATCTTCACATTGTGAACAGCGTATATACGGACCAGTATGGGACCGGTATGTTCTAGCCCAGGTGTATTCGCCATGGTTGGCTAGATATAGCATGGCAATAAACTGAACACGAATATACTTAATTTTGTCTTAAATGTTGTGTTCACATATGTTTGATGCCAAATAATCGTGTATTGTATCACAGTACCTACAAGTATGTATGTGTACACTATTTGCACTTACAAAGTCACGTGGCTACAGCCCAGTGATTGCAGTGCATATACAAGAGAAGTTGATTCTTGATGTGATATCGTAACACCATCGAGCACTATGAACACTATACTTGTACTGCTGTTCAAAATTGTATGTTTATTTCTACTGGACATAACAGGTACGTAACTGAAATCATAAAACGATGACATTGGTGAACACGTTGTCCTCTATCCTCAATTTAACAATTCGTTCCCACAAATAATTCGTTCCCACGGGAACGAATTGTTAATTCGTGGGAACGAATTGTTATATCGTGGGAACGAATTGTTAATTCGAGGAAACGAATTGTTAAATTGAAGGAACGAATTGTTATTTCGTGGGAAAGAAATAATAAAAAAATAATCCATGTTATTGCTCCGTTGTCCCCAATGTTAGGCTAATGGATACATTGATCAATGTTGATACAATCACTTGCAAGTCAGGGGGCCGTTTCACTAAACTTCATACGACTAAACTTTTCGTGAGTGCAAATTTAGGATCATCTGGAACTTTTAATTGATGTATTTAGATGCACATGCAGCCTATGCTCAATAAATGTAAATCCAATAATTGTTTACAAGAACACATTGTTAATGCGAAATATACAGACTATCATATGTATGCACTTACGAACATCTGAGTTGTACGAAGTTTAGTGAAACGGTCCCCAGATGTTTACGACTAGAATTGCAATCACCATTCGAACCAACTGGTATGATCCAATGTACTCACTATTTCACAATGATCATTAACTTGTGTTCGTATTCATGATTAAGATGAAATTGACGTTAGTGTCCAGTTCAAAGTCATTTTGGAATGAATATACATGTATGCATTTAATTTATTGTTATCCTAACTGTATATAATGCTTACTATGGCTTCCTCAATAGACAATGACATAAATAAACGTTTAATTCACCCTAATTTCTAAGCCAATCGCTGGACACTACTGTGTTCCAGTTATTTCACGTTTAACCCCAATAAGTTGTGTATTACCAGTTTTAGTGATTAATTGTTCGACAGGAAATGGAAAATCAATACTCGGATGGGACATTGCATTGTATACTTGGTTGAACTATAAGTCAATTATTGTTCACATATTGGATTTTTCAGGAACTAAATGCTGCGGTCGCCAGCGCTCCCTCGCATTTAATTCCTAAAAAATCCAATATTTGAACAATAACTTCACAATATTTACGTATTATTAAATGCATCAACAGCTAACACACTGTGTTTACTGTTGTTCAGTGTGTGAGCTGATGATATAAACACGTTAGAGGTCATGCCAATGAGGGATCGTAGTTAGTTATCTCCCGTTGAATTTATTTATATAAGTCCGGTCCAAATTGTGTAGTTTATGGTCTTAATGCTTGTAAAAAGCTTGCATGTATCATCGTTTGTTAGGAAAAGAGCAATTATATAGAATTCGACTAGTGATCATCCAGATCATCCTCCATATCTAGTACGCAATCTGCATTGTTTACCAGATATCATAGTTGCACACTCATTAATGCTATTGCGTTGCAGTGCAGTCTGAGTCTGGTCTACTCTGTTCGCAAACTCAATTATTGTGCTATTTAGTAAGAACACATGAATACAGCATAGGACCAGAACTCTATAAATATATTTGCAAAGGGAAATAACTATAAGTCACGATCTCCATGAACGCCTTTTCATATGACCAGGCATGCAAAATATTACGGTTATGACTCGATTGCTATCGAAAGCATGCATTTATAGACAACATGCATTTATGTCGTCATGAACGGAACAAGGTGTACTTTAATGGTACATGCCCAGTCAGTAGGCACAACATGTTCTTTATAGGAATTAAATACAAGTAAGTGTATAACTATTCCACCAGTTCTACGAGTGACCGATATACAGGTATTTATAATCAGTTAGTAATTTTTATTTTACTGATAGTGACGCGCGTTGCTATCAGGCTATTTTCATATGCAAATAAGGCACGATATTTTTTAAAGTATGATCATTACAAATCAAATAATAAATACAGAGAATAAATAGTAATGTCCGTTAACATTTTAAGGAAACACGGTTATCGCCCCTGAAATCAGTGTGAAAATTTACATCTGATATCAAGTGTATAATACTGCCAATCAATATGTGGGATAATGGTTAATTAATGTTTAGTTTACCAGAAAATATATCAGATGATGTATTTGATATAGAGAAAAGTGTGTTTCTACTGAGTTGTCATGTACCTTTAAAGTTGATAATTAATTTTAGCAATATGAGAACGAACAATTGCATTCTTCCTCCTTCTAGGAAGCACTCTTTATAATTATCATGATGTATGTGCATGACTCTGCTATTGACCCAGGAGCGACACCAGTCACAGACATAGATTCTTGACGAACGGTTCATATATATATGTGTTTTTATGGGTTATTTCGTTATCTATGGTGGTTTGGGTGCATTGTTACCAACACAATTTACGTCACGAATTCGCGTATTTTGACAGTAACAAAGGGACCCGAAAGTTCGGAACGGTGAATGTGTAGATACTTGACGATTTATGTCGTGTGTAATGACAGCATTTAGTAGTTGCACAAAATCTATGTAAATTACCCAAAACCAACGAGAGCCGCACAAATATACCCAAAATCCACCCAAATACCCATATGACACCAACATTCTGACCATCTGTTCAAAGAGCTGTGGTCGCAAATCTCATCAACCCCATTTAACTCCAGTCACAGATGCACATAAAATCTTGAACATCGTGAACAAATGGAAAAACATGCCGAAAATAAATATCATGACTTCTACGTTACTGACCGTTACCATTTCTGACTTCAGATATTACCGTGTCTGGATTGACATTGCCTGTCAGTCGGGAAATCACACAACCCCCGCCATTGCCACACGGCCGTCACGTGCCCAGCAGCACACGTGAGTAAAAGTTACTGCATGTGTTGAACTAATTTCAAACAAAAATGTTGACTATTTCAGTTATACAATGTGTGAAGCCCGTTTCCCCATTATGTTATTGTGGTTGTTGAGTGCTTTACGCTGGACATGCTACATGTACATGTGTGTGTTCAGTAAAGTTTATAGTGTGTTGTATCGTTAAGTTTATTGTCTTACCATTTTTGAAATTTTGAAAAACACTAAGTAAACCTTATACCGTAATGATATTGTTCAAAATGTTGTATACAATATTACTACTGTCCATTAACTTACCATCTCATTCATGTACACACAGGAATGTACACTACAAATAATACCAAACTAACGAGACTGAATGGCCTTTTGAAATTAGAATGTAATTATTTAAGATCATATAAGACGGGAAAACATACAACGATTGTCACATACCTTTGAACAGGCACAGGCATGCACTAAAACGTACATTGTCAAGCAATTGGTAAACTTTAATATGAAGGAACCACGCGCAACACAGAACACATAATTATACAGTCTTACCTCCCCGAACGACCACCTCTTTGCAACAACACCCTCTCTATAACAGGTGCTATCCCAAATGGATGTTTTTTTCTGTATCTAAACCTTAGACTACTGAGCACGAACATTGTAATCTGCTGTTGCTTTTGCCTTCTTTCCCAATAAAACATGTTTTGACAACATTTTCTAAAATGTTGCCAAGTAATGTTTTTGATGATAATTATCGAAGAAAATAAGTAAACAGCGGACGATCCAATTTAATTCTGTATTAATCTCCCTACAACAACCACCTCTCTACAACAGCCAGGTTTGTGTCTTCACATGGGTGGCTGTTGTAGAGAGGTTGCACTGTAAATCAAACAAACAAAGGTGTCAGGAGATGAAAAGTCAAGGGTGTCAACTTGGAACAGTCGGTGGACAAATGTTAAAAAACCAGTTTTCAATGCACACTGAACATCTTACTGATCTCTTGTCATCAAGCCCATCCGAGCCATGTTCAAAACGTAGCCTACTAAATACACCAGCACTACAAACACAGCAAGCATATTCATGCAAAGGAAATCGGCCACAAATGGCATGAATCAAATGCATCGCCAGACCACTTGTCATCAAGCCCATCCGAGCCATGTTCGTAACATAGTCTACTAAAGACACAAGCACTGCAAACACAGCAAGCATATTCATGCAAAGCAAATCGGCCACCAGATGGCATGAACCAAATGCATCGCCAGACAGCATATATACTTGCGCGAAGTTCTAATTGGTCACCCTATACTTGGGATGTTTTTAGACAAATACAAGATGCAATCAGTCTCTGTCGATCAGTCAATATTCACACAGAATCAAATTGAATAATAACGGTTATTTATATGTAGTATTAATTCTAATTGATCAAAATATTTGTCTAAAAACGTCCCGATTATAGTGTGACCAATAAGAACTTCGAGCAAGTGTATTCATGAATCAACTTGAGTAAAAATTATCTTATGTTCTAAAGATATTGACGTACAGCGTGTTTTGGAACAAGATTGCCATACCATATTCTTTTTCCGCATGCCAAGTACCGCACATTCTGAAACATATTAGGCAATTTCAGATTCAGTGAGGCATTCCCTAATACATGCACATGCTATATATCTGTTCATTCGTGTCTATTTTACAGTTTTGTGGTACTGATCGAGTTCTGACTCAGGCCGGAACAGTGGCCTACAACGTTGGATGTCGCCATTAAGGCGTAAGTTAGCTAACCAGGTTCCGCATATTGCATTTTTGACTATATGAACGTGGTTGAGGCCAGTACAGTAATGTAACTCGGCAAAACTCCCGTACCGTTGTATGGGAGTTGTGCAGCGTTACTGCCGCCAACTACAAATGAATGTTGACTAATAGGAAAATGTTATATCAGTAATTCATACAGTGTATCATGTCAAATAGCAACGTTAACGTCTTTCTCTGGCATATCTGTGGTCGGACGACACCACATGCGGCTATCGAATGGGTTCCGTGTAATAACACAGTGATATCATAATACAGGGTGTAATCTGCACAAAATGTGATGATGCTGAGATTATGATTGTGTTATTACACGGAACCCATTCGGTCATCACATTTTGTGCAGATTACACCATGTATTTATAATTATGATATCACTAAGTATTTCAGTCATTCTCATTGGCCGAAACATGGCCACGTAATTATCTACAAATTGAATGCATACCTCAGAACGGTTTGTTTACACGAATAAGCACTCTCGACCACGAGGCTGGTTCGAGATTTGTTTATAAAAACAAACCTATTGTTCACCTCCTAAGAGAGAATGCGTAAATATTGCGCAGACCATATGTTTATAACTAAATATAAAGTTTATTCAACTATTATTTTGAAACACACGATTTACTTCTGGAGAATTTTGTAAATATATGTTTGTGGGAGGGAAATCGTGGTAAGGGTCATATAATAAAACAATTATATACTTTTGAGTCGGTGTACACTCCCGCCTGCGATTCGCTTACCAAGAATTAATGCACCCTGGTATGAACATAACGTAGTGGTTATAGTTCGAGAAAATCGCCATGAATGCGGCACATCGTGTTAATTTTTCTTCTCGTGGTTGTTTTATATTATGACTATTCTGCTTTCAGAAATTGACGGTGACATTTCTTTCCAATTAAGTTCAATCTCATTTCAAGGTCATTGAACATCAAGACAAATTTTATGCCATAAATACTTTTAAAATATATTAATTAATAAATTTGGTAATTATTTTCATTGATATTGATAATAAAATTATGTGTGGAATAGAATAGCAGTCATCAAATGTCAATATCGTAGTAAGTCGAGGATGCTAAAATTTTAAATTCAACAATCAAACTGCATATTTTTCGTATTGTTTGTCATAATGCCGCATTTATTAAGTTAAATACATGTATTTCTGAAGCAAAATAATGTTCATATATGTATGTATGCCCCCTATGCGATAGCAAGGGGCATACTGCGTTGCTCTTGATGTACTGTACGGCCGTTCTTCCGTCTGTATGCAGTTAAGTCGAAATGTCAAAGTTTGGAAGAGTTTCTCCACTTTTAATCCAGTATGTCACGGGGGCATATCCATGTTTTACAAACATAATGCCTAGTTATGTAATGTATTTATATTTACTTTTGTTAAGGTACATCTAACTGCTAGTTCAAGGTCATGGAAAATTAAGAATATTGTATTAATGAATTTATCAAAATAACAAAAACATGATAAAGCCAATATAATGGTCATTTACTAAATATATTTATCCGGTTTCATTAATTAAAAGAAACCTATTAAAGCGTATGTCGTATGAAATGATACTTTCAATGTCTGATACCTCATGACGTTTATATTTACTTATTGTTACCTATGTATTTCTAATAAATGCATATTCGAACGCAGTTCATCATGACTCATGCAGGGCTGTAGGCGATAGTTAATGTGTACGCATGGAATGCTGATACCATTATGTATTGCGTAGATACAAATGTATATGTTATCATGGGTTCCTTGGTCGCCTCTCTGTATCTTCTTCTCTAGTTTTGGTTAGGTCACAGTCTGGTTGAGATAACACATCTAAACATATATGATTGTATTCAAT
>CM055274.1:25728602-25760589 GCA_029237695.1 Conchocele bisecta
GTAGCCTCTGATCACATAGCCCAGCTATGCAGCCAACGATGTATACTAAGCCACAGTTAGACCACGGTTCGTCCGCATGTACGCTATAATCCGCGAGCTTTAGCGTGATGTGTAACTGCAGAAACAAAAACTCGAAGATGTATTATTTATAATTGTTAGAAGCATGACGGATAATTTACTGATGCAATGGCGAACAGCGCAGAGCCTGATTTTAATATGCGTATACACCGACTTATATGGATCTACACTGGCTACAGGACCTATAAGCCCAATTTCTCCAGTCACAGCCACATATTATGTGGAGTACCATTCAGTATAGTTTCGTCAAACTCACACAGGGATAGATGCATGCATCGACACAATGATGTACAACCGGGAGAATAACCACTTCCATATACTGTAAATGTAGTAAGTAATGGAGGTGTTGCTCTTTGTTATGCTTCATATTTAATTCGTATCCGGAATATAGTCCAAAACTATATGGAACCCCAAATATACATAAACTCAAATAATTAATACTAGCTTTCAATAATTAAACCTAGCATTAAATATTTAGAGCAAGCTCTGAATCATTTGAAGATCTCTCTAAATCAAATGGAGCTAGCTCTAAATAGTTAATGCTAGCCGGAGCTGGCAATAATTATTTGAGTCTATGTACTTTCGGCGTTCCATACAAATATATTGGAATGGAATTTAACAAATAATCACAAATTGGAAACTTAAATGCAAAAAAAATACAACTCCGACAATATCCGAATACAATGTATAAACAAAACATGTTGATTAACCAGAGTTTTCATTGTAGGAAGTTTCCTACGTTCGGCCATTATCAGTAGCCTATTTCACCAACATTGCAAAGTATACTTATCTAGCAAAGTATACTTTGAGGGAGCAATTTTCAATTTTAGGATAAATTTATTAATTTTTATTATACTGAATCTATTACATTATCACAGCCATTTTGGCTGTGATAATGTAATAAATTCAGTATAACATGTCTGCATACTTAAAATCACCAAATATATGCAGTCCTTAGTTCTATATGAAATAATAATTTTAGGAAAAATAAATGATTACTCCCTCAAAGTACACTTTGCTAGAAAAGTATTATTTGCAATGTTGGTGCAATCGGCTACTGGATATATGCGAGTGTGTTATTTGATTAGTAACAACAGTTAAAACAAAGGCCCACAAATAGAGTTTATTGAACTACGATTTTGTAATACCGAATTTATTTCCCCCTGAGACATCTGGACATCCGATAAAGAAATGAGTACGGTTTCTTTGTCGGATTTGACATGACCAGTGTACAGGCGTCGAGCTCTGATTGGTTGTGCGCTACGACGTAACCGATTACGGATTGTCTGCCCAGAGACCCAAACCGACGTGCAACGACACGTGCCGTCAAAACAACCTCCCAATTGCCTGATTTCTGTCCTTTTCATAAAGCCGTGGCATAATGAAAACAGAGAATCAATGAGAAGCTTTTTAATTTTTCGATAAGATGATCTCAAACGAATCGTACGATGTGTGTACTCACAATATGTATTTACCTTGTGTTCACCTTGCACGTGGAAAAGGTGGTAAACAGCGTTTCGTTTCGAGAGCGAAATATACACGGTAGTAGTATAGAGGGATTCAAAATGATACCACCTAACGGTGGTATCATTTCTCCACCCTCTATACTACTCCACCACCCCCCGAAAAATAAAAAATTGGTTAACGAGGAAATTGTCTCCCACCAACCACGAAAAATTCAAAATTGGTGTCATAAATACATCATGTTGTTTTCACGTCCAATTGAACAGATAAAACAATAGTCTTAAAAAGGATTTATTTTTGTCTCGTTGTCATAAATACATCATGTTTTTTCGACAGTAAATTTATGAATTTCTTCTAATAAGTTTCCGATTTAAATGCGTCCTCACGCAATAGTTTATATTCCAACTCCATATTTTTCCTCCTCCGATATAGCTAATTGATTCCGTAGATCAGCAACTAATTCTACCAGCTCTAGTCTACCACGTTCACCTGTAGCCACCTGACAGCGTAGTTGCTTATGTCTACAAAGAGTTTGGGCACTAACGAATTTACAAGGGCATCTGGGGCATTGAAATTGCGGGGGGACACAAGGAATTTTTCTACGTCTCGCTAGATGCCTTCGTAGATATTCTTTACGCGTAAACGTCTTACAACAAGTCTCACACTCCATTATATATGTATATGTTTATGTTTATATTCAATTAGAAGTGAAAAAAACATAATGTTTTCAAGACCAATTGAACAGTATAAATTTCATGGTTATACAAAAGTATATTACAGAAAATATGATAACGTCAGAAACTAGAGCAGAAATAGAAAGTTTGAGAAGAGAAGCCGAATCTCTAGGGATTACTTATAGTAAACGGTTGAGAGTTAGGGGTTGACAAATCTTATAAACTCCACAAAGAATGAGGCGTTTATGAAGCGGTTTACCCGCGCCCACAAACGAGGAGCCTTTAAAGATATATCCAAAGCGGAGGAAGTAGGTAACAGAATTCAAAAAGAAAGTATTGCGGGGGTTAAGGGCTAGTGTAATCAAACCTTCAAGCACAAATAATTTGTCCCAAATTAGACGCCAAAAATAATAATAAGAAAAAATCTATCGTTAGCGCGATAGTGGAAAAAGGTGAAGAAATATTGGGGGCTCACGATGAAACATTGGAAAAGGTAGAAAATGGAAAGACGGGTAGTTACATTATCCTTTCGTAAAAACATAAACATTAACGAGTCTGAACGCATGTCCGATAAACTAGCTCCGTATCTAACAACCAATTTTTATTTGAGATATTCATATTCTTACAAGCTAGAACATATGGAGGAAATTAAAAATGGAAAACCTAAAACTATAATATTTCACAAAAATCTCGGTGGTAGCGAACCACTATTCATCAATGAAAACCGTTAAAAAATGGCTGTCAGATAAGGAGCTAAACACGAATAATGTCCGATAATAAAATAGACAGACCGAATACAAAGTGGAAGTTTGTAAGATGGGTAGAGGTTTTCGTAAAGCTAATACAGGGTAGTAGGGGAATAGATTTGGGACTACAATCCAAAGAAGCGGCAGGAGGAGAACTTCCAGAATGGCTGAAGAATAAAAAAGGTATGTATTCTTTAGATAAGTATAATGACGACCTTTGTCTGTTCAGGTGTCTAGCTATGCATATGACAGATAAAAGACCCGACAGATGTACAGAAAAGGCGAAAGAACTTAGTAAGCAATATTTTGGTAGTAATGTGGTTTCACCAATTCCTTTTTCAGATCTGAAAAAGGTTGAAGAGTTTTTTAAAATCGGTATAGAAGTATATCAACCCACCGAATGTAATGTATGGTGGTTGAAAAAGGTACCAGCACACTATAAGGCAATAGGTAATAAACCAATGACAATAGGACTGTTTAATAATCACGCATTTCTGATAAAAAACCTTAAAAACCTATCTAAAAATTTACGCCTGCGATAATTGCAAACAGAAATTCACGACAGCGAGTAATATGAAGAGACACGGACCAAAATGTATGAAAGGTGAGACAAAAATAGTATGTGATGGTAATTATTTAGAGCGCCCGCGTTCGTCGTTCGAGAAAGCGTTTTACCCAAAAGGTTCTAACAGTTATGGGGCGATCGATTGGATGTATTCTGTGGAAAAGCGGAGGGAATTCACATTCACCACGAACAGTGCGGACACGGAGGTGAAAGATGGATTTTAGGAGCTCCGGTAGATGGATACTGTCCAGAAACCAATACCGTATATCAATATCACGGCTGTTACTGGCACGGGTGTGAGATTCATGCAAAGCATAAAAAAGAAGAACGCGCATCCACAATGAGAAGAGATAAAGTTATTAGAAAAAGCAAAGAATTCAACCTAGTAGTTATGTGGGAATGCGAATTCCAAAGAACGGGTAAAGATATAAAGATCGGTTGTGACACTACTCTTTATCCATATCAGATAGTATACGATTTTGAGGCGTATCTCCAGCCAGAAGTTGAAACTACCGGTAATAGTTTAGAGTACGAAGCTGAGCACGTTCCGGCAAGCGTTAGTATAGGAGATAATTTCTCAGGAACAGTAACTCATATTTGTGATAAAGATCCCGCAAAACTTATAGAAAAATTCATAGAAGATTTGAAAGTCAGGGGAGGGGAAAAGCTATAAGAGAAGAAGTGTGGTCAAGATATAAGTTTAATACGGAATATTTACGTAAAAACCAAATCGCCAAGATCGAACAGTGGATAGAGCAAGTGCCGGTTATAGGTTTTAACAGCAGTAAGTACGATATAAACTTAATAAAGAAATACCTAGTAGGCGAACTGACATCAACAACAAAGAAAGTAATGGTCGGAAAACGTGCAAACGCAACAATATTTCTATTTACTCCAGAATTTAGATTTCTTGATGTAATACTTTATCTAGGACCTGGTGTAAGTTATGATAGTTGGATAAAAGCCTACGACTGCAAAGGACAGAAATCTTTCTTTCCTTATGAGTGGTTCGATTCTCCAGACAAACTGGATTACCCAGGACTACCCGATATAGAGAATTGGTATTCCAAACTATATGGGAAAATGTTAATAGATGAAAACAGAATTAAGTAAATGTCGTAGAATTTTCGAAGAAAATAATATGAAAACTTTCAGAGATTGGTTGAAATATTAATAACGATTTAGATGTAGCACCGTTCCTAGAAGCGGTGGAAAAAATGTGTGAATTTTATAAACACAGAGGTGTGGATATTTTCAAAGATGCGGTAACACTACCTGGAGTAGCTATACAATATTTATTGAGAGGAACCATTAAAGAACAAAAATCTTCAAAGACGATTATACCGGAGGATGCTCTATATGCACCAAAAGGAAGAAACATACGAAATGATGAAGGACGCTCTAGTTGGTGGTCCATCAATAGTATTTACACGCTATGCAGAGCCGGTGTTTCCAATATTAGATCAAATGAAATTAACAAACCTTGCAAGGCTGTTTTGGGGTACGATGCAAACGCGTTATATTTATCTACGTTAAATAAAGAGATGCCGTGTGGGAGAGAAACTATACACCATATAGATACCCCACATAACCCTAAATTTATTAAAAAGTTTTGTAAAAGAGTTTTATCTGGAGACTGGGTTTGGGTTTGCGGAGGTGGATATAGAAGTTCCACACAACTTAAAACATAAGTTTTCTGAAATGTCCCCAATATTTATAAACAGAGAAGTAGAGGTTGATGAAGTTCCCACACACATGTTAAAATATTTGGAATGATCTGGAAGAACTAGAGGAAATGGAAGAAAATTGGTGGGATCTATGACCGCCACTAAAGTATTGCTGTACGCGCCACTGTTGAAATGGTATTTAAAACACGGCTAGAAATAACGGGAGTTCATCGTGTTATAGATTATATTAGTGGTAAACCCTTCGAATGGTTCGCAAAAGAAGTTACAGCCGCAAGACGAACAGGCGATGTAGACCAAATAAGAAACCAGTAGCGGAATAATGAAATTATTAGGCAATTCGTGTTGTTGAAAAATGATAGAGGCAAAAGAGAGACATTTAAATACGACATATACACAAGACGAAACCTGTGTTGACAAAGCGTTAAGATCTGCATTCTTTGATGATTTGGAAGAGATAGGAGATGCGTACGAAATATCTTCCCGAAAACCAAAACCCCGGTGTGCAGTAAAGAGCCCCTTCCACTGTGGAATAGCGGTTTATCAACTAGCTAAATTGAGAATGTTGGGAATTTTACTACGAATTTCTAGATAAATACGTAAAAAGAGAAGACTTTGAATTAATACAGATGGATACAGATAGTATGTATATAGGAGTTAGTGGAAAAACGATAGAGGAATTGATTAGACCTAACTTACTAGACGAGTTTGAAAAAAAAAAGAAAAAAAGAAATGGTTGGCTTGGGATAAATGGAGCGAAAGAGAGCCCGGACTTTTCAAAATGGAATTTAGCGGGGATAGGGCGATAGCGTTATCTAGTAAGTGTTATTTCGTAGAAAAAATTAATTTCACTAAAGATAATTTGGAACAAATTAAAATTAATAAAAACTCTGCGAAAGGAATGTCCAAGAGAACTAACAATTTAAATTGGGATAGATATAAACGAGTACTAAGTGAAACTACAGAAGATGGAAAACACATTATAGATGTAGCGCAAAATAGAGGATTTAAAATGAAAGACGGTGTTATGAAAACGTACTGTCAAAAAAAATTAGGACTCTCGGCGTACTACGATAAAAGACGCGTGTTACCAGACGGAATACATACCGAACATCTCTAAAGAATCTGACGATCCGGGGGTAGCTGGGTGTCAGAAGGCACCATAAGAAGTTCTTCGCGAACAAAACCGCGAGATGGACCATCAGTCAAATAATAGAGCACGGGCTCATCAGGTTTGGTAATAGAGCGATCCAGATGATATACATTCATTGACCACACGGGATCAGTCGCGCGGCGGCTGCCACCTTCGAGCTCTCCCGGTTGATAGAGGTACCGGACGTCAATATCTGATGGAAGTGCAATCGCCGATTGCTGCTCCTCTAAACCAACTGGTCGCCCGCGCGAGACGGCAGAGGGCTTGCTCGTCACCCTTTTAAACTTGATAGCATCTACAGGCTTCTTACCTATCAATCTGGTCACCTCTCCGTTCAGTGCGGAGACCACGGCGGGCAGTCTGGCCACCCACTCGGTCGATCGCGAATGAGGGTCTACAAGTTCTTTAGCGTATTGGTGTCCGAACAGTCTCTCAGCCAGGGTTCGATTGAAGCGTTCCACGATCCCCTGGTCCCGGTGGATGTTGACGCGGCCTCGTCTGATAGAAACTTTATGCTTAGACAATAGATGAGAGACCGCGCCCATGAACTCGCGGCCGGGATCGACCTGGAGAAGATTCGGCCATTTGAGAGGACTCCTCTTATATATTCGGGAAAGAGCCTCGGCCACTTCCTTAGACTCTTTAGTGACCAACGGCTCAGCCCCCTTATAACGACTCGCTACGTCAACGATTGTCAGTGCGTACTTGTACGTTTTGCGACCGACGCGATCGTGAGGGAGAAACAGGAGATCCGCTTGGTGAACTTGGTTCGGCACCGGCACGTCGAATTTCGGGCGCGGAATATTGTGAGGCGCGGGTAAATAGATCGGCCAGATGGCCTGCTTCTTGAGCCATTCCTTGACAGCGTTTTCTGAAAACCTTGGTCGCCGCCGCGAGGTTCTTGATGGCCGCGAGTCCCTTCCAGTAGCCGCGTGGGCTATAGTATGTATTCGACAGCTTGCGCGTTAGTTTGGTATCAAGTTTGCGCGTGTTCATCGTATGCGAAGTATTCTAATATATCGGACAATCTCCAACATGCCCTCGCCAGTTCGTCCGGTAACTGCGTCGTTAATAATAAACCTTTGTTGGAAGTTTCGCTGCAGCCCCAATCGCGTTTGGGTTGGAACAGGAGAGGGGAATCTAATTCAACATTGTTGATGGAGGAATCTAACATCCGCTTTGCGAAAAGGGTGGCCGCTTTTTCGTCCTCGCGCCACGTCTCGAGACAATCTCGGGCCAGACGAATCATACTCTTTGCACCAGGTAAACGATGTTTTTTGGGCAGTGTAGCCTACATCGATCATAGCGTCATAAAGTTCGTCAACTAACATCGTTCTTATATATATATATATAAAAAAAAAATGTTTTTTTAATTAATTAATTATTATATAGTAGCCGACGAGACCCACCACACCCATTCCCACGATGATGAACGCGATCTCGCGGTCCTTTTGGGCTCTGACGGTACATAGAAATCTGAAAGTTGGGGCTCGGGATCCATTGGATCGAGACTTTTGTGCGGATATGCCAGCGCGTACTCGCGGTTGGCTTCTTCAACGTTCTGAAAAGTTTGCGCGGCGTGATTTTCGCGGCGAATGCTCTTCATTGACCCAGTCCAGATGGGCTCGGTTCGTTTTTTCGACCATGCTTCCTTTGCGCTATTGAGTTGTTCTACAGCTAAATCATGACGCTTACGCTCCTCATCCACGTTCGAGCTTTTCATTTTAGAGAATATAAAGTTGCTACCGCTGAACGCCAATGCGTTTACAAGCGCACCACCTACTATTACTGCGATTGAAGCCATTTATTTCCATATATTAACTGGTTAGAATTCCAGCTTTAACTAGATAATCTCGGGTCCAAACTGCGGCCGCTACATCTAAGGTCGCGAGCCCTACGTCTCTCACAGTAAAGTCCAATTTGGGAGCGGTTCCTCCTAGGGCCATCTTTGATAGTCGAGCATACCCGATACTGAAACCCGATATCACCACGGCGTGATAAAGCGCATTCACTAACATTTTACCATCTTGTTCAGCCATTGTTATAATTATTGCATATAAAATGGGTCGCGATCAATGTTTAAATGGGGCGCATCCAAATTCAACATTGTTGATGATTGGTGTTTCGTAACTTTCTTCTGAACACTGGCTGGTTGTTTTTTGGGTATTTCCAAACGCACAGGGCACCAACAACTGCCAGACCACCACCAACAACCCAACTCCAATTCACGAATTTGGGTTCAATCGGATTCGCCCAACCTCGATTGGGTGTTGAGTGTGCTTCCAATTCGTGAATTGGGGGTGTTGTTGTACTCAACTCTGTATTCAGATGTTTTGCTGTCTCCGTCCCCGATTGCAACCCCAATCTCGATTGGAGTTTAGCCTCTCGAAGCTCGGCGAGTATTTTATCTTGTTTAACTTTTCGGGTGGCAGCCGCGCCCGCCCAGCTGCCTGTCTTTTGGGATTTTTTTATATGCGGTATGTCATCCAGTGGCGGAGTAAACACTCTGGTTCGATTGTGTTGGAGCAATCTGGTTCAACTCCGTCACTCTCGTGGGTGTGTCTTGTGTCATCATTTAATATTAATATTAGAGCTTATAGTTCGTGGGCATATATGTCCAAATTGACAGTGTTTACCCGTGGTCAACGCGGTTGTTAGTGGAGCTAAGTACATTCCAAACTTGTGATAAATTGAGCAGCATGCCGTTCTAAGAGTGTGTCCTATAAAAGGGTCAGTCTCTAGATCATCAATCAACCCCGCAGTGTTTGGTATAGGGAGAAGTCTACTAACGGCGGTAGCGTACAAATGAATAGCCGCCGATCCAAGAGTTTTTGTCATCTCTGCTCCCAATTGGATTCGTATCGCGCATACATTTTATCGATCTCCGCATCTGACATCTTATCCACCTGAAAAAACTGAGAGACGCCTACGAGATAATGCTCCGATTGTCCCCCAGCAACCAGCGCAGCTAGCCGCTCTCGTCGCGCCGCAATTTTCATTTTCATTCGGAGTCGTTGCACTCAACCCAATACCAACCACGATTCCGATTGCTCTGTCGGATCATTATTGTTGGCAGTCGGAGTTGAGGTTTCTTCTATTAGCTGATCGAGAAGTTCGTCGCAGTTCATTTTTCTTTAAAATTAATTTAACTATTCTAACAAGTCTCATCACTTTAACATCATTTATTTATTACAAAATAATAAATGCGCACCACCCGATACTTATGATCACCATTATGCTCGCAACAAAGCTCGCAGCGGAGCACCAAATTGTTAACTTATTGTTAACCATTTGTTGCGATTCTAAGCATTGTTAGCATTTGTTCAGCAATTGCTAAGCATTGTTCAGCATTTGTTCAGCAATTGCTAAGCATTGCAATAGCTTATTCTTTGTAATTTTCCTAATTTTTTTAAAATTATTAATTAATTGATAACTTTATAAGCAGTTGGTTGATCAGTCTTTAGCAGAAGCTTGGCGTGCTTAGTTTTCGAAAGCATCTGTCGAACCTCCAGGCGCTCCTCGCGCGTTGGGATAACGTCATTCTCTCGAAGACAGTCATCGAATGAGTCTCGGTCCTTGCAGTGAAAGAGGGCGACCCATTTCGTTTGCTCGCGCAGATCCTTGAGGACGGCGTTGTACTTTTGAGTGGATATCCATACGCTTTGCCTAGCATGGCGGCCAGAAAATGCGAGCTCGGAGAGCATGTCCTTCTTTTTGGTCATCGCCGCCTTGGCTGAGCAATCATCAATCACGTATAGGGTGGGCTCACCCTGGAATTTTTGGTATAAACCACGCAACCAATCGTGAAGCCTATCACCAGGGTCAATAACGTATACCTCAGGGTCGGTCCATATCCACGGGCACCGCTGATAAGTATCGTTGTGCCGCACAGTGGGACATAGGATCACAATGTGACGAAGGCATCGCGGTAGGATCCCTCGAGTAAGTCGAGGATGAAAACCGTTTTTCCACATCCTGTCTGCCCACATATTATGGCAGATGTGAGCATCTCCAATCGTGAATTGGTATTGATTGTTAATTTTCTTAATTAATTCTTTAGAATTAGTAGATCGCTGATACGTATCGACCATCTTCGATGTTGAGTTGTGCGTCTGTTAATTATATAAGTACACGTTCAATGGCCCGGCTCCGTCCGCCTCTTTGGTTATCTGGATCGTCACACCCTCACTAGCGTTCTCAACTTGGCGTCCGCTACCGTGTATTTGGTCATCGTCGCTGGCTCGCATGTCTAGCCATAACGCGTATTTGGTATTCAGGAACTCCGCGAGGGAGACGGCCGAGAGATGCAGGTCTTTTGCAACTGCTGCAACCTCCGGAGAGCGCTTAGAGCCGGCAGCAAACTGCTTTCTTACTTCATCCCACTGCTGGTGCGCGCGAAGACCCGCGCTGTAGAGTTGATTGGGGACTCCCTCGATCGTCACCTCTACCTTCGTGATTTTGGCGTTATAGAATCTGTCGGTTTTTCTAGCACCGAACGCGAACGAGCATCCTCGAACAGCATCAGTATACCTTTCATCGAGCGGGCGGGTACGTTGACGTTAATATTCCACAATGTGTCGCCTTTGTCTTTCGTCATCTTGCGATGGCGAAGAACTCGGTCGTAAAGTATGGCAACGCGCCCGGCATACTGGGTTCTGATCAATCGCGCGAGTTCGGGCATCGTGACCATGTCGTACTCCAGAGAAACATTATCGATCGCATACGTCGATAACATGTCGCTGGCTATGATAACTCGGCCGTAGTCGTTGAACGTTAGTTCGTATTCGAGGCGGTCAGCCAAAGCGCTCTGATAGTAGGGCATGTGACTCTCCAGCAACTCAAAGTCGAGCGGGATGTAGAAGCGGTTGCCGTAAGCGCCCGCGACCGCGTTGTCACTCGCGTTGTTATCTGCCTTGTTAGCAGCCCGATTCTAAGTTTGGTTACGTTCTTATTTTTTGCTGGTGTCAATACCTTGATAGACAGCGTTTTCAAGCTCGTGTGACGTCTTCCACAGGTCCTGATAGCAATGGTAGACGTCGCTGTCATCGATCGACATCACCTCATTACCAGAAATCTTTATCATAGTCTTCTTGACTATGGCGCGACCCAAGTTCTGAACGACGGTTCGGTCCGCGTCCGTCGACGTTAGCGAAATAGTGAAAGCGAGGCGAACAAGTACCCGGAACAATGACGTCGTTAGCTCCGAGGTTGGGAAGCGGACTAAGAGCTGCTGGTTCTGGTCGATCGTCGATGGGTTGTTCGTAATAACGACACTCTGTCTCACTCCTTTTGCCCCGAGGGGCTCACGCAGTCTGCGGTATGGATTGAGTTTGCGACCGTATTGACTCGAAGACATAATTAATTTTATTGAAACTATTAAACCTGTATTGTTTTGTCTTTAATATAATAATAATTATTAAAGATGGCTGGTCTCGATATTGGTATGGACGAATTCGATCGCACTACGGGCGACCGAGACGATTACATCGATGATGATGATTATGTTGATGATCTCTATCCATATAGCCGCGGAGAGGGCGTGGACGTTGATGACTACCTCAATGATGATGATTATGTTGATGATACCTATCCATTTAGCCGCGGAGAGGACTTGGACGCTGATAATGAGGACGAAACGTCCTTCATAGAGTACCCGCCCGATGCGAGTACACATTTCGAAACGTGGGAGGCCAAATCCAAAACTCCGGCATGGGCGGGTGGTGCCAAGATTCCTGAGGGGATCTCCAAGAATGAGCTGGCGTCTACCGAGGAAACGGAAACTCTGGTGAAACGGTGGGAGCGTATAGTGTCTAAACGCGGCATCAAGGCCTCGTTGGAGTTTCGCAGCACTAAAAGAGGAGACCTGTGGGTTAAATGGGGCAATACCTGGATGTTGCTGACGTACAAGAACAACCAAACAAGTTCCTCAGCCTCTCTTCTTGAAGCGATATGGAGCACTACTCGCTCGAGCTCTCGGAGTGCTCGACGACATTCAGGCGCCGCTGCCTACAAAAATGGTAAAAACCCTACAGTCTACCGACGAAACGCTGGAGAAGACGGCCGCCACTATAGAAACGATCGAGCTCAGCGAGATCCCTCGCGTAACCACCGACGTTATTAACACGATTGAAACCACGGTCAACGAAATAAACGGCACGAAGTTTGACCCACCGTTACCTCTTCGCGAACTCCGGGGACTCGATAAGGTTCTGCAAACAACTCGGGGCGAACTAGTCAATAACCTCTCCAAAACTCTCAGCGCTGGACAAACATATCGCTCTAGAAGAAAAAAAATAAATGCAAGCACGGGGCGATAGAGAATCTACCGAGCGGATCAACAAACTCCTGCGGTCGTTGCGGGACGAAAGAGAAGCTCGATTGGAGGAGGCTGCCTCAACTAACCGTGAGACGCTTTCCGGTCAATTAAGTCGTAGCCGCGAAACAATCTCGAGGGTCCTGCACGAGGACACTACACTCGGTGCGCGTATTCGCACTCTGTTCAGAGAGAAGGGCGTCACGATAATAACCGTCATCGCGGCTTTCAGCATGATTATATCGACCCTAATTCTATCTATATCGTCTCTAGTTCTATCTATCACAGGTGGTTCAGCACCAGCTCCATCACCCGCTCCAGCACCAGCTCCAGCTCCAGCACCAGCACCATCCGGTGGGGTAAAAGAATGGATAAAAAAAACAACTAAAAGCCCTCGCCAATCTCCTGGCTAAATTAGCAGGAAAGTTGGCTGCCGCACTACCTGGACTGATCGGAAGTATCGTTTCTTACTTGCTATCTATATTATCAAAAACGGTCGGATGGCTAGCCAATAATACTTGGGCTTTAATCGTGGCAATCGCCGGTCTCCTATTATTCTCTGTCAGAGAGTTCCTACAACCAAAGCGTAAATAATCCGATCGCCACGAGGGCGACGACGAGCGCTAATTTCTCCTCCTCGTGTGTTGTGCTTCCAATTTCACCCAATTTGTAATTGATTGGTGTTTCTCCAATCGCGATTGGTCTGTTGATGGATTTCGATGGTTCATCCAATTTACGAATTGGGGGTACTTGGTTCGATTTACGAATTGGGGGAGGTGTATCCATTTTGTGTTTTATGAAATCGGTTCCACTGTTGGGGGTGCGCTTGATGATATCCGTGTTCACGTTACCGTTGTGGCCGATTTTTTGATTGGCGGTGGCGATTACGATATGATTATTGTAACCGTCAACCGGGTCGTCTCGTAGTATCATATTGCTCGGCGCCATATAAAGACCTATTCCAAATACATAGTCTACTGGGGTGCTGGCATTCTGTAAAACGTCTTGATAATTCTGGATCGCCTTCTCCAGGTCCACCCTAGCCGAGATGGCGTCCTCTACAAGTGCCAAGAATTGTTTTTGTGCATCAAACGCTGTTCCCATGCCCAGTATAGAACTGCGAGTTTGCTTCTGTGCGCCGAGGATGGCCCAGACGTACGTGCGAATAGATTCGTTGACGTGAGTAACCCCGGCCTGCGTGAACCCTATACCCTTATCTAACATAAATGTACCCCACGCGTCCTGAACCTCAGCAGCCTGCTGTATGTAATCGACGTGAGCCCGTTTCGGAGGTAACATTTTATTTTACAAGAAAACACGCCACAGTGTCGACCTCCAGACACTTCGTCCCGAAAGTCATAGTCGCGCGGGGTCAAAATCCCGGCGTTCCGACTGACGATGTGGTCACCGGAGTGATCGTGTCTAAAATTAGTCTGTGTCCAATTCCGGACTGGCCGTGAATGAGAAAACGTCCCCCGAGGCCGGTGCTGGTAGGAAATGCTTTCTGTCTCCAGTCCGCGTCTTTTGAAACGTAAAAATTCGTTACACAGTCTTTCAAAGGCCTTTATCGGTTATATGTGTTGGAAATGGGATCCCAGGCATCGTCTTGAGGTAGTGAAATACCTAGTTCTTGAGAATCCTCCTAATAGTATAATACACGTGAAAGTTGTAGACACTTCGGAGCATGACATTCTTGGATGTCAGATGGTCTTTATATGAAACTCCACACCCGGCTGTTGCGCACCATACAGCGAAAATTTATTTGGTTCTGCCAAAACTGCATCGGTGTTGCTTTCCAGCCGTTTACCACCTCCATCGTAGTAATCTTGGGCAACCTATATTGTTCAAGATGTTAGGGAAGTTGGTGGCAAAGCCACTGTCCGGTCTAACCGTTACGGTTGGGTGTACAAGGCGGTTAACAACGTCTTTTTGTGTGTATTTACCTCCGACCGCGTACTTTACATTAGAGTTAAAGCTAAATGCTTTGGTATCCATTGAAAGATATTATTATGTTTGCTACTATAACTAATGTTCAAAAAGGGAGTTGTGAACTTCAAAAATTAATAGACAACTGCTGCGGAAAACGCCGGGTAGGCCTTAGATCAATCACCTTCACGGTTGGATGGCAGAATGTGGGGAAGAGCGAATGGTTTTACTATGTGAAGGATGGACTACAATTAGAAGTAAAGCTGCCTCACGGACTGTGGGGAATAAGACAGCTCAAAGATTTTGTCAACTCAGAGCTTGACGGTATAATCAACCTCACAGTATCGAATGCTACCGGGCTCGCAACAATGACCATCAGCAGTGATAATAAGGTAGTGGTCTCCCCGGGGTTGGGTATTCAACTCGGTTTTAGAGAGACTTACTCCTCAAACAAAGGAGTGTTTACCCGGTGTGAGTACGTCGGTGATAAACCCGGTGGACTTCACCTTCACAAAAACTCTCAGGGTGCACCTGGATCGGGTGAACACATCGTACATACACGATAGACGGATCCCCAGCACATTACTGAAAACTGTGCCCGCCAGCGATTGTTTCTATGGCGAGACTGTAACGTTAGACTTCCCACACCCAGAGATGAAAGTTTTGGAATCGGGACACATCCACGAGTTGAAGATTTATATTCTTGATGATAAAGGGCGAGAGTTGAAGAACGATTACCCGATTTCGGTCGTCCTAGAATTTCAAATTAATTAATTTTAAGAAACAAATTAGAATTAAACGCATGTTCGTAATATATTATCAACATTATGAGTATATACGGACCAGGTAGTTCTTCCGATTGGGTGACAAATTCAAATAATTTGGAACCTGCAGAAGGGGGATTCATCCCGACAGAGGGCGACTTTTTAACTACCCAAAAAACAAAGGCCTTGTTGATTAATAGAACTATATCGAGGGCCACGGACGAGATTCACAAGAGTCTACTATCACAACTTAGAGAATATGCCCTGGCTGTGAATACACAAAGTCGTGAAGAAACGCATACGGAACTAAACGAACTAGGTAAAAAAATAACCAAATTTAGAAAAGAGGCCCGGTTGGGGATTGATAAAGCCCGAGAAGACCGTAAGGCTGACATTACGGAGGTTTATGATGCGTTGCGCTTAGAAGACTCTCTCAGCAAAGAAGCTACACTTGCTGAATTAGACGGGAAAATAATCGATTTTCGAAATGAGGCCACGTCGGGTATTGAGAAGCACGAGAAGACCACAGGCGGACCTTATGAAGGCTTATGAGGTGTTGCGCTCAGAGGACTCTCTCATCAGAGAAGCGGCACTTACTGAACTAGATAAAAAAATAACCAAATTTCGAAAAGAGACCCGGTCGGGTATTGATAAAGTCCGAGAAGACCACCAGTCTAACCTTGCAGAGGCCATTGCGGAGGCTTATGATGCGTTGCGCTTAGAGAACTCTCACAGCAAAAGAAGCGACACTTACCGAACTAGATGGAAAAAAATAGCCGAATTTCTGAAAGAGACCAGGTCGGGGGTTGAGGGGGTCCGAGAAGACCACAAAGAGGCCATTGCGGAGGCTTATGGGGCGTTACGCTCAGAGGACTCTCTCAACAGAGAAGCGGCACTTACTGACCTATACGAAAAATAACCGAATTTAAAAAAGAGACCCGGTTTGATCTTGATGGAGTCCGAACGGGTATTGAGAAAGCTTTAGAAGACCACCAGGCGGATATTACGGAGGCTTATAGGGTGTTGCTCTTAGAGGACTCTATCAACAGAGAAGCGACACTTACTGAACTAGATGGAAAAATAACCGAATTTCAAAAAGAGGCCCGGTCGGGTATTGATAAAGCCTTAGAAGGCCATCAGGCGACCATTACGGAGGCTTATGATGCGTTGCGCTTAGAGGACTCTCTCAGCAGAGAAGCGTCACTTACCGAACTAGATGGAAAAATAACCGATAAACTAAAAAAATGATCAGAGTATAGCCGCGACCAAAGCTCTTGAGGAGGCCTCTTATGAGATTCGTACTGAGGCATATAACGCAAACAGGGCGCTTGCCGGAATAGTGAAAACAATGAAAACACCAAAACGTGTCATAACAGTTTGGGCTGAGAAGCGGGGCCCATTGGTTGAGGGGCACTATGAATATTCGTTCGGTGCCAAAGCGAGTAATAAATATGGGGGATACACTATGACAGCTGCAGGTGAAAGTTATCCAAATGGCGGTCTGCTCGGTTAATGGTAGTGGTAAACCTGTGGGCGCGGTCGCGATAAATATTGTAGTAGATGGGAAGAACGGGATTGGAGTCACTAAAATCTCTGGAGATAGTTCGACGGTGGTTTCGTTCTCCGGTGATGATCGAATTAGACTTTCCCAAGGTAGTGTTATTAACTTTGTTACGAAAATCGGTGACTCAGAGAGTTCTTCCACTATTGTCTCATTGTTAATTGAACTTATTGTGTAAATACTAATATATTGAAATAAATTTAACTATGAACGAATCACCATATCCAACTCTCAATATCACTCCACCAACACTGTATTCAACTCTCAATACCACTCCACCAACACTGTATCCAATTAACGAAAGAAGTTCAGATTTTAGGTTGAATAATATCGTCGCTATGCAGGATATTTTAGTTAGAGAATGTGCAAATAGAAAAAGACACTCTAAATATAGGCGCGCGGCAAACATAGCTGAAGCATCTAGTACGGTTCTGGCAAGTGTTTCTGTGTTGTGTGGGGCGGGGACTGCTGCAACGCTATCTACAATTGTAATGATTCCACTTGCAGGGGTTTTGAGTGGAATTACCGTTTTATCTGGAACACTTTGTATGGTAATTAGGGCGGCGGGTGGAAAACTCGAGAAAAAAAGTAGAAAACATGATAGAATATCCGTTCTCGCTAGGTCTAAGAAAAATAGCATCGACGTTATGGTGTCCAAAGCGTTGGCCGATAAGAAAATATCAAATTTAGAGTTTGAATCCGTGGTGGAAGAAATGGGGAGATATGAAGAATTAAAAAATGATATAAGGATCAAGGCGCGCGCCACCATGCCAAAAATTGAGTGTACTGATTGGGATAAATTTAGGGTAAAACTTGGAAATAAAGTCGGAGGAAATGTTACAGCACCATTATAAAATAATTAAAAAAAAGAAAAAAAAAAAAAAATTTAAAAAAATTTAAAAAAATAATTAAAAAAAAAATAAAATAAAAATAATAATAAAAAAAAAAAAAAAAAAAAAAAATTCTTAATTTTATAATTTTCCTAATTTTTTCAAAATTATATTGGTGCAGTAAACAAATTTACATACCTATACAACATGTGTTTTTCACTGAGAATTATCGGCTCTGTTTACCTCGGCTATCAATTTACGCATGGGCCATAACCCGTGTAATTGAAACATTGTCGTTACAACATAAATTAATTACTATGTAATAATAGGGAGTGTTCAGCTTTAAATTATTAAAAAAAAATATAAAATTAATTATAAAATTAACAAAATAACGAACCATCACATGTTTTCTTTCGCCAATAGGTATTAATAAATAATTATAATATGCACACCATTTGTATGTTGTATAGGAAACTGATGAGTATATATGTGTGTTGACCTTACAACAATTGGTCTCATCTCGTGTGTGCTATGTTGTTGATCCGGTATGACGTCCGTCTCGTCTGTTTAATGGTAGCAGTCTATCCATATGTGTGTATTTGGAGATGTAATTGTGTAGCTCAAAGGTGCCGGCCTAACAGATTTCTGCCTAAGAGCTTTGCAATTTCGGAAACCAAATTCACACATAGGCTCTCCTTACTTCGCTGGTTTCTTCTCTTAATTAGAGGAATTGGCAATGGGGTTCAAGGCGACCCGTAAAACCAGACTGTGAGCCAACAGATGTGTGGGCTTAAGAAAGGTCCCAACACCCCAGTGGCTGGGTGCCGGCTAGAAATCTGCCCAGTCGCTGGGGGTGTTGTGCACGAGTGGAGGCTTTTGTTATTTTTTTTTTACAAATTATTAATATCTTTATAAGCGATATCGTAGAAATGTATATTCGTAAACGAATCGTTGGGTTTTAACAATTTTATATAATACACCTTAATTTCATATCCGATACGCATTATCCGTCTTAATGTTTGTATTTGCCTATTGTATAGTTGACATAATTGCCGGTATAATATTGTAAATGCAACGTTTTTATCGGAGCGTAATAAATTACGCTGGTATTTCATGTATTCGATATCGCCTAGTGTTCTCATTTTATAGAATTTATATATAGGATTATAACCCCCGTATTCTTCATAAATTTCTTCAACACAGTTATTAAAAACTTTCAATTCCAATTATATTGTATTATCCATTTTCTCTAATAGTTGTTTTTTTCTATTCAATTTCCAATTTCTTCTAATAATTTTTCAATTTCTTCGTTAAAAGCGATATTGTAGAAACGCATATCCGTAAACGAATCTTTGATTTTAAACTGTTTTATAAAATTAGTTTGATAATATTTCGGTAGTGTTTCTACGATCCTATTGATCCTATTTAGTCGCTTCATTACATAAAATTTGAGACTTATACCGGCGACATAATTGCCGGTTTAATATTGTAAATTCAACGTTTTTATCGCAGCGTAATAAATTACGCTGATATTTCATGTATTCGATACCACATAGTATTGTCATTTTACCGTGTTTTAATACTGTAGAAACAGCGGCGTAAAATTCTTCAGCAAGGTCATTATACAATTCCAATTCGTTGTGTATTTTATTATCCATTTTGTATATTTTTATTATAACCTATTAAATTTATATGTTCAATTGGACGTGAAAAAAACATAAGGTATTTATGACACAAATATAATTGGACTACAATTCGACATCGTAAAAATAAATTAGCTATATTGGAGGAGAAAAATTCCTTGTGTCCCCCCGCAATTTCAATGCCCCAGATGCCCTTGTAAATTCATTAGTGCCCAAACTCTTTGTAGACATAAGCAACTACACTGTCAGGTGGCTACAGGTGAACGTGGTAGACTAGAGCTGGTAGAATTAGTTGCTGATCTACGGAATCAATTAGCTATATCGGAGGAGGAAAATATGGAGTTGGAATATAAACTATTGCGTGAGGACGCATTTAAATCGGGAAACTTATTAGAAGAAATTCATAAATTTACTGTCGAAAAAAACATGATGTATTTATGACAACGAGACAAAAATAAATCCTTTTTAAGACTATTGTTTTATCTGTTCAATTGGACGTGAAAACAACATGATGTATTTATGACACCAATTTTGAATTTTTCGTGGTTGGTGGGAGACAATTTCCTCGTTAACCAATTTTTTATTTTTCGGGGGGTGGTGGAGTAGTATAGAGGGTGGAGAAATGATACCACCGTTAGGTGGTATCATTTTGAATCCCTCTATACTACTACGGTGGACACGTGGTAAACTGTACACAGTCGTATTCTCAACATCGCTAGGATCTCACATTATATACATTGCTCATAGTACATGTACGTAGACACGAATAATTTCGCATTTAAAAGAGGGACGTTTCTCGTTTTGCCAAGTATATATATTCAGCCCTGAAATTAGAATACTTTGAGGGAGTAATCATTTATTTTTCCTGAAATGCATTATTTCATGTAGAACTAACAAATGCATATATTTCATGATTAAAAGTATGCAGAATTATTATACTGAATTTATTACATTATCACAGCCAAATTGGCTGTGATAATGTAATAAATTCAGTATAATACAAATTAATAAATTTAACATAAAATTGAAAATTTCTCCCTCAAAGTATACTTTGCTACTAAAGTATACTTTGCAATGTTGATGAAATAGGCTACTGGTGCCATACAACGTGTATAACCAGATTAAACCCTCACATATAAGAATGCCAAAAGACGTGCATGAGAGCCAAGCCACGTCTCCGTTCGGGATCCATCATTTCTGAAGCAATTGGGTATTTCAAAATTTGAATTGGGTAAAATAAAATTCACAATACCGTTTACACATCAACAGACAGCAATTATTGAATAGTTTGCTTCGAAATGAAAACATCTATTGGCATTTCATTAGTCTAGATTTGTCTTCTTGGAGACAATTCTAATGAAATACCAAGATGTGTTTTCATGGAAAATAAGAAAAATATGCTATATTTGTGGTCTGTTTATTGTTTTCTGCAGCATGATAAAGGATAATTACATATACATGATAAATACAGTATAAAAGACAGCGGAACATGAGTTACACTCTAATGTTTTTAATGTGATCGAAGTCATATCGGGAAGAGACCACCATCATGACCATACGCAGCTTAACAAGACGCGTTTGATGCGCCTTATTTCATCAAAATCCGTTACGTAATAAGAACATAACAAAAAATAATACGTACTTTGAATCGATGGATTCTGGAAGTTTCAGTACTTGTTGTTGTTGTTGTAAACACGTGATCATACACCTTGTTATTGTTGTAATGCATACATCCACATTGGCTGCATGTATCTGCAACTGCCTTTCACCAGTTCAAGTAGAAAATACGAACTAGAAAATGTGGTCTATCGACGCTCTCAGGACCCCTATAGTTGATTTGAGAAACACAATTCTTCCAAAATATAAACGGACGGACAGACGGACGGACGGGGCGAAACCTATAGGGCGGTGCTTTGAGAAACTGTTACAAAAACCTTCAAAAACCTAGATGGTCTGTAAATCCGACAAATGCTCCCCGATGACGCCTGGATTGATCCTTGGTATTGGACAGTTGTAGTATGCTTATTAATCACAATAAATGGTGATAAATGTGTATATGAAGTTTCGCATCATAATCTCAATTGGAAACAGAGATAAATTCTAGAAATGTGTAACGCAATGTTTTGTTTATTAATAGTCACAATAAATGTTTGGATGCTAATTTGAATTGAATTGAATTTGAAAAACGTTAACGTAAAACTTTAACAAAAAAGTTAGTCATTTGACCTTGAACTTGGGCTCCTGTGCAGCATGGGTAGGGCATACAATGACAATATGGATGGTGATCAATGTGTATATGAAGTTTCAAGTTGATATCCCAAGCAGTCACAGAGATATAGCAATTTGAAAAAACTTTAACGTAAGCTTTAAAATAAAAATTCAAAGTCATTTGTCCTTGGGCTCCTGGGCAGCATGGGTAGGGTATACAATGAAAATATGGATAGTGATCAAATTACGTATATGAAGTTTCAAGTTGATATCGCAAGCGGTCACATAGATAAATCAATTTGAAAACAAACTTTAACATAAGTTTTAACAAGAACAATTCTAAGTCATTTGACCTTAGGCTCCTGGGCAGCATGGGTAGGGTATGCAATGAAAACATGGATGGTGATCAATTTGTATATCAAGTTTCAGGTTGATATCGCAAGCGGTCAGAGATATAGGAATTTGAAAAACTTTAACGTAAAACTTTAACAAAACGTTTAAAGTTTTTTGAGATTGGGCTCCTGGGCAGCATGGGTAGGGTATACAATGAACATATGCATGGTGATCAATGTGTATATGAAGTTTCAAGTTAATATCCCAAGCAGTCACAGAGAGGACGCCGGACAAAGCGGTAACTATATGATCCCCCGAACAATATTAAACACAGACAGACGGACGGACGGACGGACAGACGGACAGATAGACGGACAGACAGACAGACAGACGGACATATAATAAGTATGGCGGGTAGTAGTATATTTGTGTCGTTAGTCAAGTAAGGCATGTGTGCAATATAAAGATATAAGCTGACGACAAAGAGTAATTATAGGTGATTTGAGAAACTGTTACAAAATCTTTCAACTAAAAAAACAGTAGTGAGGGTAATGGTATTAATGTGGAATGGTGTATCGTTACTAAGTAATACGTGTTTGCAATATGAAGATATTAGCTGAAGGCAAACGGAAACTAGAAATGGACGCTTGTCGACAAGCGCATGTGTATCCCCCTCCCCAGATACACAAGTAGTTTGAAAAAAGGGTGATCGAGTTATGCTCCGGAGACAAAATCGGTGACGGACAAAGGGAGATAACTAAACAATTAGTGATGCAAGAGTTGTCATTCTTTGCGCGACACACCTTTAGGGTCTATGCATGTGTGAAGCTACTGGAGCGCAGAATTATTTGTAAAAAAATAGTCGTATAATTTTTTATGTACATATATCTGCACAGGTGCACATAATGCCACAATATTTTCAACACTGTTGACGGAAATGTAATATAGAATGTAAATAAAAAAAATAACGCTCGCTACTGGAGCCGCGAATTTTTTTTAATAGTCCTATATTTATCTACATATATCTGCACAGGTACACATACTGCCACAATATTGTCAACACAGTTTAGGTAAATGTAATAATTTAGCTGTATAAATTACCTGTAATAAGTTAGTGGTCAGTTAAAAAATTGAAAAAGAATGTAAAAAAAAATTAAAAAAAAAAGTTGAAAAAAAAAGTTGAAAAATTAAAAATAATAATGCTTGCTACTGGAGCTCAGATTTTTTTTTTAATAGTCCTATATTTATCTACATATATCTGCACAGGTCCACATAATGCCACAATATTTTCAACACAGTTTACGGAAATGTAATATACAAATTTTTTTTTTAAAATAATGCTCGCTACAGGAGCCCAGAATTTTTGTTAATAGTCCTATATTTATCTACATATATCTGCACAGGTCCACAT
Organism: Conchocele bisecta; assembly: GCA_029237695.1. NCBI lineage: Eukaryota > Metazoa > Mollusca > Bivalvia > Lucinida > Thyasiridae > Conchocele > Conchocele bisecta. Next base: position 25,751,957 of record CM055274.1, read on the forward strand.
ACTGCCACAATATTGTCAACACAGTTTACGGAAATGTAATAATGTACCTGTATAAATTACCTGTAATAAGTTAGTGGTCAGTTAAAAAATTGAAAAAGAATGTAAAAACAAAAATGGAAAAAAAAATTAAATTAAAAAAAAGAAAAAGAATAATGCTCCCTACTGGAGCCCAGAATATTTTTTAATAGTCCTATATTTATCTACATATATCTGCACAGGTCCACATAATGCCACAATATTTTCAACACAGTTTACGGAAATGTAATATAATCATTTACCTGTATAAATTACCTGTAAGTGGTCAGTGGTCAGTTGCACATGCTAGCACATGCACAGGTGAATAGTCTGTATATAGCACTTACCACCTTATGCTACTAGACAAAATTGAAAAATAATTTGAAAAAAAAAATGAAAAAAAAAAAATGGAAAAAAAAAGTTTAAAAATAATAATGCTTGCTACTGGAGCACAGATTTTTTTTAATAGTCCTATATTTATCTACATATATCTGCACAGGTCCACATAATGCCACAATATTTTCAACACAGTTTACGGAAATGTAATATAATCATTTACCTGTATAAATTACCTGTAAGTGGTCAGTGGTCAGTTGCACATGCTAGCACATGCACAGGTGAATAGTCTGTATATAGCACTTACGACCTTATGCTACTAGACATAAAAATTTAAAAATAATTTGAAAAAAAAAAAAAAAAAAAAAAAAAGAACAAAAAAATGAAAAAAAAAAAAAATGGAAAAAAAAGTTTATAAATAATAATGCTTGCTACTGGAGCCCAGATTTTTTTTTAATAGTCCTATATTTATCTACATATATCTGCACAGGTCCACATAATGCCACAATATTTTCAACACAGTACCCAATGTAGTAATTTACCTGTATAAATTGCCTGTGGTCAGCAGTGGTCAAGCACTGGACATTTGCACATGCAAGCCCATGCAAGCACATGGTTCTCCCAGTCTCTATTGTTCTCTCTACAGGTAAGGTGTACAGAGCACACGAGAAAAGGTGTACAGAGCAGACGAGAAAACGGGTCTTCGTGCATTATTGTCCAGTTTGTAGAGTGCGCAAAACAAAAAAGGGAGATAACTCAAAAATTAGCTACGCAAGAGTTGTCATTCTTGTGTGCGACACACCTCCTGGGTCTGTGGCTATGCATGTGTGAAGTTTCATGAAAATATTCCAACGGGTGGTCGAGTTATGCTCCGGACGGAAATCAGTGAGCGAAAACAAAAAAGGGAGATAACTAAAAAAATAGCTATGCAAGAGTTGTCATTCTTGTGCACGACACACCTTCGGTTTGTGGTCTAATTGAATGTGTTAAGTTTCATAAAAATATTCCAAAGGGTGGTCGAGTTATGGTCAATCAGGGCGTGAAACAAAAAATGGAGATAACTAAAAAATTAGCTATGCAAGAGTTGTCATTCTTGTGCGCGACACACCTTCGGGTCGTGGTCTATGCATGTGTGAAGTTTTTTCATGAAAATATTCCAAAGGGTGGTGGAGTTATGCTCCGGACACGAAATCAGTGCGAGAAACAAAAAAGGGAGATAACTCAAAAATTAGCTATGCAAGAGTTGTCATTCATGTGCGCAACACACCTTCGGGTCGTGGTCTATGCATGTGTGAAGTTTCATGAAAATATTCCAAAGGGTGTTCGAGTTATGCTCCGGACAAGAAGTGTCTGCGCGGACGCGGACGCGGACGCGGCGCGCTGTCAAATCCATAGTATCCCCCGACGGAGTCCGGGGGATACAATTATACGGACGGACGGACGGACGGACGGCCGGACGAACAGACCGTGCGAAACCTATAAGGCACCGCCGATTCTCGCCCTAATGATTGTGATATTGTGACACTTTTGACACATTTGTTAATGGCAGCCATCTTGAATTTTCAGATTTTTAACATATATTTACAGGAGTCTTAATTCAATAGTATAACAGTTCGTCTTAAAATAAAAGGTGCGGATCCAGGCGGGGTTTGTTCGGCGCAGGCCCCCTCTAAATTTGGTCGAGTTTTTGCGAAGAAAGATATGATTATTTTCTTATGTCTCACCCAAAGTGTATGTTGTTACCAGTGGTAAAAACATATACTTTTGATAATAAATAACAATCGAAGTCCTGAAAGTACTGAACATAGGGTACTACAAGAATTCCGCTACGGAAGCGGTGTCGCGCCTGAAAATGTCTTGTCGGTACAAAACAATGTTTAGCAGGATTTTTGTTAAAGTTTCTGCATTACTTTGACATCGCCATGTTTACTTCTGTTTTGTGAATGAAATAGTTGGCCCCGGATCGAGTATATTAAAACATACAAATGACGTCATTGGGGAAACCGCTGACAAAATGTTCAATGTATGGAAGCCCAAACTTGCATTATATGGGTATTAATCTACGCTGGATGTGTTATACTGTCATTAATGTGATCCCTGACTGTAATTTATCACCTACTGACTTATTGACCCCCTTCCCTGAACGTAGAATTGACACTCATGTTGGCGTGTATTGGCCACCATAGACAAATATTAATCAGGCAGAATTCGGGAATGTCACTAAAATCCGCTGTAAATCCATCGATAGAATGAGGATTAACATCAGTTAGACCCACACGTGCGAGTTTTGTTGCGACACAATCGCGATCATTAACAAAATCTGGGTCAACAGGTAGCTGTAACTCCTTGATATCGTTTGTGTGTTGAACGCGTCGCGTGTTTACACGTGTTTATCCGGTGGAGAGTATTCGGAGGGGAGTTAACTCTGCCGAAAACTATAGCCTGCTACTAAATTTAGCGATGACCGCACGATTTGTGACGCAAATGGGGGCAAATAACAACTTGAACGCGTAACAAAATAATCCGATGCATTTTTGTACGTAGAACATCCGTTGTTGATATTGTTCAGTGCAAGTAGTTTTTCATAATATTATTTTCAATTAGCGGTTGCGTATGACAGTTAAACGTTGAGTAACACAATGCAGTTTGTTGTTATGGTTATTCCATGTGCATCATTTGAAATACACGCCCCTCTAGACATAAATCGTTGATCCTGTGAAGGTAATGTGATTTAAATTTGTTAAAATATAGAATGGTGACCATCTTGAATTCCAGTCTCGATGTCGAGCAAAACATTGAGAGGGTTATACCTGCTTATTTTAATTACAGTGGAACCTCTCTAAACCGAACACCAATACAAAATATGTGATCTTATTGTTGATGTGTTTCTTGACCATTTATCTCAGATGTCAATGTATGTTCATGATTGCAAACCACGCAAATACATATCAGACTGGTCATATACCTGATTTAGTTAGTGGAACATATCTAAACCGGACACCCTGAGAGGTTTCACTGCATGTGGTTTTGATTAAGACATCTACATTACATGGTCACAGCAAAAAGAGACGCCCATCACTTCGGACTCGGACCTACATGGCGCCCCGGGTAATAATATTTTGTCAAACATTTGTATGCAACGAGAAAATGTGGTCTGTCAGCACACGATTTGATTTGATGTATTTGTGTTTAACGGCCTATCAACAGCCAAGGTCATTTAAAGACGGGCCAACGGATTCGATTCCCCAAGCAACCTGCTGCATTGTGGAGAATATCCAAAAAATCAGAACGAAATGTTTACATCAAAATACATGTAAATATATATTCAGCCCTGAAATTAGAATAACCTAACCTGGTCCATACCACATCAAGGTCACTTGGCCCCTTCCTCTAAAAATAATAGGACTAGGAATAATTGTATTACTCCTACAAGGGATACAACCAGATTAAACCCTCACATACAAGAGTTCCAAAGACGTAACCGAGGGTCAAACCAGTAGCAGATTTCATCAAAATTGCAAAGTATACTTATCTAGCAAAGTATACTTTGAGGGAGTAATCATTTATTTTTCCCGAAATGCATTATTTCATATAGAACTAACGTCTGCATATATTTGATGATTAAAAGTATGGAGAATTATCATACTGAATTTATTACATTATCACAGCCAAAATGGCTGTGATAATGTAATAAATTCAGTGCAATAAAAATTAATAAATTTATCTTTAAATTTAAAATTTATCCCTCAAAGTATACTTTGCTAGAAAAGTATACTTTGCAATGTTGGTGAAATAATATGCTACAGGTTTCCGTTCGGGATATCGGTAAGGATGAATGGTAATAACGATTACCCATCGCATGCTCCCTTCTGCCACCCACTAACGAATGTCCCCGATGGCAGATTGGAGAAACTGTGGCAAAGATATTAATCAAAAGTTACAAGTAATGCGTGACATTTGAGCAGAAGTTTTATGTAAACTCCGGTAAAAAATGAATATGTGAAAAAGTCCAAGGTTATGAAGATCAAATGGTCATATTAAGGACAGCATGGATGTGTGGCATTTGTGGACAATTATGATGTATTGAAATAGTACAGTGATCCTTCAATGTATATAGAAGATATGACATCATTGATAAACTCTGGAAAACTGCTTTATAATGTGTAAAAAAGTTCAAACTTGTCAAATCAAAAGGTCGATTGATTGATTGGTGTTTGAGGGCCTATCAACAGCTAAGGTAATTTAAGGCCGGGACAACGGGTCTGATCCCATATTTAACCTGCTTCATTGGGGGAAAATCCCAAAATCAGAACGGAGTATTTACATCGGAAAAAAATATATTCAGCCCTGTAATTAGAAAAACCTGACCTGGTGCCAGGTCCATACCACACCGAAGTCACTTGGCCCCTTCCCCTAAAAGTAATAGGATTACAAATAATCATAATACTCACGTAAGGGGTATAACCAGATTCAACTGTCACATACAAGAATGCTAACGACGTACGTGAGGGGCAAACCAGGTCTCTGGTTGGGATTCCGTTAAGGATGAACCTCAATCGTTAAATTACCCATTACATGCTCCCACTAGCCATCAACTCAGACATATTATTATTAAGGGCAGCTTGGATGTGTGGCATTTGTCCACATGTAAGATGTATTGAAATATTGAAGTAATCCATCAACGGATATAGAAGTTATGACAAAATTGAGAAAGTCCGGCAAACTTCTTAATGTGTGAAAAAGATCCAAGTTGTCAAGGTCAAAAGGTCAAGGTAGGGCAGCATGGATGTGTGGCATTTGTCCACAAGTATGCTGTGTTGAAATATTAAAGTAATCCTTCAAGAGTTATAGAAGTTATGACATCAAGGAGAAACTCTGTTAAGCTTCTTAATGTGTGAACAATTTCAAAAGTCGTGAACGTCAAGGTCACATTAACGGCAGTATGGATGTGTGGAATTTGTCCACAAATATGCTCTGTCGAAATATGTAATCAAACATTCAAGGGATATATACGTTATGACATAATTGAGCAACTCTGGCGAACTTCTTAACATGCCGGACACTGGGATGCACGGACACACCATCCAAACACGCTATGCCTCCACGAGACCGGGGTAATAAACATCAGAAATAGGGAAATATACAGAATGTAAAGTAACAACACTAGCTACAATGTACTACATTTGTATTTTATTCAATGTATCTACACTTACCATTCCAATACAAAGCATATTGCATATTACCAAGAAGTTCATACTACTAGTTAGTAGAATACTATGTAAGCACAATTATTTGCTGTTATCACATACTAAAACATACTTACACATAAATTAGCTACACTCTCCGAAGACATGATCATCATTGGCAGTGCTAATGCGACTTAATCCAGTGACTAATATAACAAGAACTGGCATCGTTAAACGAAGCTAATCCCCTCGCTGGCAGCCTTAATAACAAATAATAAAACTAGACAATGCGTTCATAGAACACAGATGCATCACATACCAATTTGATAGTAAACGAGGCAAACTTCCAAGTCCAAAAGGGGAGATAATCCATCTACTCATCATAACGAAGCTACATATCAAGCTTCAGGTGTGTAGCTAGTACGGTTTAAACGTTTTACTATTCACAAGGCAAAGTTGCCAAATTCTAAGTCAAAATGGGGGAGATAATCAATTACCCGGTGGTCGAATCAAAACAAAAATATATATACGATATACATTACTATATGTTGTAATGGTCCAGATAAAAAATAAAAATTCACTCGCTAATATGATGTACAATCGGACGTGTGGAATTTCTGAAGCCGGGTTTGCCCAGTAGCCGATTTCACCAACATTGCAAAGTATACTTTTCTAGCAAAGTATATTTTGAGGGAGCAATCATTTATTTTTTCCTGAAATGCATTATTTCATATAGAACTAACCACTGCATATATTTGATGATTAAAAGTATGCAGAATTATTATACTGAATTTATTACATTATCACAGCCAAAATGGCTGTGATAATGTAATAAATTCAGTATAATAAAAATTAATAAATTTATCCTAAAATTGAAAATTTCTCCCTCAAAGTATACTTTGCTAGAAAAGTATACTTTGCAATGTTAGTGAAATATGCTACTGGTCAGACTACAGGTACAGGGTGATATGGGACAATGCTAGTCACATTATCAAAATTTAAGAATGAGCCTTCTTTTAGTTTCGGTAAAATTTTGCCAAATATTAATTTTATTACGAATAAGAAAATGTGGCCTGTCGGCACACGAATGCCCCCGATGCAGATTTGAGAAACTGTGGCAAAGTTAATTAACAAAAAGTGATAAGACAAAGTATTCATAAGCACAGTTGTGAAGGTCAACTGGTGTAGGTCATATTAAGGGCATCATGATTGTGTGACATTTGTGCACAATTATGATGTATTGAAATATTAAAGTAATCCATCAAGGATTATAGAAGTTATGACAGAAATGAGAAACTCTGCCAAAGATATTAATGTATGAAAAAGATGTCAAGGTCAAAAGGTCATATTAACGGCAGCATGGGTGTGTGTCATTTGTCCACGAGTATGATGTATTGAAATATTAAAGTAATCCATCAAGGGATATAGAAGTTAGGACAGAATTGAGATACTCCGGCGAACGTCTTAATGTGTGAAAAAAATCAATGTTGTCAAGATCAATGGTCAAAGGACAATGTCCTATTAAGGGCAGCATGGCTGTGTGGTGTTTGTCCACAAATATGCTGTGTTGAAATATTTAAGTAATCCTTCAATGAATATAGAAGTTATGACATAATTGAGAAACTCTTAAACCTCTTAATGTGGGAAACAGTTCAAAGCTGTGAAGGTCAAGGACTCATGGTTTTATTATAATTAAGGTCAGCATGGATGTGTGTTTGAAATAATTTAAGTAATCCTTGAAGTTGTAGGGATATAGAAGTTCAAAGACATAATTGAGAAACTCTGGCACACTTTTTAATGTGCCGGACACACGGATGGACGGACATGGACGCACAGTCCAAAAACTATATGCCTCCGACTCTACTCTACAAATTATTTCTCTTTGGGAATGTAAACATAGGGGAATTTAACATAGGGGAAAAGAGCTGGAGAACCTGGATGGAGGAGGAGGATTCGAAAAACGAAAATAATTTTTTTTGGAAATTGACTCAAAATCTGGGCCCAGTTGCTCAAAACCTCTGTTAGCTTAACAGACTGTTAAATCCTTAGCAATGCTAAGGATTTAACAGTATGTTAAGCTAACAGAAGCTTTGAGCAACCGGGCCCAGGCTAGTTAGCTTGGAAATGTGCAAAGTAGGAAAACAAATTGAAAATCGGTCCACTATTTCTGAAATTAGAGAACAAATTTCCCCATGTTAAATCCCCATAGACATCTTTCCTCTAGCTGAGAAGATCTATATGGGATTTAAAATGGGGAAATTTATGTTTTTTTGCAATAAAATGAATATTGGACCATATTTCATGAAATAAAAAGGCTCATTCTTAAAATTTGATAACATTTATTCTGATGTAAATAAATATTGTTTTTGCATTGTTTTTATAGCCGTAAAATTTGGGCAGGATTCGTGAAAGAGACAGTAGATAGTCACTGGGTGTATTGATGATCCCAGTGTGTATGTATACGCGACATGGACATGGAGCACTTGATGTTCGGCATGTGGGCTAATTTGGTTATAGAATTAAAATGGAACATGGGAGACAATCATATGAATTGTCAAGTCAGACCAACTTATAGTTGCATAGTCAGGGCTCCAGAAAAGGAATTAGTAATTGAGTATTGTCAATCCATCATTTCTGAAGCAATTGGGTATTTCAAAATTTGAATTGGGTAAAATAAAATCACTACTGTTTACACATAAACAGACATCAATTATTGAATAATTGCTTCTAATTGAAAACATGTCTTGGCATTTCATTAAAATTGGAGACAATTCTAATGAAATACCAAGATGTGTTTTCATGGAAAATAAGAAAAATATGCTATATATTTTGGTCTGTATCTGGTTTTCTGCAGCATGATAAAGGTACAACTTTTTTATTGCTTTTTGATACACGCTACTTATGATTTCAATTGGGTTTTTGGCAATTTTAATTGGGTATTTAAGCAAATACGCAGCTTATCTGGAGCGCTGATAGTAATACAGAATACTTCATACAATTTAATCCAAATTGTTGACAGATGCACTGATAAACGTCATCATGATCACAAGGGCGAGCTCAGCAAGCCGTCTCAACAGCAAGGCGATCGCCGGCGAG